>JAKSZU010000003.1:10711235-11128735 GCA_026018925.1 Tupaia tana | reverse complement strand
CAAAACTGTAGGGAACAAATAAATATAACATTCACTTCTGATATTAATGTGTCCACTGAAAACTTTTATTCTTACTTATGATCTCTGTGTGGTGCTGATGAATTTAAATCTCATGAAATTTAAATCTTCACTTTACTTGCTACTATATAATGCTTATCTCCAAAAGCTCAAAAGAACCTACTGTATTCATCCTTATAAATTCTGTGTAGGAATGATCCTATTTCCCTCAGAAGATAAAGTAAAAAGAAATTAAGCTTTTTCTGAAATTAGAAAATGATTGTCCTTAATCCACCAGGATATGGAACTTTTATTTATGTCGCTGCTGTTTTGGCATATTGAGGAAAAAAACTGTATTTCCCCTTTATAATATCATCTAAGTTTGTAGACTTAAATGTTCATGGGAAAAAAAAAAAATTAGGCCAGCACGTGGCATGGAGGTTAAGGCAGCTGGATCCCACATGGCCAAATTTCGAGTCGCAGCCCCAGGGGCTTGAAAATTATGTCAAGAGCATGTGTATGCATCCCCAAAATCCCAAAGGGAGAATGGAGAAGGAGAGACTACAGCACAGCCATCCCCACTGGAGGCGTGATTTCTCACTTTTCTCTGTTTCTATTTCTGGCAAGCACACGTTCTCTAAAACAAAAACTGAAAAAAAGAAAAAAGTTTCTTAATTAGGTCTTTGAGCACAGCAGTTGAGCACTATGCATGGTAACGCAGAACCTCATAGCTAATTATGGTTCAAGTCCCAGCCCTGGTGGCTTGAAAAACACACTGGGCATGTGTGCATGCATCAAAATCCTGATGGAATAGAGAAAAAGAAAAAAAAGACTATGGCATGTCCATACCCTATTGGGTGTTCTCTCTACTCATCGCCCACAAGCATATATATCCTCTACAAATTAAAAAAAAAAAAAGTTTCTAATAACTAGCACTGGGACCAGCAAATAGCAGAATGTTTATACCACTGTACTCCCACATAGTCGATCACAGTTCAAGTCCCAAATTTGGTGGCTTAAAACTCACACGGGGTGGGAACCAGCAGTTAGCGTAATGGCTATGTCGCTGGACTCCCACCTAGTCGACCGCGGTTCGCGTCTCGGACCCGGTGGCTTAAAACTCACGCCGGGCGCATGTGCGTGCGTGCCCAAGATCCCGAGAGGAGAATGGAGGAGAAGGGATTGCAGCGTGGCCATCCCCCCAGGGGGTGATTTCTCGCTTTCTGTCTCTATGTCTCTCTCTGTCTGGTGAGTGCACACGCCCTATAGCGAAAACCTCTCCAAAAAAAACAAAAAAAAACAAAAAACCAAAAAAACTCACACAGGGCATGTGTGTGTATGCTCAAAATCGCAAGAGAAGAATGAATGAGATGGGATTGAGGCATGGCCATCCCCTGGGGAGTGATTTCTTTCTTTCTGTCTCTGTCTCTCTCTATCTCTCCACCGAGCACACATGCCCTATAGCAAAAATCTCGCTTTAAAGAAAAAAAAAAGTACCACCATAATTTATTATATCATCTAAATTGCCAAAATAAAATCTTTATCGTTCCAAATAACTATGATTATAGATAAAATGGGTGAGAAACATGCAAACTTTGAAGAAACTAATAACAAATTCCATAAGTTAAAACACACACAAACCTATTTACTGCTATTATAAGAAGATGAAAGTAAGTGGTAAACATGTATTAGCTTATTTTGGACAAAGGTTTTTGTCTCACTTTTTCTTAAGGTAACAAAGCTGAAAGGAGAATATGCTATTTGGAAGGGTCAGATGACAGAAAACAATAACAGCATCTAATTAATTGAGTATAAAAGCACCTAGTTGTATATAACAATACAACAATCAGGTGCCATCTTAAGACTGCCTTAATGAAATTAAGGTAATAGCCACTCTAGCAATAGAGTGCATATGTATACAGTGACATTAAGATAGGCTTACTTTTGGCTAGAAAGTAGAGGTCAGTGGGGGAAAAAAGAAAAATGAGCAACCTGAATCTCTAAGTATTTTGCAGAATTTATGATTCTTTTATCTCTATTGCTCATTTGTCATTTCTGGATAATCAAAAATTCAAGGTACAAAGTATCATTCAATCAACACTAGTCTAAAGTTTGCTATAAACCACAAGGTAAGATTAAATTACAGCACTCATATGGCTTAGCAGGTGAGTAAAGCCTAATTAGAACTATGGGTTATTCTACTTGAAGATATCCTGAAAGAAAGCACTATGGTAAGGCGGGTCTTATCAGAGTGTCACAAGAAGTGCAAATCACAAATCCTCTTACTGTCATCGCCACTAATACAACTCACCCACATCTCCTTTAATGTGTTCTATTTATGTGTTTCTTTAATGCATTCCAGCATTTAATTCATAGACAAACATGACACTGGATGGAAAAGCAAGCAGAAAGGAGGGCTATGTTCCCAATAATGACAAAAACAACACAGAGTACAGGAACAGAAAAGAATGACTTCAAAAAGATAGCAAGTGAAAAGACAAGGGAAGAAAAAGAAATGGAAAGGGGGGAGTACAGTGGCGTTGGTATAAAGTAAGCCTTTGGTGAGGGAGAAATTTAGCCTCTAGGAATCTATCAAGGAGTCTCCCCACATTTGGGGGAAATAAATATTGATGTCCATAACTGGGAAATTTCAAAAAGAGGTAACATTCATTTCCACTCATAGGAGATGTTTTTCTAAACATATATGCTGTACTACTACAGATGCAAACAGTTCAAAGATTACAATCAGGAAAAGGAGAACACAAGCAATGAGAGAAAAGTCAGTGATGGACACTGTTCTGTAAACATTTTTAACTTAATTCAATTTTTTAATTCAATTTTTTTTCTTCCCACAGTGGTAAATAACTTATCAATAATTATTTCTCATGCATTCTGCAACATAACTGCCACAAGTTTATCTTAAGATGATTTTCAGAGGGCTAGTCAACGGCAGTGATTAAGGAAGATGGCTAGATCTCACATGGCCAACCACGCAGCTCGAGATCCAATGGCTTGAAAAACACACAGGCTACATGTGCATGCATGCCCAAAATCCCAAGGGAAGGGAGAAATGGAGGAGAAGGGATTGTAACAACTGCTTTCTCACGTTCCTTCTCTCTTGCTCTCTCCAATGAGCACATGCACCCCCTGCTAAATAAAATAATAATAATAATAATAATAAACAAAAAATGCTGTTATCATCCACTAAACTTAAAGAACAGAAGTTTAACTACCTATGATTTTGGTTTTTATTTGAGAGGCTCCTTAAGTTTACAGAAGTGCTACTATCCAGGTACTACAATTACTAACTACCTTTAATTTTTTTTTTTTTGAGAGTTTTTTCGCTATAGGGCGCGTGCGCTCGCCAGACAGACAGAGAGAGACATAGAGACAGAAAGCGAGAAATCACCCCCCAGGGGGGATGGTCATGCCACAATCCCTTCTCCTCCATTCTCCTCTCGGAATCTTGGGCATGCATGCCCACGCACCCGACGTGAGTTTTAAGCCACCGGGTCCAGGATGCGAACCACGGTCAACTACATGGGAGTCCAGTGACATACCATTACGCTAACTGCTGGTTCCCCTAACTACCTTTAATTTTGATTTAAAAGTCAGAGCCAGCAGCTGGCATGGAGATTAAGGCACTAGATCCCACATGTCTGTCTGTGTGGTTTGAGTCCTAGACCAGGTGGATCAAAAAATCACACCTGGCACATCCAAGCACATGCCCAAAATCCTGAAGAGACTAAAGGAGAAGGGTCCTGTGGTCATCCTTCCCCAGCCCGGGAGTGGGGAGTGATTTCCTGCTTTCCTTATCTCTCTCTCTCTCTCTTTCTTTGGTAAGTACACACACCCTATAGCACCTCTCCCCCCCAAAAAAAGAAGAAAGAAAGA
Organism: Tupaia tana; assembly: GCA_026018925.1. Lineage (NCBI taxonomy): Eukaryota > Metazoa > Chordata > Mammalia > Scandentia > Tupaiidae > Tupaia > Tupaia tana. Next base: position 11,124,844 of record JAKSZU010000003.1, on the reverse strand, counting down.
AAGGAAAGAAAAGAAGGCAGGTGAAATTACATTTAGTTCAATGTTTAAAAAAAAAAGAAAGAGGAAAAAACACACCATAGATGATGGTCTGGTAATATGAAGGTGAATTCAAGAAATGCTCTATCAGCAGGATAAAGTAAATTTTGCACTCATAATAAAGCTGAAATGCTAGCAATGTTGTTACTAAACATTGAAAGAGAAATATTCATTAAGAAATACCTAATCACTTCTAGTTTGTTTAAACAAGTGTTTAACAAATATCAAAATCTTCATAAAAATAGTGGACGTTCCTAGCCTAATAAACACATCAAAAAAAACAATAAAAACTCACTTTAAATGGCAAAAGACCCTCAAGTGCCAAAGTCAATAGCGAGAATATAATGTCTCATTAGTGCAGACATAGAAGAAATATAAGGGGACAGAATCTTTACCAAAAAATTTTATACTGATTAAGAGTTTGACATTTAAGATTTATAACTTCAAAGCAGGATTAGCACAAAAGATTTCTACCTTGTTAAAACAGCCAGATAGTCAAGACTTTTCATAACTAGGAATACAGGTACTATATACCCTAATCTTCCTCCCCTTGGGACTCAGAAATGTAAATGCCAGATGTGCATGACGAATAAAGAATAAAACACAAAGATTTATATTACAACCTCAAATATCTGTTAAACTGAATGAATGAGTGAGAGAATGCTTGCAATTATTGTGGAAGGCCTCCAGATTCTGCTTTGCTACAATAGTTCATCAGTGTATCCTTATGGAAATATAACAGATGGCACAGACACGCACAAATCACTTTGTACAGGAGAGCCTCAAAACCACTTCTACACCCCATTTAACTAAACACATGCAGAGTAACGCAGCGATAGCCTTCAACTTTGTTGAGTATGAAAAACTTAGTTTTTAAAAGTTTTCATATGCTTTCTATTTCTTTTTCCCCGATGGTGGAAAGAAGTGTTGCTTCTCCAAAATTAGAAAAGAGACATATCAAGATTTGTTTGTATTCTTTGAGAAGATTAATAATTCACCTCACCAAGAAAATAATAGGAGCTGTCTCGGTGGTGCTCAAGAGAAACTGGATCCCATGCAACAACCTTGGATTGAGTACCCAGCCAGCTGTCCTAAAACATACTGGCCACACAGTCTAGTGTCCAAGATCCCATGAACCAAAGGATTGGAGGAAGGTCATCATGCCGTGATCAGACTCTGTGGAGGTCCTCACTGCTCACTCTCTCTCTCTCTTTCTCAGAAACATGTATACATACTGTATTATAAATTAAAAAATAGAGAAAATATTCCAAAGTTATTAAAGGATGCATACAATCCTGCTATCATACAGGGGTAAATACTATTAAAGTTTCAGGCTATTCTGTGTTATTAGTGCATTATATTTTGGCTTTGCCCTGTAAGGCAAGATATAAAAGAGCACCACAGGAATGGAAGTTTCATGGAGGCCTCTGCTGAATGTTCTCTGCAAACACTAGAAACAGGATTCCATTTGTAATATTATAAAGTATTTCTATCTCCTTGCCAATGATAAGAAAAGATATTTTATTCAACCAGCAAGGGTTTTAGAGCACTGTCCTCAGAGGTCGACTAAATGCATACTTTCTCAAGGTCTTCAATTTACTAATCATCTAGATTAATAAAATTTAAAAAATAAGAAAAAACAAAACTGGATAGACTGCCTATATAATCAAAGCAAAGGAGAATCCGGCAAATAAAAGCATATGGACGAGGATAAGCCATATAGAAAGATGAAGTCAGTCAGAGCTACTGGGTTGAATAAATACAAGGTTAAGTTCACATACTTATATTTCTCAAGATTCTAAATTTGCTTTGAATAAACACACGCATCCTTACTCCTCTTAATTTCAGTTTATATTATTCTTTTTTTCCGCTCTGCCTACTTTGAGGCAGTACTAAAATGATGCCCCTGGGGTTATTCCTACAGTATTTGCTACGCTACTGATCGAAGATGCACAATGTGGTGAAACATGGTTAACCTCCACGGAACCCCCCAAGAAGAGGACTGGAATTACTAAATGCATCATTATAATCAAGATGTGTTATGTAATCACAGGTCCCACCACAGTGGCCCCGCCACCGCTAAGACGCTGTGCTCTGTAGGTTGGGACCAAATGGGAAGTCCAGGTTCAATTCTTGGTCCAACCTAAAGGCTGGATGCAGTGGCATCTGCCTGTAATCCCTGCACTTTGGGAGTGTGATGCAGGAGAACTGTGAGCTCAAGACTGACCTGGACAATACTGCAAGACCCTGTCTAGAGGGGAGCCAGGTATGGTGGTGTGCATCTGCAATCCCAGCTAGGAGGCCAAGGCAGGAGAATTCCAACAAAAAATAAAAATACATTTTAAATAGTAATCATAACCATAAAGCAAAAAGGTTGGCTTGGGTTTGCAACTAGTTATAGCACATTCTATAAATATTTGTGTAATGATCCAGGTTGGTAGTGATAAATACGATAGGATTGTAAGTCTCTATTTTTTTTAACATAATCAAACATAGTTGACAATTGACAAAAATCCACTGCTCATAATATGTCCTTTCCTGTCACCTCCTTTGAACTTCTGAGACTACACGTAGGTCATTTCACAGTATTGAGCAAATGAAAGCACTCCTGTGTTCTTAAAGAGACAGCAAGGGTGAGGGTTCACTTTAGACACTTCAATCTTCAACATAAAATCACATAACAATTTTCCTTTAGTGGCAGAATCATAATTTCAATAATTAAACTCAAATATTCTGGATGATCTTACTATTTTCCATTAACTTCTACTATAACTTTGGAATGTGTTTTACACATTGACTATTTCCATATAAGATAGAAGAATTTCAATTTAAAATTTAAAAAGTTAAAGTATTTCATACTGCTAAATTTTATTTCTTAGATTTATTAAGTTGTGTCTTTTGGGGGAAGAAATAATAACTTCCATTTATATTTTTCCCCTTTTCACTACCAAAACTATATAGAAAAACAAAAAGAGGGGGAGAGAGATTGATAACTTCTAGAAGATAAGCTCTACAATGGTCCTGAAGCAACTCAATGAATCCTTATAATTGATGTTTTACAAGAAAAGCTAATTTCTTCCCATCCATAAAAAAGGCAATAGATTTATGCACAAAATAAGCATCGTTGAATTACCTAAATTTATACAATAACCTATTTAGTCTATATTGTATTTTATATCTGTTGCCGATCCAATATTTATCTCCTATATTCTAATTTCATTCATCAAATTAATATGTAATATTAAGATATTTCCACTATTTACTGAAGTTAACAGAATATCATCTGTAAACGAGGACCAGTATCGATCCCACATTATAACACTGATTTTAAGAGGAAAATCAACATCTACAAATAATCGATCAGAGTGGGACCAGCAGTTAGCGTAATGGCTATGTCGCTGGACTCCCACGTAGTCGACCACAGTTCGAGTCCCGGACCTGGTGGCTTAAACTCACGCCGGGCGTGTGTGCGTGCATGCCCAAGATCCCGAGAGGAGAATGGAGGAGAAGGGATTGCGGTGTGGCCATCCCCCATGGGGGGTGATTTCTCGCTTTCTGTCTCTATGTCGTCTCTGTCTGTCTGGCGAGCGCACATGTCCTATGGCAAAAACCTATCCAAAAAAAGAAAAAGAAAATAATTGATCAGAGCTACAAAGATCAAGATTGCCTATAACAATACTTGGTACCAGACTTAAAAATAAAGAGGACCTTTGAGACCAAGCTCCAAAATAGGTAAGAAAGAGCTGAGCAATTCTCAACTTGTCAAGTTGAGTCTATGTGATATACTTGGATCTGCAGAGAACATTAGGACATATGCAACAGGGCTGCTAAAGTCAGTCAAAACATGTAAGCTTTTTTTTTTTTGGGGGGGGGGTCGTTTGTTTGTTTGTTTGTTTTTGCTATAGGGCGCGTGCACTTGCCAGAAAGACGAGAGCGAGAGAGAGATAGAAAGTGAGAAATCACCCTAAGGGAGGATGGCCATGCCGCAATCTCTTCTCCTCCATTCTCTTCTAGGAATCTTGGGCACGCATGCACACACACACCTGGCATGAGTTTAAGCTACCGGCGTGAGTTTAATCTACAAGAATGGAACTGCGGTCAACTACATGAGAGTCCAGCAACATAGCCATTATGCTAACTGCTGGTCCCCATAGCATGTAAGCTCTTTAAGAACAGAGCTTGTGTCCTCCTCACTGTGCTATCCCCAGACTTCACACAGTGCTCAACAAAGAATATGCTCAAAAATTATTGAGTAAAAAACTGAATTAATAGAAACTTTTCTTGCCATCAGTAAACATACTGAAAAATGTAATACTGTGAAACTTGGTACTTAAAAATGACTTCTTTTGGACCAGTTGGTGGCACAGTGGTTGGGGCACTGTATCTCACATGATTGACTCCATGGTTTGAGTCCCAAACTCAATGGTTGGAAAGAAAAACATGTCAAGTGTGCGTGTGTGTAGGCGTAAAGTACCAAGAGGAGACTGGAGGAGAAGAGATTGTGGCATGGCCATCCCTCGGGGCAGTGATTAGGCCAGCCCAGTACACTTGTTATTACGCCTAAGTTTAATAAAGAAATCACATATGGCCACAGAGTGCTATGCATTTGAAATTGTTAATAGTAATTATTGCAATAGTTACACCTTGCTATTGTACTTACAGAAACAAAATTAAAATAATAATGAGATGCCTTGAATAATTCTGATCACCTTTAAAATAAAAAATTGTATTACTAGCAATTAAGAAAGAGATCAGAACAAATGGTAGAATGTGTATTTGAGAAGCATATGAGAAGTTATTGCCCATAGAAAACAAAGGAGGCGAGAAGGAAGATAAAAAGAAGAGTGATCACGCCGAGATCAAAAAAGGTGGGTAAAAATGGGAGAAAATTGGGCTGGCCCAGTGGTGTGGAGGCTAAGAGAGCCAGATCCCACCTGGCTGATTGTGTGAGTGAAACCCCAGACCTGAGAGCGTGGAAAACACACCAGGTGTGTGCACATGCATGCCCACAATCCCAACAGGAGGGAGAAATGAAGGAGAAGGGATTGAGGCATGAACATGCCCCATGGGAGTGCTTTATTCCTCTCCTTCTCTCTGTCTCTCTCTGACAAACACATGCAACTATGGAAAAATCTCTAAAAAGAGGATAACGGACCAGCAGTTAGCGTAATGGCTATGTCGCTGGACTCCCACGTAGTCGACCGCGGTTCGCGTACCGGACCCGGTGGCTTAAACTCACGCCGGGCACGTGTGCGTGCATGCCCAAGATCCCGAGAGGAGAATGGAGGAGAAGGGATTACGGTGTGGCCATCCCCCCTGGGGGGTGATTTCTCGCTTTCTGTCTCTCTGTCTCTGTCTGTCTGGCGAGTGCACACACCCTATAGCGAAAACCTCTCAAAAAAAAAAAAAAAAAGAGGATAAAACTGGTGAATGAAAAGCGTATGGTAATGGACACTTTGAGATGAAGAAAGGCTCTCATTAGATGATATCCTTTTAGGTAAAGCAGTGTCAATGTCTTTGGTCCAGCCCTTCACCTATTTTTATAAATAATACTTTTCTGGAAACACAGCCACACATGGGGACCAGCAGTTGGCATAATGGCTATGTTGCTGGACTCTCATGTAGTCGACCGTGGTTCGAGTCCCAGGCCTGGCAGCTTAAACTCACACCAGGCGCGTATGTGTGTGTGCCCAAGATCCTGAGAGGAGAATGGAGGAGAAGGGATTACAGCGTAGCCATCCCCCCTGGGGGATGATTTTTCACTTTCTCTCTACCCTATAGCAAAAACTTCTCCAAAGAAAAGAGAAAAAAAAAAAAAGAAACATAGTCGTACAGATCATATGTTTTATATGACCACTTCTGCACTCCAACAGTTGTGACAGAGACCACGTGGCCTGCACAGCCCAAGATGTCTATTATCTGCCTCTTCACAGAAAAAGCTTGCTGACTGCTGTCCACATGCCAAGGGTTCTATTCTATACCATTAACACAGACACTGAAGGCACCAATGAATACCAAGCGCCTACTACACAAATGCACACAAAGTGGGAACCAGCAGTTAGCGTAATGGCTATGTCGCTGGACTCACACGTAGTCGACCGTAGTTCGCGTCCTGGACCGGTTGCTTAAAACTCACGCCGGGCACGTGTGCGTGCGTGCCCAAGATCCCGAGAGGAGAATGTAGGAGAAGGGATTGCGGCGTGACCATCTCCCCTGAGGGGTGATTTCTCGCTTTCTTTCTCTATGTCTCTCTCTGTCTGTCTGGCGAGCGCACGCGCCCTATAGCAAAATCCTCTCCAAAAAAAAAAAAACAAATGCACACAAAGTCAACTGCTTGGGTTTAATTCCTAGATTTTCATCTGCCAGAAATCTGAACTCAAGCAGGTCATTTCCATTTTTAGTTCCTCAGGCTACTAATCTCTAGAATGGGAATTTTATTATTTATCTCACTGGGTTGATAAATGATTAAGTGTGTCATAAAGCTCTTAGAGCACTATCTGGCACATGGTAAGCACTATGCGTTGGCTACTGTTACATTTAGTACATGCACTACAGTTAGTAGTGGAATAAGGGCTGAATTAATGAATAAATTAATATATTCAAGAGAAAAATTCTGACTAGTAATAATTCTACTAGTAAAATCTGAGGTAGTAATTTATTGAAAAACAATGGTGGCACTTTATGGTGAGAAGCTAGTGGATAAAGTAAATTCAAAAAGAAGAGATATGGGGGCTAGCAGGAGGTGTAGTGGTTAAGGCACTGGACTCCTATGTGGCCAACTGCAGTTCAAGTCCCAGACCCAGAGGCTTGAAACTCATGCCAGGAGCGTGTGTGTGTGTGTGTCTGTGTGTGCCCAAAATCCCAAGAGGAGAAGGGATGCAGCATGGCCATCCTCCAGGGGGTGGGGGGGGGGGGTGATTTCTCACTTTCTGTCTCTCTCTCTCTCTCCAGCAAGTATATACGCCCTATAGCAAAATCTCTCAAAAAATAAATAAAAAGAGATATAACTTAATTTAATTAAGAAATGTAAGTAGACACGGATTAAACACAAAGATTAAGTCATTTCCCATCCTCTGCGTGTATCCTAAGAAATAAAATTCAGGGATTATAAAAAATCTTGTAATCCTTGAATTATAATATCCAGAGTGATAAAAGACCTGTCTCAATAGAAATGGGCCACTTTTGTGAGAATGGGAACAGCAGAGTTGGTCTCTAGCCTCATCTCAAACATCATATAGTGTATTCTGTGCCACTAATATATAAAAACGTGTTATACATTTCATTCATCTTTGTTTCTGAGAGAGATTTTTGCTATAGGGTGCACACACTCGCTAGAGAGACAGAAAGTGAGAAATCACCCCCTGAGTGGATGGCCATGCCGCAATCCCTTCCCCTCTTGGGATTTTAGACATGTACACACATGCGCGCAGCGTGAGTTTCAAGCCAATGGGTTTGAGATTCTAGCCACGGTTGACTATGTGGAAGTCCAGCGCTCCAACCACTACATCACCTGCTGGCCTCATCCTTAATCTTCTTGTAGTCTCTCGAATATTTCTGTGCAATGAAAACATACCTTTACTACCAGCCTTATTTACCAAAACTACAGCTTATACATAACTGTTTTGCTCAATGGACCTGAACCAAGCATGCAAATTGCTCATCAGATCTTTGGCTCAATGTTCACTTAAATGTGCTCAAAGCATAAGTTCTGTGAAACAATAAACACAGAAAAGGACACAGTGGCATCAATTTGGTAGTTCAATAAAATTGTGATAAATGTAAGTATTACAGAATTCTTATGTTTAATGACCAACCTAATCATTACCAGAACAGATGTCTCCCAGATCATCCTCATTGAAATTCAGATATACTAAAGGCTAGCATTTTCCCAGCTGAAGTAATCTGCTGGGTCTTTGATTATATACATTTAAATGTAAAAATACACATGACGAGGCCAGACAGCAGACAGCAGTAGAACGTGACACTCTATAAGGGTAGCCTGACACAGGTGGAGTGGTGGTTCATGTCCAGAGGCTTCCCCAGGTACACAAGGTACACATTGCTCTGGATCAAGGCTGGCTGGATCTGGGAGTGGACTGCAGTGTCGAAAATCCACAGGAGTTGATGTATCTCTCTCTCTCATTTATGGAGTAATTGTTTTTAAAAAAGACAAAAAAATGCATGTGATATGATACTTATCCATGTAATCACCACCAGCAAATCTCTAAATGCTAAATTCATGACAACTACTTAGACATTGCTATGGGTTAATACCTCCCAAATATTTGTGTGTTGAGATTTACTTGTGATAGGATTAAGAAAATAGAAACTTAATCATGTTGAAAGGTGGGGTATGAGAAAATTAGGAGTAAGGTTATTAGGGTGAGAACTCGACTCCTGGTAGGTTTATAAGGAGAGGGCATAAAACAGAGACTAATGGACACAGACACTCTGCTCTGCTCCTGTCCTCATGGTAATGCTGCTTCAGAACTCTGAAATGCCCACCAGATGTGGGCCCTGGACCTTGAATCTTTAAACCATGAGTTAAATAAACTTTTTATAAATCACTCAGTTTGGGGGTATTTTCTGTTATTAGCAACAGGACAGACTAACAAAAATACCAAAGAAGCCTTATTTAGCTATCAGATTTTGCCACTGGATTGGTATACCAAAGAGCTGACACTGGGGGCCAGCAAGTAGTGTGTTGGTTAAGGCACTGAACTCCCACAAGGCCAACCACAGTTCGAGTCCCAGACCTAGCAGCTTGAAAATTACACATGTGTGTGCACATGTGTATCCAAAATCCTGAGAAGAAAATGGAGAAGTGTATTGCATGGCCAAATCCCCTGAGGGGTGATTTCTCACTTCCCTTTTTTCTGTCTCTCTTGTCGCTGGCAAGTACATGTGCCCTATGGCAAAAACCTAAAAAAAAAATTAAAAATAAAGGTAAGAAAAAGCTGACATTGTTCAGTTCTACTGAACATGTTTAAAATAGAATATTTCCTTTCAACGATCCCTCTCATCAACATGAACAAGTGTTTTACCCTGTGGTTTCACCCATGTCACCCATTCAGTGTGTTCCAACAATCACCAGCAAACTCAGCCATACAAAGAATGTAGACCCAGCTTTCTCTCAACCAACATTTGTCTCCTAGTGAGATGAAAAAGAACATGTTACACCTTCTCATTAATCTTTTCTGCTCCCCAAACTGATGCTCTAAAACCAAAGATCTCAATTCTATTTCAACTCATGAAAGCTACATGTACCTCCTTTTAATCTATAAGGTCCACCTAATTTGCAAAATATTTTATAACTTCAGCCTCACCAGAAATGAATCAGAATATACTACCCAAACATGGTATGACTTTCACAATGGTTACCGAAGAACCAAAAAAGAGAGAAATCAAGAAAAAGAATTCCTCACACTATAGATAAGCACCTGATACTGACATAATCTGATCATCTGTCCATAATTTAATTTACAAAATCGTCACTGTTCTATAGAAAAAGCAGGAAAAGGGTGTGAACTCTTATTAAAATGAAGACATGTTTTAAGAAGCCAGAGTCCTAGTAACCTGATATGCGGATCAACATAACATTATTCTAGGTAACTGAAACAGCCATTTTAGGACCTCTTGACCCTGAGAGCCTGGCAACTCTAAATAAGAATAACTGTCAAACAGCACACGGTGATCTTCAGACAGGGCATCCATATGTTTTTCACTTATCATCTCGTTCTGGTTAAGAACAAATTTACTGGAATAGGAAGACACACACACACACACACACACACACACACAAACACACACACACACACGAGTTTAAACAAATCTAAATCTGAAGGCAATATTCACTCCCAAATACCTAGCACATTAACAGAAATATCAGACATCAATTAACTGCACTTTTATCTCTCCATCTTTCTACCTGTCTACCTACCTACCAAGGTATTTATTTTATAATCACCAGATTAAATGGAATCTACAAAATCCATAGTCCAAGATCTGCTTACAAGAAAAGCACCAAAATTTCCTGATGTATAAAACACATTAAAAATCTCTATAACTGTGGGACTAGCAGATGGCATAAGGGTTACATTGCTGGACTCCCATGTAGTTGACTGCGGTTCGAGTTCAGGACCTGGCAGCTTAAAACTCATGCCAGATGTGTGTGCATGTGTGCCCCAAATCCCAGGAGAAGGGAGGAGAAGGGATGATGGTGTGGCTATCCCCCCTAGGGGGTGATTTTTCCCTTTCTGTTTCTCTGAAGAGTGTATATGCCCTATAGCAAAAATCTCTTTAAAAAAAAAAAATCTCTAAAACTGTAAGCTGGCTTGAACCCTTTCCTTAGGCATTAAAACTAAGTTTCATACCTTTTCTTTTTTTTTGAGAGGTTTTTGCTATAGGGCATGTGCACTCACCAGAAAGACAGAGAGAGACAGAGAGACAGAAAGCAAGAAATCACCCCCCAGGGTAGATGGCCACACCATAATCCCTTCTCATCCACTCTCCTCTTGGGATCTTGGGCACGCATGCACATGTACCCAGCATGACTGTAAGCCACCGGGTCTGGGACTTGAACCATGGTCAACTACATGGTAGTCCAGTGACATAGCCATTATACCAACTGCTGGTCCCCAAGTTTCATATCTTTTACCAACTAAACAGTGTAAAAAGGAACCAGAAAAAAAGGAAATCTTCCAAGTAGTCTTCCATCTGAAATGAATCTCAAAAATACCTAATTAATAGTCTTAGGCATAAGTTAAAGTTAAAATTTCAATTTTGTTCAAATTATACAATGCAATAGATTTCAAATTTTGTATGTGTTTTAGCTTAACAGCCCACTTTTCGTCCTTTGATTTCTATACTTCACAAATGTTCACATCCACAGAGGTTATAAAAATTGTTGACCAAATGGGCTTTTTCTTTTTTAAGTTTTTTGCTATAGGGCACATGCACTTCCCAGAGAGTGGCAGAGAGAAGGAAAGTGAGACATCATCTCCCCGGGGGGATATCCAAGCCGCAATCCCCTCTGCTCCAATCTTCTCTCAGGATTTTGGGCATGCATGCACATGAGTCCAGTGTGTTTTTCAAGCTACTGGGTCCAGAACTCTAACTGCATGGTCAGCCTCCTGGGATCCAGCCACCTTAACTACCACTCCACCTGTTGGCCACATAAGGGCTTTTTCAAGGGTAAAAGGGATAGCAGCCTGGAGCCCTTACTCTCTTGCTGATTTCCCATCACAATACAAAGAGCCTATCGCAGAAGCTCAGTGCTCCACTACACTTTTTCAGAGCCTCTCTCTCTTTACATTAAAATCAAAAACAATCCAAGCTCAAACTTTTCCTATTTTATTGCCTTCACTTGTAAAAAAAAGTAACATAAAACAGCACACTGCAAGTTCACAGTTTCTGTTATGAGAATAGAAAAATTCGAATCCATCTTTCTTTAAAATAGATTTCTTTCTTTATTAACAGATCATCTTCTTAGAATGGTCAAGGTTCCAAAAAGCCAAGAATTATCCTAGAAGCATATGTGAAAGAGCTTAACATGTCATGAACCTAAAGCAATTTCAGAAATAAGAAATAACTGACCATTTCAGCATCTGACACTTGAGATACTATTAGCCCTATGCATCCACTGACCACGTATATCAAATGGCTACCTAGTGTATGTCAGCCATGAGACATTTTCAAGTCTTATTCCCTGCAGAAAAACTAAAGAAATGAGCAACTTCGGTCAGCTCAAAAAATCTACATCATTTCATACTATGTAAAAAATAGACTCCAACCCTCAAAATGAGATTTTTTTAAAAAAAAATTTCCAAAGGAATGCATCCACTCACCAGAGAGAGAAATGGAGAGAGAGAGAGACAAAGCAACCTCCCCATGAGGCATGGTCACACCACGATCCCGTCTCCTCCATCACTCCATTCTGTCAGCATTTGGGGCCTACACATACACATGCTTCTAGTGGCCAGGTCTGGAATTTGAACTACGTGGCTGGTCATATGGGATCCAGCTCCTGTAACCCTTAGCCTAAAGGGCAAGACTTCTAAGAGATTTCTTAAGGTGCAGCTTTCAGTACGCAAGGTTTCCTACAGTTCACATCGATGATTACTTTGCCTATTTCTGATACCTGCGAGGAAAAAAAAATCACTAACATAATCTTCTAAGAGCATAATAAAATAAAATAAATTCAGACCAGAAAAAAGGTGCCTAATCAGATTATTTGGTTTTTGCTAGCAATATAAGCCATGTCAAATTTACTCTTTCATTTACTGTAATTACTAAGCAATTATATGCCAATCACTGCACTAGGTACTAGAAATAAAAATGATAAGATCCTGTGGCATTATGCCATACAAATAATTATCTAATAATTAGTGCTGGAAAATTGATTGCTAAATAATTTTTCAAACTTTCAGGTTAATATTAGTACCGTTATAATGTAAAATCTTAAGTTGACTAACTTAAATATAGCTAAATTTAGAATACGAAGAGTTTTCATTGTAATCAATCATATTGGGCAAGGAAAACCCTTCACACAATACTATTGGGATGGTTTAGTCCCTCTATTTAACGCTACCTCTATGTAATACATGAGCTTATCCAGGATAATGGGTTTGTATTCTAAGGTACATGATACTGAAAATACTGAAGAGTTCAGTGATGGTAAGAGAGTCAGGACTAACACAGGAAGACACAATATATCAAGAATCAAGCTCTTCAGGAGGTAGACAGTGGTCTAAAACTTATACTGATATCTCAGCAGAAACATTGCTTTGAAAAAATTCTCAAGATGGAAGAAGAGCAGGGCTCAAAACAGGAAAGGTTATTTAATATTACTTTCCAGCCTGAGTTAATCCTATAAAACTCAAAGAAGAATGTGATAAGAAGTTAATAAAGCCTGTTTCTCACACAAAATCTCCAGAAGTAGGAATTCTGTGAAATTATCCAACATGTAACTACATTTTTCAGCAACCCTGAAAAAACAATCACAGACCCTATACTTGGCAGCATGTTTTCTTTTTTAATTTGGCAAATCTGATCATCCCACAGACATCTTATTATTGGATGCTGTAGCAAATAAGGTCTGTGTATGCTTTTCTGCTGTCACTGGTGCTTGTGAACGAGAACTTGTTGAGTATCTGAGATTCATATCCACATGGTGGTTCTGAACTACAGTAGAAGATTCTGTCCTTGGGGGTCTGTGCTATGGAAATCACATACATAAACAGGTTAACAGAAAAGCAATAATTAATTCTGCTGATAATTCAATAATTGACTCACCTTATTATGAATTCCACTTTTTGGTGTTTCTGTGAGGTTCCAAGGTACTTAAAAGTCCATCCCAATGAGAGTAAGAAAGCAAAGAACTATAAATGCTAATTAAGATTACCTTTGCTCCAAAGATGACGAAAACATTTGTCCAGAGGCTGATTAAGAATTACAAGGCAGTACTTCAAATGCCCTATAGAAAAAAAATAAATGAATGAGTGAATAAATAAGTAAATGATCTGACTCTTTTGTTCTCCTTCTTTGGTTCCATTAGGTAATCAGAAAAGTCATGATGTATTTCTTCTATCTTTTTCTGTGCAAAAATGCATCATGACTTGTCCCATGACCCATAGAAATGCATCCCACTAGTCTATACTTTCACTGTTCACAAGGTTAAAATTCATGTATATTTTAGTTGTCGTATCTTAATCTTAAGAGATGTAAGTTATCTGGGACCAGCAGTTAGCATAATGGCTATGTCACTGAACTCCCATGTAGCCAACCGCTGTCCAAGTCCCGGACCCAGTGGCTTAAATTCACGCGGGGCGCATCTGTGTGCGTGCCCAAGATCCTGAGAGGAGAATGGAGGAGAAGGGATTGTGGTGTGGCCATCCCCCCTGAGGAGATGATTTCTTGCTTTCTATTTCTCTGTCGTTCTGGCGAGCACACGTGCCGTATAGCAAAAAAAAAAAAAAAAAAGAGAGAGAGAGATGTAATATATCACGTCCAGTAGGTGATGTGGTCATTAAGGGCACTGGACTCCCACATAGCCAACTGTGGTTCGAGTTCCAGACCTGGTGGCTTGCTTTCTCACTTTCTCTCTCTCTCACACTTTCACTCTCACTCTCTCTCTCTTCCCCTCTCTCTCCCTCTCTGTTCAACTTAAAATAAATAAAGTAAAATTTAAAAAAGATATATTAACAGGACCTGCTTTATTCAGTATGTATGTCATGTTCTTATACTGCTGAGAAACTTACCATAAAAATATAGTAAGGAGTTGAGAAACAGAATGCTCGTGTTAATTTATTATCATCCTTCTGATATACTGACCACTTTGATACAACTACCCTTCCTCTGGGCTGGTTTTATATCATCCTGACATAATCCACAAAGAGGTTTGGTCTGGTGGGTGTGTATTTTCACATTCATTCTCATTCATTCATATTCTCTTTTTCTCCAACTTTCTTTCTCTCCCCTCTACCCTATCTTGAATTTCCTAATTAAAAAGTCGTATGTTTTCATAAAATTCTACTTGGGTCTTTTTATGACTATTTTATTTCATGTTTTTAAACAAAATTCTGAAGAGATGGAGAAAAGTTACTTTTCCAACAATCATTCCATGCCTTTTATAATGTATTTTAAATAAAACAAAGCAAAATGAAATCAGGTTGTTGAAAATCTGTCATTCAGTTCAGTCCAAGCATTCTCCATTTCATTTACAGAAAAGAAATGTTTGCTTAGTGATAAGAAAAATTAATTGTTTTTTTTAAGCAATCTCACTGTTAGAAATGGAGCAAGATAAGGAAATGAAAAGGATATGCCATCATCCACCACAAACATTATTAAGTGCCGATTATATACAGCCACTAGAAAAACAAAGAGAAATCAGATTACAGGCTATCTGTGAGATAAGACATTTATAATAAAGACAATTTATTCAACAACACAATACAATGCAAGTATATGAGGAATGTCAGAGAAATAGATAAATGAGTAGGGTATGAGTTAAAACGCTGGGATGTCAATAAGGCCTAGTGTCATCCTAGGAATCTATGTGAAATGTAGATTTTTAAACTTGATCTTTCACAGAAAAGGAAGTTGGCAAGAATAAAAGAAAGGGCATTCCAGACAAAACAACCCATGGGCAGCTGCTATCCTTAGCCATTAGGTTACTACAATGAAAAGTTTAAGAAGCAATGCCTCCATGATGTGAATCTAGGACATTAATACTAACATACATTTTAGCCCATGTTTAAGATGACAGAGACATTTAGGATAAAATATCCAGGAGCATTAAGATTAATGCAAAAATGAGTAGTAAAAGCAACTGATGTATATCTGGGAACCATCCACATAGAGAGAACAGTTACAGATAAAAGAAAGTAGAAAGCCACAGAGATACTGCAAAGAAAGGGCAGAAAGAGGCACCAACAAAGGATGAAGGCAAAATCATTGTGTTTTGCTCATCATTACAGAGCAGGAGGAGGTTCACAAAGGAAATGCGGCAGGAAAAAACAGGAAGGTAAAAGAACTAAGGGTATTTCCAAGAATGTGCTGTCAATAACACAGCATGCTACAAAGATGGCAAGGAGACTAAACAAAGAGAAGAGGCCATTGGAGGAGGGAAAAAAACCTCAAAGAAAAATCTAAAAATTCACAGAGAGAGACTTGAGATAGTAAAGAGACCAAGAAGTTAGCAAACTGTGAGATTAAGAAGGACTAGAAATCTCTTCTTAAAATATAAAAAGTGAACTATGGGGAACAAGAAAAAGGCAGCAGAGTCAGAAAAAAAATGGTTTAAATACAGAAAGAATCATCTATTCTAAATAGAGGAGACTGAGGAGAAGGCAAAGGTAAGAAGGAAAGAAATCCACTTATTCCTTCGGCAGGCGTTTAAGCACAAAGTCCTCTCGTGCAGGCATCGCTCCACACAACATGGAACAAACGAAGTCCTGTCATCAAGCATATATGCTGCCAATTAAAGGGAGGTTCTGAAGGGCCACTGCACTGGCTAATAGTTAAGGGAGCCGACCCCACATGGCTGACTGTAGTTCAAATCCTATCCTCCAGTCTGGAAAACATTCTGGGCACATACAAGACCCAAATCCCAACAGAATGGAGAAACGGAAGACAAAAGATGGTGGTGTGACCATGCCCAATTGGAAGGATGCTTTCTCTCTCGGTCTCTCTCTCTCTGGCTAGTGCATATGCCCTTAGGCAATGAAAAAAAATGATCCTAGGATCAAGACACATGAAGATATATCATAGAGCCACGCCAAACTGGGGAAGGCTTGTTTATTTGGGAAAAAAGAGAGGATAATATGGAATTAGAGTAGAATAAAGGAAAATTTTTTTAGAGGTTTTTCCTATAGGGTGCATGTGCTTGCCAGACAGACAGAGAGAGAGAGAGAGAGACAGAAAGCGAGAAATCACCCCCCAGGGAGAATGGCCACGTCGCAATCCTTTCTCCTCCATTCTCCTCTCGGGATCTTGGGCACGCACGCACACGCACCTGGCATGAGTTTTAAGCAACCAGGTCCGCAGCGCGAACCACCGTCGACTACATGGGGGTCCAGTGACATAGCCATTATGCTAACTGCTGGTCCCAGTAAAGGAAATTTTAAAACAGTTGAAGAAACAGATTATAGAATCTGATAATCCACAACCTTAAAATATAAATTCAGATGGGGTTAACTAACAAGTGTATGACGTCGGATTTAATTTTATAACTTCTTCTACAGACATTAGAAAGTAGGAATAAGCATAAACGAACAGGACAGTGATGACGGGTAGTTACGAGAATTAGCAAAATCACCTGTCAAGAGGTAAAGGGAATTGAGTATGCTTATCTGGGCAGCTTTAGCATGAGTGACTGTGGCAGAGACCAGAATCTGGAGGGTCTGTGATTGTTTTGCTTTCTGCTTTTAATTGTTTTATTTAGCACATTTCTGTCCAGGTTAAAAAAAAAAAAAAAAAAAAAAAAAAAAAACACCTGCATATTCCAGATACCCTTGCAGCAAAATGCGGTCATCAGCTGCAGTGACACAGGCGGGGCTCAGTGGCTGCTGAGGAGTGCTAGGGGCCATGTGGTCAGCTCCAGGTTAGCACCCAGGTGTACCTGAACCCACTGGATGCACCTGTGACCCTCGGAGCATCAAGACCCTGTCAAGGGTACATGGATATGTCTGTTTGCCTCTCTCACTTTCAGGAAATGAATAATTAAAACAAACCAAAAAAATACGTTCGGCCAAGGAGATGTGTACACACACTTTTTATGTTATTTCTCAAAAACGGGAGGAGGCTTTTACTTCTTACCTACCCCATCCTGCCATCTGGCAAAGGGATGAAGTCATGGAAACGAAGTTCCAAGCAGCCTCGACGGATCACAAGAACAAGGGCAACTAATGTCCTGAAGGAGCCTGGGATGCTGAGGTCTTCATGAGTTCTCCACTCCAGCGCTTCTCTGCTTACCTCTCAACTTCTTTTATATGAAAAGAAAATTTCCTAATCTTGATCTTCATTCTGGGAAGCTCTTCTGGAAGCACCAGGCCCTACCATGAGTTCAGGAGACAAAACTGAAAACCTAGCCCCTGCCACAACGTTATGAGAATTCAACGAAAAGTAGTGAGGCTGCAAATTAGTTCCTTCCTCTCCTCCCCTTCCTCCCTGCCTCCCTTTCTTCATTCCCAGTGGCCTCAAATCAATCAGGGGAGCTGGTGAAATTCTGTGAGAATTCCCAGACTTTATCCTAGATCTATCAAAGCATGGGGCACAGGGACCTGTATGTCACAGCAGACTATTTGACACGGGTGATCCATACGCGTCACTCTGGGAAACACCACTTTGTTATAACCCTGTACTAGTTCCAAAAACCCAGTGGTGCCCAGGGGTGCTTGTTTCATATGGTAAGATCTATTATCACCGCAAGCAGCTGCAAAGCTTAATACTACTGGCTGACCCATTTATTCTTCCAAATAATATGTGCCAAGCACTCAACTAGGTGCTGAGGATCAACAAACAACAAAGAAAACTAAAAACCACAGCTAAACACACACACACATACACACACACATACACACACACACAAATATTCCAAAACCTGAAAAATTTGAATCCAAAATATTTCTGGGCTTGAGCATTTCAGACAAGAGATATTCAATTCTGCATAAAATTTAAATATGACTGAATTGATAAATAGGACAGAAGAGACAAATCTCCTACGCAGAAGAATTCCAAACAAAGTATTTAAAGCACCACCCTAAAGAAGTGGGAGCAGCTACAGACTTTACATGGCATGGTGTGGATCTAAACAGAGTAATTTCCTTCTATAGAGCACAGTCTGAGAAGGGGAGAAATATTTGCAGTGGAGAAATCTTATAAATACTACTTCAGCTTGGTGACTGTGGTCAAGAGCAACAGCCATGAATCCTGTTGCTAGGATGTACCCTTGGTAGGATATAACAAAAATGGCACTCTTCCTCTGTGGTCTTCCTCCCAAAAACCTATAATCCCAGTCTACTTGGGAGAAAAGTATCAGATAAATTCCAGGAGGAAAGCATCCTAAAATATACCTTACCATCACTCCTCAAATCTGCCCACATTGTCAAAAACAAGGAAAGTCTAAGAAATTGTCACAGTCAAGAAGAACCTAAAGGGACATGACAACTAAATGTAATTAGAATCCTAGATAAGATACCTAAGGTCATTAGGGGAAAACTAAGGAAATCTGAATAAACTGTGAAACTAATAAACCAATAACAATATACCAATGTTGGTTTATTGATCATAACAAATGTAGTATACCAATATTAGATGTCAAGATGGGGGAATTACATACCCGGGGGCTGTATGAGAGCTTTCTGGACTATCTTCTCAACTTTTCTATAAATCTAAAGCTTTCTTTCTTTCTTTCTTTCTTTCTTTCTTTCTTTCTTTCTTTCTTTCTTTCTTTTTAATTCACATTCTTGATTTTTTAAAGATCTGGGGAAGGAGAGAAAAAAAAAGAAAAAGAAAAAGAAAACTATTCCACAAACCATGTTCACTTAATGGGACAAAATTGTTCATCCCAAAATAGAAGTCCAGAAATGTGTTAGGAATTTAAAAATTAAGCCAAACAGGGCCAGCACATGGCACAGTGGTTAAGATACTGGATTTCTACATTTTTTACCATGGTTTGAGTCCCGGACCCAGCAGTTTGAAACATACCAGGCCCATGTGTATGCATACCCAAAAATCCCAAGAGGAGACTGCAACACAGTCATCCAACCAGAGGAGGTGATTTCTTACTTTCTTTTTGTCTCTGTCTCTCTGTTGAGCGCACATGCCTTATAGCCAAAACAAACAGACAAACCAATAAAATCTCTCAAAAAAAATTAAACTAAGGAAAAACCTACTATGCTAGAAGACAAAGATGATTCTATTCCATCTTTGGAAACTATATCTAGAGTTTTTACCTTTTTTTTTTTTTTTTAACTGGCAAAAGGTACATGTGTTCACCAGAGAAAGACAGGGAAAGAAAGAGAGAGAGAGAGAGAACTGCCAGTGGGTTATGGTTATTCTGCAACCCCTTCTCCATTTCTCCATCCTGTCAGGATTTGAGTCATGTGTTTTTCTAGCCACTAGGGCTGGGATTCAAACCATGATTTGCCATGTGATATCCAACTCCCTTAACTGCTAGAATATGGAGTGGATTCAAATTTCTTTTAGTTGAGAAAGTAAACCAAGAACAACAAAATAACAAATCTAAAAAAGAAAGAAAAGTATAAAAACAATTTTTTTTTAATTTGAGATCTCTGTAGTTATTCATTTTTACTTCTTTTTTGCTATAGGGTACGTGCGCTCACCAGAGACAGAGGGAGATTAAAAGACACAGGAGATGGCCACACCACAATGCCTTCTCCTTCATTCTCCTCTTGGGATCTTGGGTGCACACACACACGTGCCCAGTGTGAATTTTAAGCCACCAGGTCTGAGACTGCAGTAGATTATTTAGGAGTCCAGCAAAGAAACCGTTACACCATCTGCTGGGTCCCAGATCTCTGTATTTAAATTATAGAGAGAGACAGACCCTAGTTATATCTTAAATTAATGATCTCAAAAATGTAGTGATACACTCAGGAATAAAGGTTCAGATATTTAAAAGCAAGAGAAATGAAGACTGAATGCTATTTCATCTGCAGACATGTCTGAAAGCCTCGGGTGTCCTTACAGCAGATGGTTATGGGTTGTCTATATGAAGGAGGTGGACAAAGGAAAACTGTGAACTCCACCACACAAAGGCAGCAGCGGCGGACCCTCACTCACTCCTTCAGCACAACTGGATGACTGGCAGTTTACCCGCACCAGTAACACAAAACTGCAGCTAACTTAGTTTCCCATAAACTAATCATCTCAAAATCAGTAAGTAACTTAAAAACATTCTTTGACACATACTGAAGATAATGCAAACTCTGCAAAAGTATAATCATACAAGTAAATGACAAAATTTCACTTCTTTCCTAGAACTAGCTCTTAACAAGCTCCTAATATAATCTAGCCAGCTCAGACAAGAATAAGAGGAAGGGAGAGAAAGAAATAGGAATACGTTTTCTAATTAACTTTGGATTTATAGCAATTATCACAAATTATAAATTTTCCCTTAAGTATATAGAGCAAGTAGATTTCAACTTCTCTGTATAACAGAATCATGGGAAAAAAAAAAAGGCACTCTCTTCCCTTCATGATTCTGATTCAGTATGCCTGTAGTAGGGCTTGTGCATTCAGATTTTTCCAAAGCAACAAAGAAGAACCTAATGAATAACCAAAGTTGAGAATCATTGGCATGGTACTTTCAGATATTAGCTAATAATAATAGGAAATCCACAGAAACAGCAATCTTATGCTAAAACACTATTCTTTTCATGTTGATCTCACTCATTTTAATTGTCATTTTTGGAAAAAAAATATATAAAGATAAAATAAATTATTTGTTAAATTTTATAAACAAACATAAATTACTTACTTTCTATGATAATCAAGATGATATGAGATTAAAACAAAAAAGGATTGAAACCCAGTATGCTAAATAAAAATACATTAAAGTAAAACACAATTTACAATAGAAAAAATATTACTGAAATGTATTGCCAAGTTATCAAAGATTTATACATTCTGTTTAAGAAAGAAATGCTGTTGGAGTTAGCAGGTGATGTGGTGGTTAAGGCGCTTGATTCCCACGTGATTGACCACAGTGTGAGTCCGCAACCTGGACGCTTGAAAGTCACGCAGGTACATGTGTCCAAATACCCAAAATACTAAGAGTGGAATGGAGGAGAAGGGACTGCATGGCCATCCCCCCGTGTGTGGTGGGGGAGGGGGAGTGATTTCTCATTTTTTCTCTCTGTCTCTCTCTGGTGAGTGCACATGCCCTATAGCAAAAAATAAAAAAGAAAGAAAAGGAAAAAGAAAAAAGAAAAAAGAAAAAAGAAAAAAGAAAAAGAGAGAAAAAGAGAAAAGAGAAAAAAAGAGAAAAAGAGAAAAGAGAAGAGAAGAGAAGAGAAGAGAAAAAGAAAATACAGGAACTCAGTTGAAATTAGTATTTGTCAACATGTCAGTCATTACACATAACAGCTATTTTGTGAAAAGACCAAAGACCATTATTGTTGCTCCCTCACCCTAAAAAATATTTCAATTAAACAATGAAGACTCTGGGGAACTGAGTTTCATATCTGTATTACACTAACTTCTGTATTTAAATACAAGATTTTTTTTTCAAGTGTGCACAGGGAAATCAAAACTGTCAAGTCAATTCGTTCTTTGAGGAAATAAATTGCATGTGGACAAACCAGAACTATTAAAAAGCCCTGAACAAATATTCCATACCAAAGGCTATTAAAATAAGTGAATTACTAATGGGCTAAGAAGAATTGCTAAGTCATATATAATAAATTGCTTCAGATAAAGTAAACAAAGAATAGAAATAAACAGGTACTTCCTTAAGAAAAAATCTTGTTCACCCTCTCCAGAGAATGGCCATATGGTAAGCCTCAGTTTTACCAACATGATAATAAATTGTGAACCCTCCCACCACAAAATATCCTGGTTTAGATAGTCAAGTATATGGTCACTCTACCCTGTATCATCTTCAGCTTCTACCCATCCCTCTGCTTGTCTTCAGCAACTCACTTCAATGAGGTATTTCACATTCTAGAAATAATGCTTGTCAGGGTTATCAGCAACCTTCTATTATAAAATTCAATGGATAATTCTTGGTTCTCATCTCGCCCAACACATCTCAATAGCATGACAAGATACATTACTACTTGAATTTGTTTTTCTTGACTCATGTTCATCCCTTGACTTCTTAGAAAAGACTTCTTGGCTCCTATCCTATGTGACTAGCCATTCGTTCTCAGTCTCTTTTGCTACTAATTTCTTATCTGTATAGAAAGCATTCAGTTTGTTGGTTTAATGTTGAATATCTCTAGCTTCTCTATGTAAGAGTGCTCTAGGTATCAAACCCTGAGCCTTTTTCAAATATATGCCTACTCCCTAAGTAATTCCTTCCAGTCTTATTACCTCAAATAATATCTTCAGTGGTGACTTCCATATTCATGCCTCCAACATAGCATTTCTCCCTACATGCCATAACTCTATGACTAGATGTCTATTCAACAACTCCATTTGGATACCTAACAGCCATCTCAAAAGTAACATGTCCACAATCAAATTCCTGACCCTCTCTCCACCCAAATATGCTCCATCTGCAGTCTTGCCCATCCCAGTACCACCTCCACCACTAACACTCTACTCCACACAAATTTTTGTCCTGAGCTTTTTTAGTATGGCTATTTGGCCATCCTGCTTCCACACTTGCCTCCCTTATACTGTCTCTACACAGGAGCCAAGTGGATCTTGTTAAAATAGAATCCAATCAAGCCATTTTTCTGTTCAAAACTTCCACTGTATTCCTTTCACAGCAAAAGTCAACTTTCTAATGACTCACCTTCAAGGCACTATATGATCCCATTTCTACCCTACCCCTACGTCATCTCCTATCACCCACTTTCATACTGCTGTATATGCTTGCATTCTCTCTCTCTTTCCCTCTCTCCCTTATTACAGATAGCTGGTCTCTTTGTTGTTCCTCAAACATGCCAAGCACATTTCCACCTTCACACTCCACTGTAGTCAGCCATTTGGGACAGTGCCTCACCTTCACTTCCACACTATCCCTCAGGTCTCTATCTGAGCTAATAACCATAGTACCACCTTCAACACACTATAGAAGAGAGTAATACTTCCACCTCATGCTAACATTCACTCTGAATCTGACTAGTATTCTCTCATAAATTATCACCAGTTTGCATGTTCATTCTTTTTTTCTAATATTCGTCTCCTCACACTAGAACATAAGGACCTAAGACAATGCCACATACATAGTAAGCACTTAATGCATAACTGTTAAGTAGGTTTTCCAACACCTACTTTATAACTATTTGTAATAGAGTTCAGCTATTTTATCTAATAACCAAGTGACTCCCTCTGACTTGTTTAGGTTGCTTCTCTTGATTGCTTGCCCAATGCAATTCTTTGTAGAATGAAATCACTTCTTCCGAAAACGCAATAGTCCTTTCTAGGTACTGAAGCTAGTAAACTGTGTAGTAGAGATGATACATTTATGAGTATTTATTAATCATAAATGAATATTATATAAAACGTTCCAGGAAAAACACCAGAAAAGCCAACAACAAACACCATACATCTTGCCTTTCAACAGCTAAATGGTGTTTTGTTCACTACATCTCAAGAAATATCTAATGAGATGGTCCACAGATGTACAAATATATAGTTTGGAAATATTTTGAGAATAAATAGGACTTTTAGGTTTGGTACCTATTTATGAAAATCCATGTAATATGCTGTGAGCCCAACAAACTTAAGCATGTCTAGTTATTGTCATTCCACCATTTAAGATGAAAGTATAAATAGATTCTGGACAGCTTAAATCAATTCGCATCTGAAAGCCTTACTTCCAGTTATGCAAATGTAATGAATCTGTCCAAGTTTTGCAATCCTAATACTATAAAGTCCATGCCACTGTAATGAAGTGTCCCAATAAATTCTCACAAGAACCCACATGTGCTAGATGTAAACATAAACTGAGAAAGGGAACACTATGTATTTTAAGCTTCTATTGAGTAGGAAGTAGAGGAAAGAGGAAGGTGAGATTAGGCCTGCAAAGTTTTGAGTCTTTCTTCGCATGAAAGTAGGAAGCTTTATTAAGATAAGTTCTCTTTCTTACCCTTGCAAAGGTTAGCCATATTCTTGTGCCCAAAAAATACATTTTCACAATAGCCCAATGAATGAAGCTGAGTTCTTCATTTTGGCCCACTGATACCTCTGGAGTTGCTGACAGAGTTCAAAGCTGCTCCATCAACTGTCCCTTGCCCTGCTAACCTGGGCCACAATAAACTGTGTTTCCTGTCAGTCAAGAAAATCAATCACTGCCTAGCAAACTGTAGATGTAATGCCATAACCCTAAGGGTTCATCTAAAGTACTAAAATATTATAGTCCATCACATCACTTTTGACATGCTGACAGCTGGGCCCACAATAGTCTTCACACTTGAAAAGTCGGTTCAAAACATTTCCTAAAGGCAGAATCCATACAGGTTTGGAACGTGCTTCTAAAACAGAAAGCCTACCTTTTATCCTTAGGCTACTCCTGGAACCTCAACCCATTTCTAGCCATATTACAAAGCACAGACTCTCTTTATGACCAGCAATGGAAGGAGGGTTCAGAAGGTTGGATATGCCAATACATATGACCTTTAAATCCTCATTCTAGACTTTCTACTTTGGGTTTGGTTAGGTGTGGTGGGAATTACTTGGGGGATGAGTGGGCTACAAATTTTACAGGTTTCGTGTATCACAATACTAAGAACAAATAATGATAGTATAGAGACCTTTTTTAGGGGTTCGGGGATTTTTAAATTAATTATAAAGGGTTTTGACTCAAGAGTTTTACCAATATTTATAACAAAAATATACCCAAATGGAGCTAAAATGGACATATTTAAACAACAGAATAGTTGTCTCCTGAAGTCTATTTTTTCTTTTTATTGCCAGAGCTTTTTTTCTTTTTATTGAGAGAGATTTTTGCTATAGGGCACGTGTACTCACCAGAGAGAAAGAGAAACAGAAAGCAAGAAATCACCCACCAGGGGGATGGCTATGCCCCAATCCCTTCTCCTCCATTCTCCTCTTAGGATCTTGGGTACACATGCACATGTACCCAGTGTGAGTTTTAAGCCACCGAGTCCAGGACTTGAACCATGATTGACTACATGGTAGTCCAGTGATGTAACCATGATGCTATCTGTTGGTCCCACCACAGCATTTTAAATTTTGGGTTAGAGACATCCAGCCTGCATATATGCATGTATATAGATACAGAGATACAAATACATATATACACACAAAAATTTAAAATAAGTAAAAGAAAAGAATTTCTACTAATAAAAGGAAGAGAAACCCGTTCAGGCATTGTTTCACAACTCTAAAAAATTACTGGCCAACTATCGTTAAACACCATTTTGAAATATAACAAAGGTTTACTAAAATAATAATTATTTCAGTTTCAGAATAATAATTGAAAACAGGTGATTTGTGGGACACATCTAAAAATCTTTCTTACCAAAAATTATAATTTATGCTGATTTGACTAGGTTGATTTAAAAGTTTTAAAAGTCTAGGGACCAGCAGTTAGCGTAATGGCTATGTCACTGGACTCCCATGTAGTCGACCGCGGTTCAAGTCCCGGACCCGGTGGCTTAAACTCACGCCGGGCGCGTGTGCGTGCGTGCCCAAGATCCCGAGAGAAGAATGGAGGAGAAGGGATTGCGGCGTGACCATCCCCCCTGGGGGATGATTTCTCGCTTTCTATCTCTCTGTCTCTCTCTATCTGTCTGGCGAGCGCACGCACCCTATAGCAGAAACCTCTCCAAAAAAAAAAAAAAAAAAACAAAGTCTAGGGAAAGTAACTTATAGCCACAAGTTCTCTGGACAGCAAAAGGAGATGCAACTCACTCTACTTCAGGAAATAAGATGGAGGCTTCTTGCCTTGCATCAAAATACACTGTAAAGAACTCAGAAAACATTTGTTTTCTGAAGATTATGGCCAAATTTTTATAAAACATTAATATTTAAGAATTTACTCATGTCCCAATTCCCAGCCTATTCGCATTTTTCTACCTCTCTCACAGAACATTTCTCTTCACCAACAGTCACCAGAAATGAACCTAGAAGGTATGGCATATAAAACCTATCTTAGGAGAGTGAGAATTAAAAAGGCAGAGGGAAATGATTAACTTTTTCTGTATTTCCTTTTGTATCAGGTAAATGTTTACACCAAGTCTGTACATTAAAAAGCTTTGTTAAAAAGCACAGAATAATGGGGAGCTTTGAGCAAAAACAACAGAAAACTGAAAACAGCCTAGAATAGAACTCAGAATATGTCTGTTCTAAGGGAGAGCAAGAGGCATGATTCACATATTAGTCAAAAGAAAGTAATGTCAAATTTTCATTTATTTAATCACAGATTAATTTAATGTTTATGAAATGTTTTATAAAAAATGTTCATAGTGGGACCAGCAGATGGAGTAATGGTTACCTCTCTAGACTCCCACATGACCGACCACGGTTTGAGTCCTGGATTCAGAGGCTTGATATGCACACCAGGTGCATGTGCACATGTGCCCAAAATCCCAAGAAGAGAATGGAGAAGAGATTGTGTGTGGCCATCCCCCGCAGGGGTAATTTCTTGCTTTCTGTCTATCTCTATTTCTTTGGTGAACACATGTGCCATAATAACAACAACAAAAAAATGTTTATAACACAAACAATGCCCCTTCTTTATGATCAAGTGCACAAGCATGCACATGACAGATAAAGAGAAAGGAAGAAAAAAAGACAGGGAGAAAGCAGCCTTGATAGGATCTCATCACACTGTGATCACTTTTCCCCAATTCTCCAGCACCTGTGTTTTCACACCAACCCAGGAATCCAAACCTATGGTCGACCATGTGATTCCAGCCTTGCATGACCACTATGTCACAGCAGCTGGGTCACATGCACTTTTTAAAAGGCAATAGCTATAGCACTGAAGTGACTAGAACCGAAGATGTCAAAGCAGTAGTTAACAAGGGAAGTGAAGAGACCTCCTTTTTAGAGGAAAAACTGAAAATAAAAATGTTATCAATTCCTCAAAAATTTTAGAATAAGGTTACAAAACTATACACACATACATAGTCTACAGATGTGTACCTACACACTACACATGTGTGTGTGTGTGTGTGTGTGTATATATATATATATATAAACATATATTTATATATATAGTATGTATATAAATATAGTCTCTGTTCATTTGTACTGCTATAACAATACCACAGACTGGGAAATTTATAAATGGAAATTTATAGTCGGACAGTGGTACGGTAATGGTTAAGGCAGCTGGATCCTACATGGTCAAATACATGGTTGGAGTCCCAGACCCTGCATCTTGAAAAAAACACTCCAGGCTCATGTACATGTGTGACCAAAATTCCAAAAGAAGTAATGGACAAGAAGGGATTGCGGCATGACCACCCTTCATGAGCAGTGCTTTCTCACTGCCCCCCCACCTCCAGTGAGCACATGTGCCCTCTAGCAAATTAAAAACAAATGAACAAAAAGAACAGAAAATGATTCCTCACTGTACTTGGAGGCTGGGAAGCTCAAGATCAAGACATCAGTACCTGCTGTCCAAAGAGGACTTTGTTATGTCCTCACATGGTAGAAGTCAGAGATCAAAAAGGGGATGAACAGTGTGTCCTCACATGGCAGCAGAAAGCAAACCCACTCCCACAAGCCATTTTTAGGATGACATGAATCCAGTCATGAAGGCAGAGCTCTCATGGCCTACACACCTCCAAAAGGTCCCAGCCAATATGAGATCATGATTCCAACATGTGGATTTGGGGAGACACGTTCTGTGTGTGTGTGTGTGCGTGTGTGTGTGTGTGTGTGTGTCCTTTCTGAAGTCAAAGGAATGTGCTCATTTCTGAATCCCCAACACCAGGCAAACTGCCTGGCACCCAGTAGATGCCCAATGACACTTGTCAAAGAATAAGTCAACGACTAAAGGGCCTATCCTGGCTGATCGGGGCTGTGTCGGATTCTGAGTTTCTAGTCATGCCTCAGCTCTAGTCTCGAGGGCAGTTCACCATCCTATAAACATAACAGTCACGTCACAGTTTTCTTGTCTTTGTCCACAGTTTTCCCTCCCTGAATATCTTCCAGAATAGGGCAGACATAAAGAATACGGGCTTTGGGACCAGCAGTTAGCGTAATGGCTATGTCACTGGCCTCCCACGTAGTCGACCGCGGTTCGAGTCCCGGACCCAGTGGCTTAAACTTACACCGGGCGCGTGTGCGTGCGTGCCCAAGATCCCGAGAGGAGAATGGAGGAGAAGGGATTGCGGTGTGGCCATCCCCCCTGGGGGGGTGATTTCTCGCTTTCTGTCTCTCTGTCTCTGTCTGTCTGTCTGTCTGGCGCCCTATAGCAAAAACCTCTACAAAAAAAAAAAAAAAAAAAAAAAGAATACAGGCTTTGTAATCAAGTAGGCATAGTTCAAACCCAGCTTTGTCCCATAGTAATTGGGTGGCTTGGAGACACTTTAGAAATTTATTTAATGCCTCTGAGCCTGCACAATATGGACCATGACAACGGTAGATTCGATGAGATAACACATATAGGGAGGTTTATGGTATCTAGAACAAAGTAAATAATCAACAAGCTTAGCTTCTGTCTCTGACAAAGACCTACTTACCTTTCAAAACCTACCTACAGAAAATATTTTATTCCCCTATACCCCATCTTTCTTTCTTTTCCCCATTAATCATTGTCACCTGCAAAACACAGTATGAAATTCCTTCTGCTGTAATAGGCATACACTTCTCATTCCACAGTTTACAAATTTTTGGCTCAGAGTAAATGTAACTTACCCTTATTATCTTCACAATGTAGCCTTGGACCTTTCACAAAGAAGTGATGAACTACACACTATTTCTAACATGAGCTAAAAACTCCACTCACTACACTATTTGCTGTACCACTAAAATAGTTACCAATAAAACTAAACATGCACAGGGCCAGCAGATGACACGGGACTCCCACATGGTCAACCACGGTTCAAGTCCTGAACCTGGCAGGGCGAAAAATCACACTGGGCATGTGCATGCTTGCCTAAAATCCCAAGAGAAGAATGCAGGAGAGACTGCAGCATGGCTATCTCCCCAAGGGGGTGATTTCTCACTTGCCCTCCCTCTCTCTCTTTTTGGTAAGTACATACACCCTAGCAAAAACCTGAATGAAAAAAATTATAAAAACACATGTGAATACAAACTAATCCATATTTTATATCTCCAATTAATCTTTAAGACTTTCTACTTCTTTTTTCTTTTTTTGTAGAGACTTTTTTTGTTACAGGGCATGTGCACTTGCTGGAGACACAGAGGGAAACAGAGGGGAGAGAAAATGAGAAATGACCCCCGCAAGGGGATGGCCATGCCACAATCCTTTCTCCTCTATTCTCCTCTTAAGATTTTGGGCATGCATGCACAAGCACCTGGTGTGAGTCCCAAGCCACTGGGTCTAGGACTCAAACTATGGCCAGCCATGTAGAAGTCCAGTGCCTTAACCACCATGCCACTTACTGGCACCAAGACTTTTTCTTTTTAAATTATTTAATTCCATTTATTATTATTGTTTTGTTTTGTTTTATTTTGTTTTGTTTTTTTTGTTTGTTTGTTTGTTTTCATTTGACCAGAGACAGAGAGAGAGAAAGGCAAAGTGAGAAAGCAAGCCATCTGGTCCAAGACTTGAACCATGGTTGACCATGTAGTTCCAGCGCTCTTAACCACCACGCCACTTGCCAGCCCCAAGACTTTCTATTTCTTATAAAATTGTTCCTAATGACACTATACCTTATAAGAACAAAAACATAATCTTTTTAAAAGAAAAACTTTGTCAGAGGGAACATGTGTTCGCCGGAATAAGGGGACAGTAAGGGAATGAGAAAGCACCCACCCATGGGGAATGATCGTGCTTCTCCTCCACTTCTTCCTCCTTTCAGGATTTTGGACACACGCACACACGCACACACACACACACACACACACACACAGGCACCCAGCATGTTTATTCAAGTTCCTGGACCTGGAACTGAAACCACACAGTCCGGCATGTGAGATCCAGATACTTTAACCACATCACTGACCTAAGAAAGTATCTTAGCACAGACAGACATACGGACTAATGAACAAATAGATAGGAAACAACCATGACAGGGTCAGTGTATGTGTTTCTCACTTAATGAATAATATGGTCCAGGTGAAATCAGCTAAAAACCAAATTCGATTTTTTTCCACGATATTCATTATAAAGTCAAAGACTGAACCTCCAAGACTTTCAAGACCAGTTAAGAATCAAAAACAGTGCAGATGCAAATGCCTGGGACATTTCCATCTGAACTTTGCCCATCACTGTCCCTCTATCCATGTACATACCTGGAAATGATCTGAGCCAAAGGGACGAAACACAAAAAGACAATAGACGTTTATCAAATATGAAGATAGGCTTATTTGTGAATTTCATGACTAATATGGCTAATCAATTGTCTACATAAAATTCTCTTACTTTGGAGCCAGTAGGTGACATAATGGTTAAGGCACTGGACTCCCACATGGCCGAACAGAGTTCGAGTCCTGGACATCACAGCTTGAAAATCACGCCAAATGTATGCACATGTGTGCCAAAAATCCCAGGAGGAGAATGGAGAAGTGACTGCGGTGTGGCCATCCGTCCTGGGGGGTGATTTCTCCCTTTACCACTCACTGTCTCTCTTTGGCTACATGCCCTATGGCAAACATCTTAAAAAAAAAAAAAAAAAAAAAAAAAAAAAAAAAAAAAAAAAAAAACCCTTTGTTTATTTGTTTATTTGTAGGGTTACTTTTAGTATTTCAAGAATGCATTATGTAATCAGTTGTGTTCACAGATACTTTGTAGAGTCCTCCACCATCCAAATCTCCGGCACTTTGGCATTTCCTGATGATTACCATATCTACTAAAGGACAAATAAAGGAAAGGAAAACAAAATAGAATTGAATGCTTCATTTTGTTCCTTGAGGGAGTTTTTGTATCTTTTTAGAAAATGTAGCATTACCATATCCCAAAGATTTAAAAATAAACATTTTTTCACATTTAACATTTCTGAAATACAGTGGAGGACACATTCAGAATGCATTTTAGAGCTGATGGTATCTGAGCACTGAGTCAGAGTTTAATAGGCAGTGTTCTTTCCTCCTTAGGGGTACAAAAAATAATGGTACAGCTGACAATAAATGGTATAGGGATGTAATTAAAACCAGTCTTTAAGCTATACTCGCTATTACTTTATACCAGTATCATAATTATTTGTAAGTTGTGATAAGGTTTATAAATAAATCAAAGTTGGTAGACTTCAGATGCTCAAATAAAAATAGATATTAATAGAGAATGATCATGTTCTCAGCTTTTCTAACAAAAACTAATGTTTATAATTAAAGCCATCATTTCCTTTTGATGTAGAGAAAGGGCTGATGATATTAAGATGTTTGTTAGTAGGGCTAGCAGATGGTGTAGTGGTTGTTGCTAGACTCCTACACGGTGGACTGTGGTTTGAGTCCTGGATCCGATGGCTTGAAACTCATGCCAGGCATATGTGCATGCATACCCAAGATGCCAGGAGGAGAATGGTGAAAGAATTGCAGCTTGGCCAACCCCTCTCGGTGGTGATTTCTCAGTTTCTTTTCACTGTCCCTGTCTCTGTCTCTGTCTCTCTCTCTCTCTCTCTGATGAGCAAATATCCCCTAAGAAAAAACTTCAACAACAACAAAAAATTTTAAAAGACGGCCATTTGTGCTTTGGCTCCAATGAAGAACATGGGTCCCCCCAGTAAGTACTAGTGTGAAGAACGACAGACTGAACAAACATACGCAATGTGCCAAGTGCAGTGAGATCGCACAGAAGAAGAAGCCATAAATCTCCCAGGGCATGGAGGCAGGTGGCATCGAAGACATGTTCTAGCAGTCTTGAAGGGTAAGAATGCCCTAAGTACAAAAGGTAGGGCATTCCTGGCAAAGAAAACACCATAAGCAACAGGTCAAACACACACACTACTATAAATACTGGGAAAAATGGGAACCAGCACATGGCGTAATGGTTACGTTGCTGGACTCCCACGTGGCCAACCACAGTTCGATTCCTAACCCTGGTGGATTGAAACATACCAGTGCATATGCGTGCGTGCCCAAAATACCAAGAAGAGAATGGAGGAGAAGGGACTGTGGTGTGGCCATCCCTCCAGGGTAGGGTGGTGATTTCTTTCTTTCTTTCTGTCTCTGTCTCTCCAGCAAGCTCATGCACTCTATAACAAAAAGAATGTCTCTTTAAAAATAAAAATACTGGGAAATATTAGCCAATACTATAAATACAAGGATAAAGAGGTAACAGCAGTGGAAAGACCTAGCGAGAGAGGAGGTGTCCACATAGTATATTTTAAGCCATTTTAAGTAATGATCACTGGTTTCCTCACCCCATTAATTTCAGCTGGAAAACTCAGAAAAGAATTTTTTTTTAATCTCCATTTTGATATGGCTATTATTGGCCTTATTGCTCAGGGCAATGTCAAGATGTTCCAGATAGCTGTAAGGTTGTGAACATCTTCTTTAGACTTGACACACTGGAATGAATGAAATTCTTCTTAACATTATTTTTGTTAATCAACTCATGTTCTTCAGCAGTACCATTCAGTAGCTAGGACTTCTAAAATTACAGATTTGTCAAATGAGCTAAAAAGAACTTGTGAATAAGATTATGAATGAAATCTAAGGAAGGTAGGTTAAATTTGCTCCCAACTATAAAAGCCAAAGAATTTATTCCATTAGCAACTGAATAATAAGTGCCAACACAGCAAGCTGTCACTGAAAGTTGGCAGCTCCTTCCTTTGAGCACTGATGAAGCAGGAGCCACCAGGTAGGGATGTGTGAGGAGATAATTAAAATTCTCGTTTCCCAGGTATCAACACCAAGAGAATAACAATTTTACTATTTTATTACACAAGAAGTTCTACTGTTATATAAGCTGGATGTTATAGGATAACTTCTTATATGATACTATGTATCAAGAACTGAGATTCTTCTCCACTAGGAAGGAAACTCAATGGCAGGTGAATTGTCTTCTCGCTCATTGGTGTACCCCTAGTGCCCAGCACAGAGACAAGGCTAAGTATTCAGTAAATACAAGAATAAAAATTAAAATATTAGAAATCAAGTATGATATTTGCACTTTTTTTTATGATGGAGAGCACATGTGTATTCAGATGAGAGAGAGAGAGACAAAAAGAGACAGAGAGACAGGAGGACCAGAGAGAGAGAGAGAAGCAACTTCAGCAGAGTCTCACCCCAGCACAATCCCTCCTGACCAGCCCTCCAGCTCCTCAGAATTCCGGATGCTTGTGCAAGCGCCTGTCGTGTTTTCAGGCTGCTCTGGGGATATGAACCGTGGTCAGGCAGTTGGCCTCCTGCATCACAGCCCAGCACACATGGACTGTGAAGCACCAATGCTGGGCCTAAGCATCTTTTTATTTAAGCTCTACAGGTCATGGGAGATCCTATTACTTTATTTTTCCTATGGAAAAACTAAGGTTTATAATATAAATTATCCTATCTTAGGTCATGTTACTAAATGGCAGAAAAAGCCAAACTGTTTATGCCAAAATCTCTGTGCTTGGCCTCCTAAGTTGTCCATCCACAGCAACGGTGGTTTCCTGTTCATGACTACACTTAATGAAACCCTAAGAGATCTATGGCATTTAAGAATGAAAAAAAAAAAAAAGAAAACATTCAGGAATAGCTAGTAAGTGAAAAATTCTCACTAAACCATCAGCAAACGCTCGAGTTTCCAGCAGAATAACATGTTATGGACCTTTGAATAAGGAGAAAACAGATGGGAAAATTAAAAGAACCAGGAGGGCAGCATATTTTGTCCATTTGTCTAAAAGCAAGACATAAATTTATGTAAGTGTCCCTCTTCTATCAGGAAGGATAAAAAATTAATCACCAGAGATTACTTTTACCTTATTGGCCTGAAGAGGGCACCAGAGAAATCTATATAATAATGTTTACTAACTAGACAACCCACCATTAGGTTCCCCAATATTTGTCTTTCCAAAATTTGCATATCTAGGTCCTTTTCTGTAGATCTATTTATTCTCTAAAAAGTCCTCATTCTTTGTTCAAGGTGCTACAAGATAAAGAGGCTGGGTTCTATGCCACCTCTCTGGGAGTTCCTCTTTCCAGAGTGTTCTCCCAGGCAGGAGATATAAACATGTTCATTAACTTCTGTTTGTTTTTCTCTTGTTAATCTGTCTTTTGTTACAGGGGTCCCAGCTAAGAACTGTGAAAAATAGAAACTATGTTTTTTCCTCTACAAGATGAAGGGCAGTTTTGGTAGAGATTTTAGCATTTAAAAGTCCGATTATTTAATATCTTCCGTTTTCCTGATTTGCTAATTTGTTTCTATTTTTGCACTATTTTTTCCATCTATCAAACTTTTTTTTTCTCATTAAACTTTGTTTTACTGGGTCTCAGAATTTTGTGACAGATTTTTGAACAAGGTGTTTCCATTAAAAATACTGATTTTAAGCTAATAACTTAAAACTGCCACACACCAAAAAACAAAATGGTCCACAAAATATTTTCCTTTCCTTCTGAAGGTTTTATGATTCTTAGTTATCATTAACCACTCTTTTACTATTAAACCTAAATGGCCAATTGAGACAAACAGTTCTGAGACTGTTCTTCCACCACTGATTAAGACTAGGGTAGCAGGAATTCAGAATATTCATCTGGCGTTCTGAGTTTTCTGGGCAGACTTGGTGAATTTTGCCAGCTCCTTCTTGTCCACAGCTTTGATGACACCCACGGCGACTGTCTGTCTCATATCACGAACAGCAAAACGACCCAGAGGAGGACAGTCAGAGAAGCTCTCAACACACATGGGCTTGCCAGGAACCATATCAACAATGGCAACATCACCAGATTTCAAGAATTTAGGGCCATCTTCCAGCTTTTTAGGAGAACGGCGATCAATCTTTTCGTTCAGCTCAGCAAACTTGCAAGCAATGTGAGCTGTGTGACAATCCAGTACAGGGGCATAGCCAGCACTGAGTCAGCCTGGATGGTTCAGGATAATCACCAGAGCAGTGAAGTCAGCTCCTTCCATCGCTGGGTCATTTTTGCTGTCACCAGCAACATTGCCACATCGAACATCTTTGACAGACATATTTTTAACACTGAAGCCCTCATTGTCTCCAGGAAGAGCTTCACTCAGAGCTTCATAGTGCAGTTCAACAGACTTTACTTCTGTTGTCACATTGACTAGTACAAAGGTGACCACCATACCAGGTTTGAGCACACAGGTCTCCACCGGCCCACAGGGATAGTGCCAATATCACCAATTTTGTACACCTCCTAGAGGGGCAGGTGCAAGGGCTTGTCAGTTGACAAGTTAGTGGCAGGATGCAATCCAGAGCTTCAAGTAGTGTAGTTCCCCTGGTATTGCTATCTTTGCAGGTGACTTTCCATCCCTTGAACCATGGCATATTAGCACTTGACTCCAGCATGTTGTCACCATTCCAACCAGAAATTGGCACAAATGCTACTGTGTCAGGATTGTAGACAATTTTCTTAATGTAAGTGCTAACTTCCTTAACAATTTCATTGTATCTCTTCTGATGCAGGGTGGCTCAGTAGAATCCATTTTGTTAACATTTTGTAAGCAATTAGTTGTTTCACACTCAGTGTGTAAGCCAGAAGGGCATGCTAATTGGTCTGCCCGTTCTCGGAGATACCGGCTTCAAATACACCCACACCAGCAGCAATAATCAGGGCATCACGGTCAGCCTGAGATGTGCCTGTAATCATGTTTTTGAAAAAGTTTCTGTGTCCTGGGGCATCAATGATAGCCACATAATACTTGCTGGTCTCAGATTTTCACAGGGAGGTATCAATGGTGATACCACGCTCACAATCAGCGTTCAGTTTATCCAAGACCCAGGGATATTTGAAGGAGCCCTTTCCCATCTCGGCAGCCTCCTTCTCAAAATTTTTGATGGTTCTTTTGTTGATCCTACCACATGTGTAGACCAGATGGCTAGCAGTGGTGGACTTGCCGGAATCTACGTGTCCAATGATGACGATACTGATGTGAGTCTTCTCCTTTCCCATTTTGGC
Organism: Tupaia tana; assembly: GCA_026018925.1. Taxonomy (NCBI): domain Eukaryota; kingdom Metazoa; phylum Chordata; class Mammalia; order Scandentia; family Tupaiidae; genus Tupaia; species Tupaia tana. Next base: position 11,088,451 of record JAKSZU010000003.1, on the reverse strand, counting down.
TTTGATTCAGCAGTGGTTTTCACAACACCTGTGTTGTGGGAGCAAACTAGCTGCAAAAAAAGCCATCTATCAAACTTTTAAAACTGTTTCCCAAATTAGACATAAGTACATTATTTTCATTTTTTTCCTAAAAAGGTTACTATTGCATATTATTAAATCTAAGCCAGAGCTTACAAAAAGGCTTCAAAGAATGATTTTTTCACACAGCTGGGTCATGACTGCCACCTGGCTGACAGTGATTGCAAGGTGTTATCCCAGTTTTAGGAAGGTTAAAATATGACAGAATGTCTCTAAGAATCCATGTAAAAAGACAAGGGGGTGGGGAAGAGGAGGGACTGCAAGAACAGAAGTACCTGATGCTTCTAAGAGTTTTACCCAAAATGGAGCACAAAATAAAAGCTCAGTAAATATCCACTGAAAACAAATAGAATGATCACTGTTTTGCTTTGAAATTCTGTGTATATAGATCACATCCTTTTTTCCAGAAAAAAAATTATCTTGTAATAAACATTCGAGTTCAAATTTTCAACAGACAGATATGTTAAATCATTTTTATAAAATAAAGGAGCAGTTAAAACAGAAAGCAAATCATTTCTAAACCTCAGTGTGCTGCCCCTTCATAACAAATTACATATTAAATCTTTTAAATAGTACATAAAATAGGAAGAATGAGGGTTAGCAGATAGTGCGGTGGTTAAGATGCTGGACTCCCAAATGGCTGATCACAGTTTGAGCCCTGGCAGCTTGATTTTTCACTCTCCTCCTCTCTCACTGGTCAAAATTCAAGAATAGTAACAACAAATGAAATTATAAAAATAATTCCTGGGGCCAGAAGATGGCATAATGTTTCTGTTGCTGGACTCCCACATAGTCAACTGCGGTTCAAGTCCCGGACTTGGCAGCTTAAAACTCGCACCAGGTAGGAGTGCATGTGCCCCTGAAAACCCAAGAGGAGAATGGAGGAGAAGGGACTGCAGCATGGTAATCCATCTCTGGAGGGTGATTTCTCACTTTCTGTCTCTCTGTCTCTCTGTCTCTCTGGCCAATGCACGAACCCCATAGCAAAAATCTCTCTTTTAAAGAAAGAATGTATAGGAGTTAAATATTTCTTCACACAGAAATATGACTTTGTGCATAGGGATCCCTAAAAATGCTGAAAGTATCAAAGAACATTGAAAAATAACTTTATTTGCATGTATTCTGGAGCACTCACCACCGGTAACTATAATTACTGTGAATTTTCATTTTTAGTTAATTTACATGCATTCTGTATCACGTGCAAAGTGAATCAATGTAATACTGTATCAATCTAAAACACAGCAATGAGCAAACATATCAGCTAATATAAAGCCTGAGATCGAAACTGGTTGTCTATAAATGTGTATCTACAAGGAGTCCTTTAAAAGTTTTTGGAAAATGCTTATTATAAAAAAATTCATGAGCTTCAGAAATTTTAACAACAAAATAAACTTATACTTTCTAAGTCCATTTTTCCACAAACTTTATTTAAAGTGCCTTGATACGTATGTAATCAAACACCACATGACAATGTTTCAGTCAACACACTACATACAACAGATGTGCAGTAGGCTGTCCCAGCTAGGTTCATAGAAATAAGTCCATGATGTTTTCACAGCAGTGAAATCACCTAAGAACTCATATTGCAGAATCTATCCCTATCGTTAAGCAACACATAGCTGCATGTGTGTGTGTGTGTGAAACAAAAATCAAGTAGTGCTAAAATAACTTTAAGATGGCAAAACAAAGTAAAAATAGTGTCCAGATCAAACTATGCACTGCCTAGCAGGTAAGAAGGAGAAAGTAAAAGTAAAAAAAACCCTGATCTAGTGCCATGGTTATACATGCTAGGACTTGCTCCTTTTTCTATACAATGTTATGGAGGGAGAATGAAAAAGCATAGCAGTACAATAAGAATCAAGCATGAGAAAACAAAAGTTTGTGTTTGGAAATTTTATCAAGATCACTATGACTGAAAAAATGAATACCTACCAAAAAAGACTTTGAAAAAACTCCAAATATCAATAGCTCAAAATTTGCGATAATTTATGGGGAAGACAGGATTAACATATGCAGTGATTAAGCTTAACAGCAAATGTCTGTTTTGATTAGTTAAAAAGATAATAATAAAAAAAAAACACCAGTTTTGGAACAGGTAGAAAAACTATGCATAGGCCCATCTCCAGATTAAATATATTAAAAGTCAACACCATGCAGCATGGCAGGGACAGAAAGTACAGACACACTGGATCTGATAAACATGTTTTAGAGACCATGCAGCAAAATACAGAAAATCACAGACCTAGTCCTTATCTCTTACTACCAAATGGGAAAATCTCACAAGAACAAATATACTGAGTCTTACCATAAAATAATACAATTATTCACCTATTACAACTTTCCTGCACGTTCTCTTTAATTCTCTTTTGTGGAGCAAAGAGAAGTCGACACAGATATAAAACCAGACTTGAGTTCTAGCTCTGCCATTAGCTGAGCCCACGCTCTTTTAGGGCTGGAGAATGTGCTCTCTGCCATACTCAACGAACAATAAACAGTGTGCTAGGGAACTTCAAAAAAGTTCATGGTAAAACAGAATTAAAGGACAGGACTACTTTGGTGCCCGAAATTTTGAAACCCATGCAGTTTTCTTTTTTTTGATAATATTCACTTCCCTTGAACTTTTTTTCTTTGCACTCCAGAGCATGTGCACTCACCACACAGAGAGAGAAAGAGTGATAGTAAGAAAGCAACCCCCTCCAGAGGGGATGACTATGCCTCAGTTCCCTCCCCTCCATTCTCCTCTCTGGATTTGGGGCATGCATGCACACAGGTCTGGCGTGTCTTCCAAGTCACTAGTCTTGGACCCAGTATGATTTTCAAGCCGCCATGTCTGGGACTTGAACTAATGGCAGCCATATGGCAGTCCAGCACCTAAACCATTACACCATTTTCTGGCCCACTGCCCATGAACTTTTTAAAGACCCCTTGTTACATGTAGCTTTTTAAGTCAGTTTCTGGGCTACAATTTTCTCATCCATCTGTGTTTTCAACACATTTTATAGTGCTTGGCATTTTCATGAGGTTGGCCTAAGGTCAATGAAAACGAATACTGTTCCTGCCCTCAAACAGCCCAGAGTTTAGTAAAAGACAGATCAACGTAAAATCCTGTACGAGAAAGAAAGGAATAAGATAAACCTAAGATTGGTGTGGTTTTGGGACCAAGTCAATTCATTTACTCAAGTCTGTCTTACCATTTCTCACCAAAACTGGTATTAATCTGATGAGCCAAATAACTCTTATTCAAGTCTCAATGTATAACTACCACCAACTATTTTGAATAAATTAGAAACTGTATCCGAAAAAATTAATTAAAACATGGACTCATTCAACTTTTAAATAACTTTTTTCAAAGGACTAGAGAAAAGGAGGAAATGCCTTCAACTTGAATCACATTCAGAGCTCTTTTTAATAGGGGCTTCTCAAATCCCCCAATGTCAGCAATAAAAATTCATGTGTCCTGTAAAATGTATTAATTTCTAATTATGAGGCCTGTACTTGAGATTTCCTTCAGGGGTGAATCTGCATAGATATATAAGCCCATACAACCGTAAAGGAAATCCACACCAGCCTAAACCAATCAAGAAAGTCTTTCATTGCTAAATATTAGAAGTGGCCCAGGGACCCAGCCCCAGGGTGTGTACTACAAACACCCTGTGCTTTGCAGGATGAGACCACACGGGAAGCCCAGGTTCACCTGCAGGCTGACTTAAGGGAGGTGTGTATGGGAAGGTGGGGTGCATGTCTGTAATCCCAGTGACTCAGAAGGCTAAGGCAGGACAATCTAGTCAGGGGGACCTTGTATAAGGACAAAAAATAAAGTCAACCTGGATCAATGGATTACAGAACAATCACCTCATGATGATATAGAAGGATTGAGGAACTTATTCAAGTAATGAATGCCCTCAGCAACTTGAGGATATTACAACCATAACAAAAGAAAAAAGGAGGAATAAAAGAAGGGTGAAAGGAAGGAAGTAGGAGGGCGGGATAAACATCAAATTAAATATAAAAAAATGCAGCATAAGCAATAAACACCAAAACAGTCACTGATTAAGATTTCATTATAGATATAGATGATATATCAAGGATCTAAAATAAAAAGAGAAAGAATAAGAAATATCAGAAAACATATGAACAAAAAATATAAAATTAAGAGAAAACATACACAAAATTTTTTCCTCTTGGGTAAAATACTACCCAAAAAATAAATAATAAAATAAAATGTCAAGAAATTGTATCAACACATTTTATTATGCTTGGCAGCTTCATGAGGTATACATGCCCTATAGGAATATATATTTAAATATTTATATTAATATTTATGTTATATTCATAATAAATATAAGTATTTATATTTATATTAAATATTAAATATTCTTTAAAAAATAAAATGTCAATCCTTAAAGTATAAATGAAGAAGCAATTTTCCTGAGAACTGGTGACAGGTTTCTATCACCTTTCTTTGAAAGCAAGTGTACTGAATTATCCAAGTTATTATATTCAAAATGTGTTTTCAGCCAGTCCACTGTGAGACTCTTTATTTGCTTCTATTTTCAACCTATTGTCCAAAATTCATTAAGTAGTTGGCATTTAGTATTAGAAACCTATGGTGTTTCTATTATTTTTGGTGAAAATTTTAAAACTAAGATTTCATTTTGTTCTTTGAAGACAGGCTTAGAATGTGTATCCATGAAATATCTGTAGAGAGCTGAGGACCAGTTTCTTCCACTGGGAGACATAAAAATATTGTTTTCAAATAAAATGCATTTGTTAAGTAAACATTACTGTTTGTTATGCCTTTGTGGAGCCAAAACTGCAAAATATCTGGTATAATTTAAATATACGATATTTAAACATATTCTGTAAATGTAAACACACAGAAAACATAATTAAATTTCTTAGAACTTTTGTACTGAGCTTTATAAAAAATGCACACTTAAGACTACGTGTGTTTTCCTTTCCATCTGACATGATTAAGAAACCATAGATCTTAAGAACTGCAAAAGCACTAGGAAATAATCTAGAATTGTTTTCAATTGTCCAATATTTTAAGAATTTTTTTCTAATTTTATATATTGAATAGGTAATTCATGCACTTAAAATTAATACTTTAAAAATGTGATAGGATATGGAATTTAAAATAAGTCTTTTTGGACAGCAGGTGGCGTAGTGGTCAAGGCTCTGGACTTCCGCATGGCTGACCATGGTCCCAGTTCCAAACCTGGAGGCTTAAAACTCATGCTGGGTGTTAAGTGTGTTCATGCCCCAAAATCCCAGGAAAAGAATGGAGAAGGGCTAGTGGCATGACCATCCCCCTTGGGGGGTGATTTCTCACTTTCTCACTTTCTTGCTCTCTCTCTGTCTCTTTCTTTTTCTCTGGTGAAGGTAATCACCCTATGACAAAAACCTTAAAAAACAAAATGTCTCCTCCTACCACCTGTTAATTTCTTTTTTGTCTTTTTTTTTTTTTTTTTTTTTTTTGAAGAGGTTTTTTGCTATAGAGTGCGTGTGCTTGCCAGACAGAGAGAGAAAGTGAGAAATCACCCCCTAGGGGAGATGACCATGCCGTAATCCCTTCTCCTCCATTCTGCTCTCAGGATCTTGGGCACGCACGCACACACACCCGGCGTGAGTTTTAAGCCACCGGGTCCGGGACGTGAACCACGGTCCACTACATGGGAAGTCCAGCGACATAGCCATTACACTAAATGCTAGTCCCCCACCAGTCAATTTCTAACTACCTCCATTCTCTGAGATGAACAATTTTACTAGTTTCTTAGAAGTCCCTTCTTAGTACTAAAAACATTTAATACTTAATACTTCTTAATACTAAAATCATTTATCTTTAATAGTTTTCATTGAAAATACTCATTTAACAAAACACTGCCATGTATTAATAACATTTAAATGTATTTGTATTTCTTTACCTCAAGAGTATATGTGTATAATCATTCTGCTTACAAGCAGTATTTGATGTTCAAATGGATTCATCGCTTTTTTTTTTTTTTCAGTATTCTTGGCACGTCTCAAAACCACTATCACAATGCAAAATTCCTAGCAGGTGGCCACTCTTTGACAAAACAAAGATCTCAGTAAATGACTTTGTAATTAATTGGGGAAATGGGAGAGGGAATATCTCTTTCACACTAAGAAACTACCTTGCTCTAACTCCTCCTCATGACTTATACTTGGTTGTGTTCTCCAGATATTTTGGAATCGCTGATTTCTAAGGATAACTATGAATAACCTCCTTTAAGAAAATGCACATACATACAAAACGTGCATACAAATTAGTACACGCAAAGCAACTTGTACTTACGACACAAATTTTTCTTTAAAATATATATACTTAATGCTCTCTTCCTCTTCTCTTGTTGAACAATTTGGGTGTGCACAACAAGGCAAGTACAATAAATGTTCCCTCATATTTAACATATTAATAAATATCAATAGTAAGCCATTACTCAGTAACCAGAATTAGAATGAGAAAAGTTAAAAGGAGTTAGATAAGACCAAGAAAGCACAATGGATAGAGAGAAAAAATTAGAAAACAGGAGGATCTTGAAGGAGCCTACCCACCATGAGACATGGCGATGACTAGCAGTCTAGTGGGGGAGTGGGACAATGTCACATTCATTAAGCTTTTTTAGGATTAAATAATATGGAAAGCTTAGCACAATGTCTAGCAGAGATGTAAATCCATGGGGTAGGGATTTTTACCTGCTTTGCTCATTGTTGCAGCCTCGGAATCTAAATGTCTACTATATAATAAACATTCAATCTTATCTGAAAAATTAATAAATATCAATATTAAATATCTACTCAATAATTGAGATTATAGTAAGAGAAGTTAAAAGGAGTTAGAGAAGACCAAGAAGACACAGTGAGTAGAAAGGAAAATCAGAAAGCAGGAGGATTTTGAAAGCTAACAGAGGTGAACATTTTAAAGGGCATCAATAAGACTGGGCACACAAAATGGTCTGATCTTTTCTCAGCGTCTTTTTGAGTATCAATATTGATTCACAAAAATTTAAAGGACAATATCATCAGTGAATCAAAACTTTGGCAAAAATACAAACCACATCAAACAAAATGGAAAGCTACAGTGAACTGATGTATTTACTGCTGAGTGATAAATTCCCAATCTCCTGCATCTCTGTCCATCTTCTGAGGGAAGAACTGATGCCTTTGAATTATCTTTCCAAGGACGTTTGTATAGAGAAGACATAAGGAGCTAGACTGCGTCTCACTCTGGAGGTGAGCTGTTGACCTTGGAGGGATACATCTGAACGTACAGCAGGAATTAAGTACGAAATATCCTTATTTCCCTGTCCCACAAATGCCAGAGGGGATTACCCAGATGAAGAAAAGCAGCAAGTAAACGTGTATTCAGATATGTAGGCTGTTTCCCAGGCCTTCTCCCTGTCCACGGCATTGTCCAATAGAAACAAAATACTGTAGAATTCCAAGAGAAGGAAAATAACAGCCATTGTGACTAGAACTGAACCCACCACACAGACCGATGGCATTTAGTACAAGGTCCTGGCATTGCCAAATCCTTTTTTTCCATCTTATGGGCACCTAAGGACCAAAACTAATTCACATTCATTTACAAGGCCTCCAGGTAGGTCCCCACAACTCTACCCCCACCTCCATCCCTGCACTCCCCCACACCCCTGCAAGAGGGAAATCTAAATTCCTAGTCTCAGAATTACTTGCCACTAGGTGTGGAGTCAGGATCTCTGCCCTATGGCAGTTTTCACTATAGATGACACTCTGTTGGTTACCAAGTTAGAAGCCTCATTCTCAAGAATCCTGATTCTGGTGATACCACCTCTACTTACAAATGTAGCTATTATTCCCTCACAATATACAAGGGCCTTCCCAAGTAAAACATCTTGGGATTATGAAGACAGATTCATGCTCAATATCTCTGGCAATCAAGAAAATTTACCTTTTACGTTCCGTAAATGAGGCCCACTGTCTTATTGGACTCTTTGGATACAGAGGACAGCTATGGCACACTCTCAGCCTCTGGGGCTCAGTCTCAGTAATGAACTCTATGCTGCAAGTTTCTATGACAGACCAGGTTATCAACCGCAGCACCGAGCAAAGGGAGGTCGGCTCCAACCAGAGGCATCTCCTGACATGACTACCAGGTACATGGCTTCTCAAAAGTACTCATGAGCTTGCTCTGGACTCTTACTACTGAAGTTGCCTGCCTGACCCATGGAGGCCTTATAGCCTCAGGCCGGATATTCCCATTGAGGGCTGGACCAACTATCAATGTTGGAAGGCTCCTTTCAGCCTATCTTGTCAGACAGAAATGATATCCTCAAGGATCAGCCTGTTCCCAGTGGCATCTTAGCTCTCTATGAAAAGTGGCAACTATCCCTCTGGGGGAAACTCTATCCCCTCACTCTGGTATTTGAAGCAAAGTCACTGGCTCATATACCCTCAGTCTATCCAAATTACTTGGCCCTAGTCCACTGATGGTTCAGCTAAGCTGAAAGCCAATGTCCCATGGGCTGCTGCAGCTGCTCCATCTCTGCACCAACTATGAGGAAGTGAAAACTGACATGGTGTCTTGCTCATTCAGCAAAGCTCATTCTCAGCTCTGGCCAATATCTGCCTTGAAGAACCTTCTTACATTTTACCAACTCTTTAGCTGTTACCAATGTCTCATCTTTGGCTGGCCTCATCTTGATGCTTGGACTATGACTAATTATCATCCTTAATTAAATTTGCATGAGACTGACAACAGATTTGGTCTGAGTCTCTGTTGATTTGGTTAATAAGAGTAGCTGATTCACATAAAAATTCACTGGAAGCCAAGACAGTATAGAAACAAACAGATGTTGTTGGGATGTAAATCTCCATAGGTCTCTCATGTTCCTTCCTTTAGATCATGGAAGTGAGGTACTGACTGACTTCGTTCTGGGCTGTCTTTCAAGGATAGTTGGGAAGATAGAGACAGTGTCATACCTAGAGCAAAGAGCAGGCATGCTTACTAAAGATCCTTCCAGGCATTTTTTTCCCACTATAAAAATTCAAGATTAATAAACTCTGAACTTCTCTCATTCAATCTGTAGATGGCACCAGGCCCTCTTCACATCATCTAGCGAGACATGAGGGCCAGGAAATTGGTCCAATAATGCTAATCCTCTGGCAACTGCCCTTCGTTTTGGATTAGGAATCTAATGTTTTCTACTAGCAGCCATGAAACTGGTAAACTTGCAGGTAAAATTTCAGGCTGTTCACAGTTCTTAATTTTATATCATCCATACAAACGAGTAAATTATCATACTTTTAGCAACAATGAACTATATATAACCATGTATGGAACTCCTAAAAAAAACCCTTAAACTGTTAATAAAGTCAATAAAGACTGCACAGTACTCCCTCTACTTAGCCCTATCTTCTACTCACAAGTAATCACCAATACTGGTAAGCCAGTCAGCAAATAGCATGGTGGTTAAGGCAGCTGGATCCTACATGATCGACTACATTGCTTGAGTCCTGGATGTGGCAACTTGAAAAACACACTGGGCACATGTGTGTGAGAATCCAAAATCTTGAAATAAGGGAGAAATAAAGAAAGGATTGCAGTGTGACCATCCCCCATGGTTTGTGTGTGTGTGGGGGGGGGGGGTGCTTTTTCACTTTCCCTCTCTTCCTCTCTGATGAGTGCACATAGCCTCTGGTAAATTAAGAAGGAGGAGGAGGAGGAGGAGGAGGAGGAGGAGGAGAAGAAGAAGAGAGAGAGAGAGAGAAAGAAAAGCAAAAAAAAACCAAACTTGTAAGTGCCCAATTTTATTACCTATGGATGCCATGTGAATTTTATAAATGTATAATATTTTACTTTCAGATATGGAATAAATAAGACTAAAACCACAGAGAACTTAATAACATCAGCAAACTAACTATAAAAGACACTTTTATTTCAAAAATTTTCAGGAATTAATAAAAGTGCTGATATGAAAAATATTATCCTCTTGGGGATTTGTAGTTGTTTTAATATCAATTTTTCTTAGAATCTACAACTCTATGCTATAAATAATGTATCAGCAGAGGATAAATATTGTAGAAGTCACATTGCTGAAATGTTTAAGAATACCATGGTTTATAGAAACAGTAAACATGTCAAATGAATACATATTCAGGCTATGGGTAGAAAACGTACGTCTAAGTCAACAAGACTGTTGAAAATGATAGCTGATTTTCTTTCCTTCCATAAGACAGTATCAAGTATCCCATAAAGCACAAGACACTTTTGCTCACATCATAAACTACCAAGTCAAAATATGTGCAGATGACTGTAGCCATGGAATATGTCTCAGTAAATGCCAGTTATTGTCATCATAAATTTCTAACAGCTCATTATAAACAAAGCCCAGCAACAAGATTCAAAATTACACAATTTTAAACACAGGTCAGTGTTCACAATGCTTATCCCACAGCTCAGATAGGGGATTGACTACTGCTTAGCAACATTTTTATATTCTGTAAGAAAAATGATGTCCACATTCTTCGAGTTTTTTCAACATCAAGGCAACAAAGCATAACTGAAGTAAATCTCATATACTACATCATTTCATCTATAAATATTTCATCACGCATCTCCAAAGATTTAAAAAAAATATCATTATCACATGCAAAAAATGAACAATGATTGCTTAATATCAAATATCCAACGAGTTCAAATTTCTAATAATGTTAAAGAAAAATTCTTTTAGTATTCAATTCATTTAGATGAGACTCCGAAGTCCAAACGTCTCTTAAATCTCTTTTAATCCAGATCTTCCTTCCACTTGTTCTTATTGTTTTCCTTGCAAATTATCAGTTGAAGAAACTAGGTTGTTTATCTCACATTCTGGATTTTACTGATCATACCTAATGGTATCATTTGGTATATACCTCTAGCCCCTAGCTGGTAGTTTCTGTCAGTTGTCAATTTGGTGCCATAGCTACAAACCTACTTTTCCTTGCCTGCCTTCTGTCAGGAACTGAACTCGGTAAACATTTCTTCCTTGTGAGCCATAATGTTAGGCCTTGTCAGTAGATGGTAGTAGAAGGACGCTGCAGAAGGAAGAGTTTGCTCATCCTGGTTCTGGTGTATTTATTTCACAGGGCCCTGGCACAGTATGCAGTTCTTCTGGACCATGATGAAAGGCCAGCATCTAGCAGCACCATTCCATGGGTGGCTCCCCACAGTGTATCCTCCTCAGAGCTTCAAAGACTCATAGCAACAGCAGAGCACCTCGCTGTCACCAGCTCCCAAAGCACAACTCACCCCTTGGCAAGGGTTTTGTGGCAGAGTACCAAAGGCCTCACCTCCTTTTAGAAGGCCTTCCTGAAAGTCTCAGGCCCCTGGCACACTCACCTAGAAAGGCTTTGCATCAGAGGGGCAGCAAGTAGAGTACCTGAGAGTAGTTTCACTGATATCCACCATCAAGTGCCCTCGAGGCACAGTGTTATCAGGTAGGCACCTCCATTTGCTCGAATTCTCTGCCAACCCCCCTCTTCACATCTCATCCTCCCCATTGGCACTTCCAGGAAGAGGGGATTTCTTGGAAAAGAAAGGAATCCCCCAGAGCAGGAGACAGCAATGCCTGCCAGCTATTGTGACCCGTCCGTGAAATAAGTATCTTCTAAATTTAAAAATAAAATACATATACACGCACATACACGCGCGCGCGCGCGCACACACACACACAGTTTGTAGTAAATTCCAAGTCCTAGCACCTTCCTATGGACATCTTCCCCAGCACGCCTGTAACAGATTTCCTGACAGCACAGCATCTAGGCAAACTTCTCCTTTGTTAAATTAAATGAAACGGGGCTTAAAGCTGAATTCCTCTGTAGCAAACTATAATAAGTTGCCAAGTCATGGCCAATCACAGCAGCCAAGCTTTCAGCCCATTGGTCTGCAAACTACTCAGACATGTCCAAACCAGCCATCATCAATCAAGGTATTTCAGTTTGCCACTTCCTTTTTCTGTCTATAAATACGACCTGCCCATGGTGGTGAGTAGAGCTCTCTTTACTGGTTCACGGTGCTGCCCATGCATGAATCCTTTCTTGCCCTAAATAAAAACTATTTGTCTAAAGTTTTTCTTTAGTCACCATCTATTATGCCATACTGTACAGCCTTGAACAAGGTCTGGACCTTAGCCCTGCAAGTTGGTTGCTTCCTCCTTGCACAATGTACCAAAGTCCTGGCAGGTGTGACTATTCTCCATGTATCTGCCATTCCTACATGTCCCTGCTTCTTATTAGTCAATCCAACTACTCTACTTCCTCACTACTAATTATTTAGATGAAACTTTCAATTTCCAAAGAACAGTATGGCTTCAGTCCCTGTGTGGGCCATGACAGATACAGTTAAATCTAGGGGCTAAAATGATTCAGCCCTGTTTGTCACATGCAGAGTTGAGTACTTCCATCAATGGGCAAAATGGTCTGGCTGTCTTCCTGTCAGGATCACACTGTATATACATTATTTTACATGCATTAGGCAGTAAATTTTTAATTCTATTGTTACTCCTTAGTATTCTCATTACTCATTAAGAGCTGGTGAGATTCTGAATCTATCATTACTCTTTGATGTACTATTTGAAGTTTTTCTATAAAGATAAACATCCACCTATTATTTGTTTACCCTGATGTTTAACTTGTACAAGAATGGCAGAATAGGGACCAGCAGTTAGCGTAATGGCTATGTCACTGGACTCCCACGTAGTCGAAAGCGGTTCAAGTCCCAGACTCGGTGGCTTAAACTCACAACGGGCACGTGTGCGTGCGTGCCCAAGATCCTGAGAGGAGAATGGAGGGGAAGGGATAGCGGTGTGGTCATCCCCCCGGGGAGTGATTTCCTGCTTTCTGTCTCTCTGTCTGACGAGCGCACGCGCCCTATTGCAAAAACCTCTCAAAAAAAAAAAAAAAAAAAAGAATGGCAGAATAAACATTTGACCTTTTTCCTTATCCATCAGTCCTTTGGGTTTTTTTCTTAGCCATTGAGAGTCAATATTGTGATAAGGAGCGACAATCAGATTGATGAGCAGCAACACAGGCAGACAGATAAAAACAAAATTTATAAAATGTCCACACCTCAATATCCACAGAAAAAATGAAATGAATATAATGATGGTGAATAAAAGTCTTTTTAAAATGAACAAACTCTTTTGCAAAGAATACTTTTAAAAACCACATACTTCATGGATAAGAAAAGGATCCTAATTTGACCCAGCAATCCCACTTCTGGGTATTTACCCAAAAGACAGGAGGACACTCAGTCAGAAAAGTGCTTGCACATCAATGTTTATTGCAGCATTATTCACAATTGCCAAGACATGGAATCAACCTAAATGTCCACAAACTGATGAATGGATTGGAAAAGTGTGGTAAAAATACTCTATGGAATACTACTCAGCCATAAAAAATAAAAAGACCCTGGCATTTGATAGAAAGTGGTCAGATATGGGGGATCTATTGCTGAGTGAAGTAAGCCAGGCTATGAAAGAAAGATATTGTATGTATCCACTCAATATATACCGACTACCCGCACTCTCTGGTAGAGAGCAAAAAATTGGAGGACATAAAAGCAGTGAAGGTACTTAATGAGAATAGGACAGTGTGGAATGGGGGAGGTGAAGAGAGGAGGATAGAGAAAGACAGCAGGAGAACAATAAGAGAGGCAGGACATTAGTGAGAAACAGATATAGCTTATTAACTGTAGATAATGACATGTATAGTATTCTCAACTGGATTGGTCTGAGAAGTATTTCATGATGGGCAAAGTCTTTTTATAAGCAAAATGAGAAATAGTGATTGACTGTTTTAAAAAAATAATTAGAATAATAATAATAATGATTGAGGAAAACATAGAAAAGATATTGAATGTTGAAGCAGGGAGATTAATGTCTCTGTATTGACTGACATGCATGGCATTCCCTTTTGAAAAAGCATTGTAATACACTATAAAGTTATATGTAATCCAATGTAATATAAAGAAGATTATGATGATAATAAAAAAAAAGACCAAAAAAAAAAAGAAAAGAAAAGAAAGGGATCCTAGAAGTATAGTGAGGGAGAAAAAAGGTAAAAGTAAATAAAACTAATAAATACAAATAAATCTTTAATAAAACAATTAAACTGACACCTAATTACAAGATAAGAAAAGTAACTAAATAGTAACCAAGAACAGTCTCAATCTGAAGAAGGGATAGTACAGTTAAATCATTATTAGATCCCAGAATTTGTTTGGGAGAAAGGTAAATACAATGATTAGCTTTATATTTTGAGTCAAACATATAACTTAGTAATTATACAACAAGTATGAAAAGAATACACATGGGATATATAATTTCCCAAGCAGTAAAGAGAAAAAATAATCAGATAACAACAAATGAAATATAATAACAGCCTTCAGAGGAAAGAATAGAGGTTTATTTTTGTTTAATCATGCTTAACACAAAAAGCACATTACATACAGGAAAAATAGGTAAACTGAGCCTTGTCAAAATTTAAAACTTTTGCTCTGTGAAAGATCCTGTCTAAGAGGATGAAAAGACAAACTATATAGTGGGAGAACATATTTGAAAGTCACATACCTGACAAAGGATCTAGACTATCTACATAGATCCTTTCTAGATACAGAAAAATAAACAAGTAAACCCTCAAAATTCTACATAAAAAAACTAAAAATCAAAGTAGAAAATGGACAAAAAAACATGAACAGACATTTCACCAGAGGATACACAGAAAACAAAAAAGCACATGACAAGATGCTCATCATTAGGTATTGGGGAAAAGTAAGTTAAACTACACTGTGTTAATATTAACACCTGTCCAAATGGTCAAAACAAAACAAAAGTTCCAAATGACTGGGAATGTGTGGAGAAATTGGATCTTCATACATTGCTGGTGAGAATACCTATTTGGGAAAAGAATAAGGCAGTTTCTTAAAAAAAAAAAAAAAAAAAAAAAAAAAAAAAAAGTATCAATACAACTACCAAAAAACTCAACCGCACTCCTGGGCAGTTATCCAAGGGAAACGAAGACATTCCCACAAAAACCAGTACATGAATGTTTATAGCAGCTTTATTTGTAATAACCCAAAACTGGAAACAGTCCAAATGTTCTTTATAGGGCGAATGGTTAAACAATCATTGGTGTTTTCCTACCATGGAACACCACTCAGCAATAAAAGGAATGAACTACTGATATACTCAGCAGCCTGAATGGATGCTAAGAGAATTATGCTGAATGAATAAAGATGATATTAAAATGTTTCGTTTATATAAAATTCTTGAAGTAAAATTATAAAGCTAGAGAACATATAAGTAGATGCCAGGGTTAGGGACAGAAGGGTCAAGCAGAATAAGTGAGTTTTCAATGGAGTGCCATAAGGGAAGTGGAGTGATAGAAGAATTTAGTATCTCAAATGTGGTGGTGCTTACCCAGACATGCACAGAAGGTAAACCAGCACAGAACTAGAAACACAAGCCAGCCTGGTGGCCTAGCAGTTAAGGGAGCTAGATCTCACCTGGCTAAACCCATGGTTCGAACTGTAGCCCTAGTGGCTTGAAAAACATGCTGGGTATCATATGTGTGTGCAAGCCCCAAATTCCAACAGGATGGAGAAAAGGAGGAAAAGAAATAGCAGCCTGGTCACCTCCTACCAGGGATGCTTTTTCCCTCTCCCTCTCTCTTTCTCTTTCTCTGGGGGGGCATGTATGCCCACTGGCAAAATAAAAAGAAATAAAAAGAGAGAAAGGAAAAAAAAAAACACACATGTGCATGCAAACATCGAATAAGTGCATGCGGAACTGGGGAAATCTCAATAATATTTATGAATAGTACTGATGCCAATTTCCTAGTTTTGATAATGTACTGTATATATGCAAGACGTTGCCATTAGGATAAGCTGAGTGAGGTGTTCATGGGACCTCTCTGTATGTCATCTTTACACCTTCCTATAAATTTATACTTACTTCAAAATTAAGTTTTGAAATGATGTTTCCAAAACTCTTAAAATGCCTACCAGTCAAATACTGTTAACTGGTTTATTGAATGGGACACAATTCCAGAATTTCCAAATAGTGTGACTCTCTAGATAATGGCTGTGCTGGGTCTGCTGAAACATTTATCACCAGAGCTCAAAGTGTAGAGGGGAAAGTTAGTAACAGCATATCCCTTATACTCAAAAACATAAACAGAGGATAAATATTTCACTCTCATTTAAATAAATAAGTTCATTTAAGAGAAGATATATCTGATACACACACACATAAATTTTAAAACCTGGGGGCCGGCAGGTGGTGAGGTGGATAAGAGCGCTGGACTCCCAGGACCAGTAGTTAGCGTAATGGCTATGTCGCTGAACTTCCATGTACTCGACCTCTCAAAAAAAAAAAAAAAAGAGTGCTGGACTCCCACATGGCCGACTACAGTTCAAGTCCTGGACCTGGTGGCTTCCTTTCTCACTTTCCCTCTCTCTCTCTCACTCTGTCCCTCTCTGGTCAAATTAAAATAAATAAATAAAATAAAGTTAAACAAAATACTTCTTAAAAAAATTTTTTTTGAAACCTTACACTGGAATCAAAAACTTCCCTAAAACTTGAGACCACCTTTCTTAGTAAGCTAATTCTTCTAGTTAGGGTGGATGCAACTAAGAAGCAGCTAAATATTTATAAAGCTACTATCCTGCTTCGCTAATATTCCGAGTAATAATTAAGTAAAATACTAGCTAATTAATATTTAACTCATTTTATACGCTGCTCAGTTGCATGAGGTATTAAAACCCTACTGAAAATCTATTTTAACACTTGGTTACATTACATGATGATGTAATATTCAACATACTATTTTTAAAGTAAATTTTACAAATTATTTTCACTAAGTATACATTATTTTGATTAAAAAATATCTACCCATTTTCTTACAGCAATAAAATTCACTTAAAATATGAAACACACAAAATTTAACATTTGAAATTTTATATTCTTTTTTTTTTTTTCCTTTGGAGAGATTTTCACTATAGGGCGCATGCGCTCGCCAGATAGACAGCGAGAGACATAGAGACAGAAAGCGAGAAATCACCCCCCAGGGGGATGGTCACGCCGCAATCCCTTCTCCTCCGTTCTCCTCTCGGGATCTTGGGCACGCACACGCGCCCAGCATGAGTTTTAAGCCACCGGGTCCGGGACGCAAACTGCGGTCGACTACGTGGGAGTCCAGCGACATAGCCATTACGCTAACTGCTGGTTCCCTGAAATTTTATATTCTTCTCTAAAATTTTATATTCTTATCTTTATAAGGTAGTTATTGAAAGGATGACTAAATATTACGAACACGTTCTGAAAAACTCTATAAAACACACAGACACAAACAGAAATACGAGCTTGAGAATATAGTTCAAAAACTAAAGCCTGCTTAGTGGTAAAACAAGATTTTCTGAACTGATCACATATTCCCCTACAAAATAAAATTCTTAAACCAATGAAATGTTCTGTAACTTGAAAATGTAAGTATAAAGGGTCTTCAAAACGTTCATGGAATATGCATCTTATGAAAAAATATGGGGCCATCCCTGTAGCATATTGGTTAAAGTGAGCCAGATCCCACAGGGCTGACCATGATTTGAATCCCAGTCCCAGTGGTTTGGGAAACTTACCAAGCACACACACATACACACACATGTTCCCAATACCAACAGGATAGAGAAATAAAGAAGGGATAATGGCATGTCCACACTCAACCAAGGGTGCTTTCTCCTTCTCCTCTCTTGTCTCTTTCTAGCAAGAGCATGCACACTCTGGCAATCGAAAAAAAAAGGAAGGAAGAGAGAAAAAAATATAAATGGATTTCAAAACATTTCTGCACAAAAAATAAACTTGTACTTCAATTCTGTTTTTTTCATGAATTGTTTGAAGTCCCCTCATATATGGCAACTACTGTGTAATCAATTGACTAAACACTGGCTAAGCATAGTAATTCTATAACCAGGCACACATAAATGTAAAGTCTCTTTTCTCCAATCCTACCTATCCACTGACATTTTATAGACAGCATCATCTAATAACTACCACACAGTGAGAAACTACATTTGGAATACTCTTAACTTCATGGATTTAAAAATGGGGAGAAGAGACAGAATCTGTCTAGTAAATACCATATTTGTATACCATATTTACCTCAAGGGCAGAAACCTGTCTTTTGTCTCCTATGTCCCCTATAGCACCCTACAGAGAGCTTTGCACTGAGCAGATGATCAATAAATGCTTGTTAACTAGAATAACTAAGAACCAAGCCACGGTATTCCACTACTCTGCTGCTTTTATAAAAGATTTCTATAAGCTCCCATGTCATTTCCTCATGGTTCACTGAAACTCAATTACAATGAACAATTATACCAAAATGTCTCACTTTAACAAGCAGATCTCTCCTGTTCTCAGTAAACCACAGCATGTTTTGCACAGTGGATTTTTAATTCTCTAGTATTTCTTGGGTGCAGGTATATCAAATACATTTTTACAGTAAATGAACACCCCAAAATGTCATCATTTCTTCAGAATAATTATCAATTCCTTGAGCTGATTTTCTTTTTTTAAATAATAAAGTGGGCCATGGTGTTTAAGGTGGCAGGATCCCACATGGCTGACTGTGCAGTTCAAGTCCCAGAAACAGGCTTGAGAAACATATCAGACACTTGAGCATGCATGCCCCAATCCCAAAGAAGCATGGAGGAGAAGAGAATACATGGACATTCCCCCTGGGAGGGGGTGACTTCTCACTTTCCCCCATCTCTCTAGTGAGCATATACACCCTATATAGCAATATTTTTAAATTTTTAAAAACTTATAAAGCATCGGTTTAGAAGAGGCTTCCAGTTTAAGGTGTATGAGTGTGTGTATGTGTGTGTGTGTGTGTGTGTGTGTGTGTTCACAGTGTAAGCCCTTTATGGCCTCACTCCAAAAGCAAGGGGTTTTTCATGAGCTGTTTTAATTATGATACAGAGAACTGTATTCCTATTTTATTTCCACTTTATTCAGCCAGTTCTTGGTTTCCAGCCAACTGGACTGCAGAGCCAGAAGAAGCATCCAAGAAGTCTGTGCACTTGAACCTCTCTTGCATCACTAGAGGAGGCTTTCCTGGAGGTTAGGTACACTCACAGGCATGAGAGAGAGAGTAGCTGTGGATACTACAGACAGTGTGGGAGGAGGGTAAACAATGGGAGGCAAGAGAGAGGAAATCAAGGGAAAAATTTTAAAATAAAATAAAGAGAAAAGAAAAGAGCCAGTCACACCACAACAAGTTGGGTCTGGGCCTGACTTACCTAGATTATTTGGCTCAAAACAAACTCTAAGATTTTTTTTTCCATTTGATAACAGCAAAGGTACAGGGTATTTTTAATGCATTAGAATTTCATGAGAAGATTAAATTATATTCAGAATGGTGGGAAGAATGCATCTCAACTAAGTGGGAAAAAAAAGATTAAAAAGTCACTGATATGTAGAGACCTTTGCTGCCTTCCCAACTGCCCCAAGTACATCCTAGACTGGCTCTTCCCACATCGCTTTGCTGCCATTAATCCCTTGAGCTTGTGCCACAAAATAGGGAGCAACAGCAGTGACTGAAACAAACTGAGGCAGGAAGACCATTTCAGACCTCTCGTTGCCCTATGCCCATCCAGAAATATTTCTGAGATTTCATAGTTTACTAAACCATTTTGTGTGTCATGTGACTCCTACTCCCTCCTCCAGTTGAATCGCTCCAGCTCAGCCCCAGGTGTTCCTGGTCCTAAGAGACTGGGAAAGGAACCAACACATAAAGTTGACCATATACACCCTTCTCTGATTGGAAGACAAGGTCCTCTACCAAGAACACACCTGAGAAGTAGAGCTCTTCTTTCCCCAACACTACTGAATCAACATCAGAAAAGCAGAAAGAAGTGCATAACTCATCAGATGAGTAGAAACCAGTGTAGAGGCACAAGAAATATGGGAAAATAAGAAAACATCTCTCTCTCTCAAGGGAACAGAACAACTCTTCTTCAACCATAGACAACATGAAAGAATTGTCTGGAATGTCAGGAAAAGAAATCAGTACATTCATGGTGACAGAGATGAGGCAATCTTTCCAGGATTTGAAAGAGGAGATGCACACCATAAAAAAGAACCAATCAGAATTTCTAAAGATGAAGACAGTAATACAGGAAATTAAGATCTCCCTGAAAGTATTAATAGCAGAATGGACCATGCAGAAAACAGCATTTCAGATCTGGAAGACAAAAACCTCCGACTTAGATAAAACCACCAAAAATAGTGAAAAAATAATTTTAAAAGATGAGGACAACATATAGGAAATACTAGACACTATTAAATGCCCAAGCAACTGAATATAAGTATTCCAGAAGGTGAAGAATCAGACAAGGGCTTAGGAGATCTATTCCATGAAATACTTGCAGAAAGCTTTCCAAATCTAGAGAAATATTCAGACATCCAGACCCAAGAAATACAAAGAACCCCAGATAGAATCAACATAAGAAGATCCTCCCCAGAGCACATCATCACCAGATTGGTAAAAATCACCAAGACAAGATTCTATTGTAAAAACAGCAACAGAGAAATGTCAAGTCTCTTACAAAGGCTATCTTATTAGGCTAACATCATATCTCTTAACCAAAACAATTCAGGCAAGAAAGGAATGGGAAGATATTCAAAACACTAAAAGAAAAACAATTTCAGTGAAGAACACCATACCCAGAAAGATTATCCTTCAAATGGGAAGAAAGGATAAAACATAATGCAAAAACTGAAAGAATTCTTCAATACTACACCTTCTCTTCAAGAAGCACAGAAAGGACAAAAAAAGAAACCACCAACAAAATGGCTAGGGATCAGCGGGTGACATAATGGTTACAACACTAGCTTCCCACATGGCCAACTGCTGTTCAAGTCCCAGACCTGGTGGCTTCAAACTCACTCTTGTCATAAGTGTGTATGTGCCCAAAATCCCAAAAGGAGAATGGAGGAGAAGGGATAGCAATGTGGTCATACCCCCTGGCAGAAGGAGGTAATTTCTTACTTTCTGTCTCTCTCTCTCTCCAGTGAGCACACACACCCAATAGCAAAAATCTCTCTCTCTCTCTCTCTCTTAAAAAAAAAAAAGAAAAAGAAAAAGGAAAGAAAAGAAAAGAAAAGAAAGGAAGAAAGAAAATAGCTAAAAAACAAATAAGAGTAATAATGTTGAAAGTTAGTGGATTAGATTCTCCGATCAAAAGACACAGTCTGACTGAATGGAGAGAAAAAAAAAAAAAAAACCCTCTATCTGCTGCCTACAAGAAACATACCTCATGGATAAAGATATATATAGACTAAAAGTGAAGGGCTGGAAAAAGATATTCTATACAAATGGAAACCAAAAAAAGGCTGGAGACATGATACTGATATCAGATAAGATAGGCTTTAAGACAAAAATTGTAAGAAGTGACAAAGAAGGGAATTATATAGTACTAAAAGGGCTAATTCGCCGAGAAGGTATTACACTTAACAAATATCTAGGCACCTAATTCAGGAACACCCAAATATGTGAAAGAAAGATTGCTAGATCTAAAGCAAAGAGAGAGACTGCTACACTCTTAATTGTTGAGCATCTCAATACACCACCATCTCCTTTGGACAGATCATCTAGGCAAAAAATAAGCAAAGAGGTACAGGATCTAAACAACACCATAAATGAAATAGACTTGACAGACATCTATAGAACTTTTCACCTAAGAACCACAAGATACACATTTTTCTCACGTCCACGTGGAACCTTTTCAAAGATTGACATATGAAAGGGAACAAAACAAGCCTTTAACAATTTCAAAGGTATAGAAACTATATCTAACATCTCTGAATTGATGGAATTAAACTTCAGATTAATAGGAAAAAAAAGTTGTTGGTATGCAAGTCAGGGACAAGAGGAAAAGCCAAACCCAAATCAGGTGGGACATGGATCCCCACACGGTCTACATTTCTAAGCAATTTATTTCACATCTCTCCTCTCAAACTTCCCTCCTCATTGCTATTCTCACCTCTTAACCTCACACCCTCCTCAGTGATAAAATTGATCTAATTAGAAAACGTCCCACTGTCATACAAACACATGCCCCACTTACCATCATCCTTATATTCACACACTCTCCTCTTTCTTATACACATCATTACCTATGCCCATGAAGCCCAACTTATCATCCTGTGACCTAGATTCTATCCTTTTTTGTACTATATGCCATCGCTAGATCACATCATTTCTGGAGTCTTCCCTCTTTTCTCCTACAGAATCCCCTTGTTACTGAATCAGTCCTATCAACACCCATAATGCTAATTCCTCAACTTTAAAATACATACACACCTTGCCCACACACACTCCTGATTGCTCTTCAGGTTACTTCCCATTTCTCTGTTCCCACACTAGCAAAATATTTCAAAAAACTTTTTGAGGGACCAGCAGTTAGTGTAATGGCTATGTCGCTGGACTCCCAGGTAGTCGACCGTGGTTCAAGTCCTGGACCCGGTGGCTTAAACTCATGCCGGGCGCGTGTGCGTGCATGTCCAAGATCCCAAGAGGAGAATGGAGGAGAAAGGATTGTGGCATGGCCATGATTTCTTGCTTTCTGTCTCTCTATCTCTCTCTGTCTTTCTGGCGAGTGCATGCGCCCTATAGCAAAAACCTCTCTTAAAAAAAAAAATTAAAAAACCTTTTGAGTATCCTATTCTTAAGTGTTTTTGTTTTTATTTTTTAATTGCTAGTATTCCATCTCTTTATACCCACCACAATCAGACTTACACTCCCACTGAATGAAAGGTGCTGCTGTACAATGGATAGGAATGCATGGAAGGCCTAGGTTTGGTTCCCAGTTCAGCCTAAATAAGCCAGGCATGTCTGCACACACCTGTGGGCCTCGCTAACTAGGAGGCTAGGGCAGAAGGATCACAAGATTCTGTCAAATATAACTAACCCAACAACCAGCATATAGGAGAATGGTTATGTCGCTGGAGTCCCAAATAGTTGACTGCACTTTGAGTCCTGAACTCAGCAACTTAAAACTCACACTGGCACGTCTGTGTGTATGCCCGAAATCCCAAGAGAAGAATGGAGGAGAAGAGATTGCAGCATGGCCATCCCCCCTGGGGGATGATTTCTTGCATTCTGTCTGTCTCTGTGTCTTCACTGAGTGCACACACCCTATAGCAAAAATCTCTCTCATGTAAACAAACAAGCAAACTAACAAAACTGATCTCAGTGCTGGCAGGTGGCGTGGTGGTTAAGGGGCCAGATTCCCATGTTGCTGTCCATGGTTTGAGTCCGAACCTGGTGGCCTGCTTTCTCACTTTCCCTTTCTCTTTATCTCCCTCCAGTCAAATTAAAAATAAAAGTAAATATATATAAAAATAAAATAATTAACCTCATACCCTTTGCTTTTCTTTCACCAAAAGAAAGAAAGGAAGGAAGAAAGAGAGAAAGATGAAACCAGCAGTTGACGTAATGGCTATGTCGCTGGACTCCCGTGTAGTCAACCACGGCTTGAGTCCCGGACTCAGTGGCTTAAACTCACGCAGAGCGCGTGTGAGGGTGTGCCCAAGATCCCAAGAGGAGAAGGGACTGCGGCGTGGACATCCCCCTGGGGGGTGATTTCTCGTTTTCTATCTCTCTGTTTCTCTCTGTCTTTCTGGCGAGGTGCACACATCCTATAGCAAGCAGGAAAGAAGGAAGGAGGGAATGGAGGGAAGGGAGGGCAAGGGAGGGGAAGGGAGGGGAAGGAAAAGGGAGGGGAGGGGAAGAAAGAGAAGGAGAGGGGAGGGGAAGGGAAGGGGAAGGGGAAGGAAAGGGAAGACCAAACCCAACAACAACAAACTACCTCAGGGTCATCAATGACTCCAAATTGCTTACTCTAACAAGGATTTCTGGTCTTTACCCTTCTTAACCTCTGAGCAGGATTTGGCTCAGTTGATCACTGCCTCCTCCCTGGAAGCACTTTCTTCACCTATATCCAAAACAGGACATTCCCCCAGCCGTCCTTCCGCCTCACTGGTGAATCCTTCAGTCTCTTTTGATGGATCATCCTCTTTTCTCCAGTCTCTTAATGTTAGAACAGCCCAGCACTCAGACCTCGGTTCTTTATGAGTTTTCTGCAAAGATTAATCAGGCTTTCAAATAATAGTCCAATCTTTCAAAAACAAGCTAGGACTCACGAGTCCAAATTTCTTGCAACTACTTTTGAGGGCATTTCATTGTTGTTTACAGTTACAGTTATACACTAGCATTAAGAACAATCTTAATGACTACACGATTTCTTATTTGGGGCAGAAAACAGTCCTTTCATTTTGTATTTCTATCAAATACTCAAATACTTAACTCTACTTTAACAATTATCATGTTGATTTGCTACTTCTCTCTCCTGGATTAGGAAGGCCAAATACCAGTTCATTATTCTATCAAAAATAATCAATATTCAGTATATAACCAATTAAGAGCAAAAAAAAAAAAAAAACAAAGGATTTCTCCAAATTGAATTCATAGGCAGCATATGGAAGGAACAGAAACAAAGACAGAGAAGTTCTGTCAGTACTCTGTTATCACCAGAGAGGAAACTATACTGTTTTAAGACTACTTTTAGATTGCCCGACAGATAACACTTTAACCAAGTACTTTAAGAAAAATAATTTTCAAGTGCTGTGGTGCACACCTGTAATCCAGGTACCCAGGAGGCTCAGGCAGGATCGACAGATCAAGACCAGACTGGGCAACAGGAGACCCAGTAAAAGAAAGAAAGAAGGGAAGGGGAAGGGGGAGGGGGAGGGGAAGGAGGAGGGGGAGGGGGAAGAGAAGGAAGGAAGGAAGGAAGGAAGGAAGGAAGGAAGGAAGGAAGGAAGGGAGGGAAAAGGAGAGCAAGAGAGAGAAAGAAAGAGAAAGAATGAGAAAAAAGACAGACAGAAAGACAGAGGGGGCAGAGAAAAAGAGGAGGGAGGGAGGGAGGGAGGAAGGGAAGGAGGGAAAAGAAAATTAAGAAACCTTTTTTTAATAGCCAAAGGATGCACCTACTTCCCAGAAAAAGATAGAGAGGGAGAGGAGAAAAGTAACCTACAATGGGGTGCTGTCATTTTGTAATCCCTTCTCTACTTCTTCATCCTGCCAGGACATGGGGCACAAAAACTCACAGACACACACACACACACCTCTGATGTTTTGCTCAGGCCATCAGGCTGAAGACTTGAACTGCACTTGAAGCCATGTGGGATCCAGCTCCCTTAATCACTAGACCTTGGGACTACACTGTAATTTATAACATTTTGGTTAATATATTAGTTAGTATAGAAAAAAAGAGTAGAAAAGTCTAGATTTAGAAAAGTCAACTGAGGGATCCAATACTCATTGAATGGATTATTACAGATGGAGGTCTCCACGGTACTAGTCCTCTGAAAAACAGTGAGATGGTATGGGTACTGACTACAAGGTACATTCAATCTGTGAGCATTGAATCAGGCCAAACATTCTTCTAGTTATTGTTCCTAAAAGTTGTTTTTTTTTTTTTTTTTTTTTTTTAAGTAATGACTACATACAAATTCAAAAATAAGTTAGAGTACTTAAAGGAAATGTAAGAGGTTCATCTGACTTATTTCAAAAGGATTAGCAAACTTTCTCTAGTTTTTAGCAAATATTACTAGATTGAACCAGTCAATAATGGGTACCTTGAGTAACTGATATACTTAAAACATGAGCAGTTTGTTCTGGCTTATAAATTAGACAGCTGCTCTGAATTATACTTCACACTATTTTCACAAATAGCTCATTTTCTGCGGCTAGAACTAAAGCTACCCAGAACTCTAACATACAGTTAACTTTGTCACATTTCCTTTATCTTTCAAGAAAGATATCAAAATTACTTGCTTATATTTAGTTTTAGACATATACACAAATATTCCCCCTCTTTAAAAGTGCTTGCTAAAGGACCAACAGATGGCATAATGGCTATGTTGCTGGACTCCCATGTAGTCTACCGTGGTTTGAGTCCTGGATCTGGTGGCTTAAACTCACGCCAGGGGCCTATGCATGTATGCCCAAGATCCTTAGAGAAGAGTGGAGGAGAAGGGTTTGTGGTGTGGCCAACCCCCCAGGGGGTGATTTCTCACTTTCTGCCTATCTGTCTCTTTCTGTCTTTCTGGTGAATGCATGCTCCCTATAACAAAAACCTCTAAAAAAAAAAAAAAAAAAAAAAAAAAAAAAAAAAAAAGCTGGCTATTGCATTAATTTCACAAGATTATACAAAATCATTAAAGTATATTATAATATGTAGCTCTTTTTAAAAGGCTATTCTCCCTTTGCAGCTTTCTTAAATTATTTTATGTATCTGTTACATTTTTACAGGTCATAATAGATTATTATTAAGTTCAAGGGAGAAAAAAAATCACCAGTTTGTACCAGTTTTTTCGATTTACATTTTTACCTCCAGCTCCTATCCATCAGCATTATGCAAACTGAAACATAACTAAATGCAACATAAAAACCATAATTATTTCTAACAAAAACTTTTAAAATTTTTAATTTCAAAGTTCATTTTTTAAGAACAAGATAACTATATTTTAATATAAAAGAAGTATTTCCAAAGTAATTCCAAAAACATGTTGATTTACACTAAATACCTATATATTTCTAAACTAACATTATCAAATTCAAGAAATAGGTAACTCCCCAGATTCCATTTCCTCAAAAAGTTCAGCAAGTTCACACTACTAGAGTTGTGGTTAATAAACTACCAATTAAATGTATGCAAGGTTCCTTTTTAAAATAACATTTTATAGTAATAAAAATTCTGATCATAAAAGAAAAATGGTAAGCTAGTATTTACCCTTGTGGTTATGACAGTCTATTAAAATAATTTCTCTTCCTGCAATTTAAATTTCATTTCTGTATTCCTTAGTTAAGTGTGTAACAAAAATGTAAAATGGATTCCACACAAACATATGCATAAATACTCACCAGAGTTTCCAAAAATAAATATTTTCATAGTAAATTAGTCTCATTCCTCTATACATAGCCTGTAGTAGCATTAGAAAGTACTTCCCTTTTTTACCTTATATTATCATAAAGTCACACTATAAAAATAGGGCTCTAGTTTGAATCCTGAAATCACTAAAAATCTCCAGGCCTACATACAACTTCTATTAAGTCTTTTCCTCTAATAATATATCTCTACATACAATTTCAGAGATTGTGATGGCTTTTTTCAGTACTATATTTCAATGATTTTGTCACTTTTCACATTCCCTCACTGTTCTTCACAAGGCTTATCCAAAGATTCAGTGATATATGCCAATATATTCTGCTGTATCTGTGCTAATATTAAATGAAACACCCACCAATTTTTCACTAAAAAATACTTTCTTCAATATGACTACTTCTTTCTATTCAGTCATAGCAGAAGTGCTGACTGACCTATGATCAACTCAGACCATCAAGCGTAAGTTCTTCAGGTAACAGCCACCACTCTGTATGATATACTTCTCTCACCCTCATTACTCTTTCATCGGAAAAAAAACAAATCGGATTTCTTCACCTACAGCCAAGCTCTACAGAATCCCTAAGTACCTCCTGTGACCAGAAGACAGCTAGACAGCTAGGCTTAGCTAGACAGTGCACACTGCTGTCCCCTACCTTCATACCACCCTGCAGAGGCAAACCAGTGTCACAGACTTCAAGCTGAAGTCAGTATAATCTAATCCACCCACTCCACCAATTCAACTCTATTTCTCCCAAGAGGAAGCCATGAAGACTGTGCTTGAACACCTCAAGAATAACCTGGAAAATTATAACAATAATGTAAGGGAGACCCAGCAGATGGTGTAATGTTTATGTAGTCAACCGCAGTTTGTGTCCCAGATCCAGTGGCTTAAAACTCATGCCAGGTGTATGGGTATATGTGCCCAAAATCCTAAGAGGAGAATGGAGGAGAAGGGACTATGGCATGGTCATCCCCCCAGGGGGTGATTTCTCGCTTTGTCTCTCTGTCTCTGCGGCAAGTGCACATGCCCTATAGCAAAAATCTCTCTCAAAAATAAAACAGATAATTTTTTTTAAAATAATGTAAAAAGTATACCTCGTATAAGGACAAAGATGCCCAAGGCAAAACCTTGAGAAGTAAAATGCAAAATCTGGACGTAGATTAATATTTCAGTTGAAAACAAATATTATGCCATCCAGACAGAGCCAAAGATTACACTGAGAATAAGGGAGCATAGAACTATAGTTCTCTGATCATTGAATGAAGCCATTTCTTCATCAAATAGCATTCATTTTCCCCAATTTTTTTTGTCTTTATAGAAAGAGATCTTGTACTCTCTAGAGCTGATCATGGCAATATCGAAACAGCCCTATACAGAGGTGAGTTGGGGGTGGGGGGTGGGTTGTATAAAGAGAGTTTGAAGGATGTAGTTTTGGAAGGAACTCTCCACCAGTGTTCCTTTGGATAGCCGAAATTTGCCACAGGTAGAAAGCTGTGGAACCTTTAATTTAAGAGTACTTCAGCCTATTTTGTCATCCCTTGGAAACTACCATTTTTATGAAGAGTACATGAGCATTCAAAGGCATAGAATTCAGCTCTGCAGGAATTCACATTTTAAAACATCCTATTTTTTTAAAACCAACTGTATACATGGGTACTTTCAATAAACACATAATAAACTTCAAAATCTTGGCATGTGCAAACTATCAGATCGGCTGCCTGGATTTCAAGCTTGCATAAAGATTGAATAGACCTGAAATTACATGTGTAGGATAGTAATGGTTACAGCCCACAAGAATTATTTGCAGCATTCTACCACTAGCTTGACAGTGTTGCCGTTCAAAAAGGAGAAGAATTACTTTCCAACCTTCAGTGAAAATTTAGTCTGCTCTCACTATGTGGGATTCTGACATTATGGGAGAAAAAAGAAGAGCTCTTCTGAAAATTAGTTCTTATTTTAAAAGCTTAAGTTAAGATACTGAACAAAGATAAAAGAAATTAAAGTAATTTTCAAAGAAAAACTGTCAATATATTCCAAGTTTCTTCACGAACACTCAGATTCCAGTTTCACATTATAATTAGCTTTCACAATTGAAACTTGCAATTGCTCATGCACAGTAACTATGTGGAGGGGAAAATCTAAAATATTATAATGCAACCTATGATTTATTGGGCAAGTAGAGCTTTTATATATAAAATGAGCCCCAAAGAAGAAAAATAAGCAGGAATACAAAACACTGGCAATCAATAGGACTTAGAAGCTACTTAGAAAAAAGGCTGCTGCTTGTACTGCTGTACTTGGAAGCAGGGGATACGCCCTCCTCCACTGCCTTCCAACTTACCACCATGGCCACTTCTGCAGGTCCAATCTCACACTTCCTGCCAAAGTCCAGAAGCTAGGAAGGCTATCTGATTAAGAGAAGTATTGTAATTCAGCTACAGCTACACTATACAGTGAGTGGGCTTTTGTGGTCTACTCTGAGACCTTAACCACCACTGTAACTTCATTTCCATAAGAAAATGTATTGAGTTTAAAATTTCAAGTGAAGGGGCCAGCTCTTAGCACAGTGGTTAAAGTGTTGGACTCCAACACGGCCGACTACACATCAAGTCCCAGAACCTGGCAGCTTGAAAATCACACCAGGTACATGTGTGTGCATGTCCAAATCCCAAGAGAAGAACAGAAAAGAGAACACAGGATGGCCTTTCTCCCTAGGAGGTAATTTCTCACTTTTCATCTATCTTTCTCTGGTTAGCACATGCACCCTATGGGGGAGGGAAAAAAAAAAAAAAAGTGAAACAAAGTTTGAGTAAAGCTGTAAACACTAACAAGCTTGTTATTAAATCAACACACCTACAACATTTTCCTTTACTGAGGTAAATCTGACACTCTCCATGCTCCGTCATTCACCATTAACTTTTTTTTTTAATTAAACCCAAGCATCTCATCCTTTGCTATGAATAAATGCCAAAATGCACTTAAAACTCACAATAATTGCATCCAAAAATAAAATGCTCCTGCCCCAAAGCTCTTACCCTTATGCTAGTATGTGGCAGAATGTAGCATTTAGCACATAATTACCATGCAACCCTATTTTGATGACTTTATGGTAACTAGCTTTGGATTGGGTTTCTATGTTTTCTAACACTGCTTACAGAAATTCTTTATTTCTTTTTATTTCCTTCAAAATAAACAGATCCTTGAACATCTAGAGCAAATTGGAAAGAGGAGGAAACTAAAGAAGGAGGCAGGAATGTCGCGTTTAATAGGCTCAGGAGGAAAACAGGAAAGGGAAGAATGGCAGGAATAATCTGCAATCAGTTATTTTGGGTACTAACAATACTGCTTACTGTTACATTACGAGCTGTAGGTACCAATTGCAGTTCCAATTTCAAGTGATATCACAAAATTAATGAAACAACTTTTATAACTTCTGTGAAATACTGTTCTGTCTTTTTTTTTTTTGGAGAGGTTTTTCGCTATAGGGTGCGTGCGCTCGCCAGACAGAGGGAGACAGAGAGACAGAAAGCGAAAGAGAGAAATCACCCCCCAAGGGGATGGCCACTCTGCAATCCCTTCTCCTCCATTCTCCTCTCGGGATCTTGGGCACGCGCACACACGCGCCCGGCTGAGTTTTAAGCCACCAGGTCCGGGACGCGAACCGCAGTCCACTAGGTGGGAGTCCAGCAACATAGCCACTAAGCTAACTGCTGGTCCCCTGTTCTGTCATTTTTAAAAAACTTTTTTGTAATTTGCCAGAGGTCATGACTAGAGAGAGACAGAGATAGAGAGAAGGAAAGTGAGGAAGCAAACCACCCCCCCAACCCCCCCACCCCTGCATGGCTCACAGTCACACTGCAATTACTTCTCCATGTCTTTTTTTTAAACAAGTTTTTGCCTTAGGGCACATGCGTGTTCCAGAGAGACAGATAGTAAGAGGGAAAGTGCGAAATCATCCTCCAGGCAAGACGGCCAGCCGAGATCCCTACTCCTTCCTTCTCCTCCCAGGATCTTGGGCACGCACACCTGGCATAATTTTCAAGCCACCAGTTGAGATTCAAACCAAGGTTGGCCATGAGGGAATCCAGTGATGTAAACGCTACACCATCTGCTGGTCACATCTATTTCACGTTCTTTCCAAGATCTGAGGCATGCATACACATGCACCCCATGTGTTTCTCAAGCCACTGAGTCCAGGACTTGAACTGTGCAGTTGGCCATGTGGATCTTAACCACCAGGCACTGGCTGTCCAGGCACTGGCTGTCCCTTGTCCTTTACAATTTAAATAAAATTCTTCTTTATACCTAACTTTGATGAAGTCAAACCAGCAGTTAATCCTAACCAGACCCTTAAATCCTGTTACCTAGAAAATCCTCCTGAGATATGTATTAAAACCTGAGTTTTGGTAGTCAAACTAGTAACACATGAATACATTTACATTTTTATTATACTTTGATAGCACTTGTTTTCTCTAACAGATTACTGAATTAACATATTCTAAACTGTAATATGTGTTCAATTCACACATACATATAAAAATGACGTTAGAAAGACAATGTATACAGCTTTCTTCTGAGTTACAACTCACATAAGAAAATGTGAGTGAAAGCAAATATAACTGCTGTTTTCAAACCCTTTTAAATATGCAGCCACTCTTCTTACAATAGCTTTCCAGTTCGAATGTTTCTCTTAAGTCTCAAATCCTATCCTACTCTTACTTTCACTACACCATTTCCAATGAATCCCCATTTGATCATAATCTTAATTCATTCAGCGTCCCATTTTACTACCTAAATTAGATGCTCCACTAAATATATGAAATCTCTTGGGTTCCATGGTTTTCTCTCTCCTAGCCTTCTTTCCATAGGGCTATCCATAAGTAACCAGTAGGAAATCTTCTCCCAAACTTTGACAAACTCAAGCCTCTTCTAGTAACAGAACAGTAATTTAGTCACTGTAAGCGAAAGATTTACTGCATTGTACTGTTGATATTCTCAAAAATAGTAAAGCGTTCTGCTAAAACAACCTTTAAAATAAGAAAAGGCACATCACCTAACTGTTAAATAATTAGTAAAAAGATCAGGCTGAAAATGCATAAGTCATTCTCATCCTTTTATATGCATATTGAAAAATTCTTAAATTATTACATGTTTTGAGTGTTTAATAATGCATAGACAATATGTGCAATTAAAGAAATGTAGATATTATAATACTGTACTATCTTACCTCTCTGGCAAACTGAGAATCAAATCAATAATAACTAAAACACTCAGGACCTGCAGGTGGCATAATGGTTACATCACTGCACTCCCATGTAGTCGACTGCAGTTCTAGTACTGGGCCTGGCAGCTTAAAACTCAAACCAGGTGCATGTGCGCGTATGCCCAAGATCCTGAGAGGCATGACTGTGGCATGGTCATCCCCTCTGGGGAGTGATTTCTCGTCTTTCTGTCTCTCCGGTGAGCACATGCACACTATAGCAAAAATCTCTTAAAAAAAATTTTTTTAAAGTGACTAAAATACTTCTATGCAATCAAAAGTCCAGGAATTAAGAAAAGCAGATACATCATTTTCTCAAAAATAGCCCTAATGCCTTCATTTTCCTTCATTTATTTCCATTTCTGACACAGTTCTAACAACGATTTAGTTTGTCAAATGGCACATTAAAAAGTAAGTTTAAAAAACAGTATTTTGTTTAGATGCTATAAGGCTGAAGACAAAAGAACTATACGTGTTTGTTCTCTAGTTAGTAACTTTCTTACACAGAGATACAGGCTAGGAATTATGAAACTACTTTATAGTACACCAAGGCTGAACAAATAAATATAGACAATGAAAACCACACTTCTTCCTGTTAGAGAGATTACAAATAAATCAGGAGCACTAAAATGTTCTGTGATGGGGGCAGACAGTAGCAATAAAGGGAAACACTGTGAAGCTGACCCACTTAGTAAGGCTCTAGGTTCATATCTGGAAACGTCCCTGAGTACACTGCACACACATGCCCATGATGCAGAGCTCGCTGAAGCTGGAGATAGATCATAGCATCGAGATCCTGTTAGGGGGCTAGCCCCATAGCCTAGTGGTTAAGGAGGCTGGATTCCACATGGTCAACTGTGGTTCGAATCCCAGCCCCAGTGGCTTTGAAAGTGCTGGGCATGTGTGCGTATGTGCCCCAAATTCTGACATGATGGAGAAATGGAGAGATTATGGTGTGACCATGCCCCACTGTGGGGGTGCTTTCTCCCTCTCTCTCTCTGGAGAATGTGCATGCCCTCTGGTAATTGAACAAATATAGAAAGATCCTGTTGGAAGTCCTGTCTCTCTGCTCATCTCTCTTGCTTGGGAAAGAAACTTTTAAAAAATGAGTTCTGTGATAATTGGATTACAATCCAAATATATGAAAACAGTTATATATATATATGTGTGTGTGTGTATGTGTGTGTGTGTGTGTATGCGTGTGTCTGTATATATATACATATGTGTGTATATATATACATATATATGTGTGTGTATATATATATATATATATACACACACACACGCATGTGTCCACACATCATTAGAGACATACAGAAACCCAGATCTGTGTGCTTCCTGACTACCCACTGAGATGGCATTGAGGCAACTGGCAGCACAGTAGCAATGAACAAAGGTAACCCCAAGACCAGTTTTCAAGTACAATGCTCCAATAAAAAGGAGCAGAAAGCAAACTCCCAGGTCTCTGGAAACTAGACTCCTGGGAGTATCATAAAAAGACCTTCACAAAAAAAAAAAAAAAAAAAAAAAAAAAAAGAATCGCTTCTGAGATCAAAGATGGCAAGTATATCTTGGAAACTTGCACTGGGACTACAGCACTTATATCCTGCCTAAAAGCAAGTTCACAATAATTCCAAACCTGAAGTCTTGGGCTAGAGTTCCCAGAAACATTCTTGTGGCCAGTTTTGCCCACTGCCTCCACAACCATCCCATCAAACTTCTCTGTCAGTACAACTTCAGTTTAGGTAGGTGGTCATTAGCCCCCATCCAGTCCCGGGAAATGAATTGTTATGCCGGTCATGACGATGTATTTCTATGGGCCTGGTATCTAGAAAATGGCCCCCTGTGACCTCGTTCTTATCTATAATATTAAACAGAAGTCAGTTATGTAGACCTGGAAAAGATGTTTCTCTTCTGATATAAAAGGATAAACCATACTGGCATGGCCAGTAAAATCTCTCCATACTTTTCCTTCCTGGTTGGAAGGTGTATTTGAGGCCTGGAGTTGGAATAAGCCTTGCTTACGGGTGCTTATTGGAAGACCATGTGCACCAAGCCAGCCTGCGCTCCTGGCAACAGTTCTATAGCTGTACCGGCCCCAACTGACCTACCTCCAAGCTTACCACTTAACAGAAATAGATCTCAGAGCCAACCCAACAGCCTACTGGTTAAGGAAGCCATATCCCACAAAGCCAACCACAGTTCAAATCCCAATGGCTTAGAAAACACTCCAGGTGCATGTACTCAAAACCCTGACAGAATGGAGAACTGGAGAAGGAAATGCAGTATAAATGTACCCCACTGGCGTTTTTTCTCTCCTGTTCACTCTCTTTTTTAGATTGTCACAACCTCTGACAATCTAAAAACTAAAAAAAAAAAAGGGGGGGGGTGGAGTGCCCCATGGCCCAGTAGTTAAAGCAAATAGCTCTCACATGGTCAACTCTGGTTCAAATTTCTCCCCTGGCAGCTTGCAACACATGCCAGGTATGTGTGAGTGTATGCCCCAAATTCCCTCAGATTGGAGAAATTAAAAGAGAAGGACTGCACTGTGACCGCTTTGCGGGGCTATTGCTTTCTCCTTCTTTTCTCTCAGTATCTCTCTGGTGAGCACAGGTACCCTCTGGCAAAAAAAAAAAAAAAAAAAAAAAAAAAAATATTTTTAAATGTTTACCTAACCCAAGATGAGTTTTTCTTACTTACACCCAAATTCATTCCTAACCAATGTACTGTTTCCCAACTTAGGACACTAATGGTCTCATGGGTCAGGACGAGAATGCATTTATAGTAGTCTCAGAGAGAAGAGATGCAGAGATGGGAAACATCATTTTAAAAAGAGAAACAGTACAACTTTATCAGCGATTCCACACATACACATACAAAATCAGTACTGTGAGCTGGTTACCCAACAGCCAGACGGCTTAGGCCTCAGCCCTGACTCTGTTACTTACTAGCTGTGTGAACTTGGGCCAAATAGTCAACCTCCCTGTACCTCAGTATCCCCATCTCTAAAACAGAAACAACAGTATATTCCTTTCAAGAAAGGTTGTAAGAACAATAAGATAATACATGGAAAACACTTGTGATAGCTCCTTGTACACAGGAAGTTCTTACTAACACCCATGATCATTCTTTTTTTTATTCTTGAGAAAGATTTTCACTGTAAGGCATATGCACTCGCCAGTGACAGAGAGACAGAAAGCAAGAAATCAGCCCCTGGGGGGATGGCCACGCCACAATCCCTTCTCCTCTATTCTCCCCTTGGGACATTGGGCATGCTTGCACACGCACCCAGCATGTGTTTAAGCCACTAGATCTGGGACTCGAACCCTGGCCGACTATGTGGGAGTCTAGTGACATAACCATTATGCCATCTGCTGGCCCCATAATCATTCTTATTATGCAAAAATAAACACATAAAAGTGAGTAACAGTGAGTTTAGGCAGCTCAAACATGACTCAAATAGTGTGGAACAAGGGAGCAAAAATTCCTTGCAAAGTTCAGCCATCGCTCACTTATTAAATGAGTTGTGCTTCTGTGTCTGTTTAATAGTCTTATCAGCAGCTCTAACTCTTTGATGCCATGAAAATGATTCAATTTCACAACAAAAAGATCAACTAAACATAGGTCATTTACACTTCAAAAAACAGTAGAAGGGCAAAAGCGAGTG
This sequence comes from Tupaia tana, assembly GCA_026018925.1. Taxonomy (NCBI): domain Eukaryota; kingdom Metazoa; phylum Chordata; class Mammalia; order Scandentia; family Tupaiidae; genus Tupaia; species Tupaia tana. Next base: position 11,052,393 of record JAKSZU010000003.1, on the reverse strand, counting down.
TAATGTCAGATATTATCTCAAGTATTGTTCTTACCTGGAAAGTGAAAATAATTACTCATCTCCTGATGGTAACAGGAAGGTTCAATTTATGATAGGTTTCGAGTGTACAGCATTGCAGTGTGCATAATCCTTTCTCAGTTATCTAATGTCACAGTCCAACACACACGTCGACTGCAGTCACCAGTTTCTGTGAATGTCATTACTACGAATTGATGTGCTCAGAGCTCCTTTCCTTTGCATTTTTTTTATCAACAGGCATTAGTGCAGGCATATTCTAACAGATCCACCGAAACAGAAAACACTAATTCCAGTCAGCTGATAAGAAACTAGAGAGAACTTTTGGAAACTAATTGTTCCTATGATAATAGCAATTTGGGTCAAGAAAGAGACAGCAGAAATGAAAGAAGTAAGCTATTATATTTTATTGTTTCAAAGGAAAACTATATAGACTTTACTTTCCACCAAACATCCCACTCCCAAACTACTGCGTTTTTAAAAACTCTGAATGAGCTGGGGCACTAGACACCTGGAAATTCCTGTCAGCATCTCATTTTCCCCAGTCCTACTCTGTACCTGGTGTTTCTATGCCAATGTTCCCAGCCTTTCAGTTCTACATCAGCTTCTTTTACTCTCCATCCCTTGGCTATCTCATCAATCCTAAACCTACCAATTCCACTCCCAAAAAGAATAGAACTTTTAAAGCTGTCATTTTAAAAGCTTAAATTTTGGAGAGAAAAAGCTATTTTGAGTTTCTATTGTTAGAAGATAATACTTAGCACATGGAAATAGAGCATATGGAAATTAAAATGCATAAAGCTATGTCATTGTTGCCTCAATGTAGTTACTGATTACTACATCCATTTCACTTTTTATAAAACAAGTGAAGAAATCCAAATAGCACTAGAAGTTCATTTCACCTCCCCCTTGAGGTTTGGGGTCTCTCCCAGAAGCTAGATCAGATCAGAGGTAACAAAGAATAGGCTGAAATCAACCGCTGAAGACAACAATTCTCTTCCCAACAACCTGCAGTTCCTAGTGACACACAGTCACCTCGAGGAGACATTAAGGGGGTGAGATTCCTATCCCAGATCCATTTCCTAAGGTATGGATAAACATCTCACAGTGTAAATTATAAAAATTTAAAAGTTTGAGACAACTTAAGTAGGCTTTCCCAGCTTAAATATTCTTCTTTCCAGAAGCCCTCAAAAGCTCCCAAATCGTTTCCATGTGGGTCTAGGGATTTCTGTGTTATTTCTTCACACTGTTGTCACTCCTCACTTAATGACCTACCTGTTTCATGGCCTTGGAATTTGGGCTAGTTCTCTAACAGAGGAGGGGAAATCCCTTTTCTTAGTCTGTATGAGTCTTGGTAATCTCCTCAGTCCTTGTCTCCATCCCACTGTCTTGGTCAATATATACTATGTGAAGTGTCTGCAATCATGCAACACTACATATTTCATTTATAAATCTGTACTGTATCACGCTTCCATAGTAGTATTCAGAACAAATAAAATGATTAACTCAGATTTATATTATTGCACTGTGTTGCCTTCTGTTGCTTATCTAATGTATGCTTTTTGTATGAACCCAATGACATTATTCTAGTGTGGTGTTATTATGTAATATCTATTGAAAAACACATACCCTATGGAACCACAATACACCATAAGGCATCAGCCTTTAAGCTCCTCGCTTATCAACCAGTTCACTTAAAGACGGTAGTAGGAATGGAACTGGATGGTTAATTGAGGAGTGTCTCACTGTCATTTCTGAATGTGTACCCATCTGCCCTATCAGGCAATAATCTCTGTGAAGGCCTGGACCAAGGATTTCAACTGCCTGGATTCAGCGTAATGCCCCATGCACAGCAGGCACTCAATGTTAGCACAAGGGGTCATGTTATGCATCCTAAAAATACATGAATGAATATGTTTCCTCTACAGAAATGAAATAATAATTACAAGTATTAGGTATTTATTATGAAGAGGCAATTTTGATACCATTTTCAGATGGTGTAGTTTTGTCACTTACAACCACCACTTCAGATTCCTGACTGACTAAAAACAGAAGTGAGGCCAGAAAAAGCCTTACTGACTTTGAACTTCAGAACTCCACTCCCCCAAATGAAAGCTATGGATTCACTTATTAGAAGGATATCACTGAGAGGAAGAATGTGCTGTGACTATTTCCTTTGACTTTAAGTCACTTCTGTAAGAACGTACAGATGTCTCCTTTGTAAAGGAATCCTCATGAACTGAAATGCCTACACAGGCATAACTTGCAGAACACTCTTCTAGTTAACATTTCCCAAAAATAACTACTGTTGCTTTTCATAACCAAACTGTATGTATCTTATATTATTTCTCAGCCAACGATTACATAGGAAAATTTTAGAGTTACTTCTCCAAAACTCAAGACTAAAAATTACTAGACAAGCTCCAGTTAAATTCCACTATATTGATTCAAAAATGTCAGAATCACACCAACACATTTTGAGAAGCACACCAAGTACCAACAAAGAGCATGTGCATCTCAGATGTCGCTGGTACAGAGAAAGTTACTGCCACATTACACACAGGTAAGCCACCCTCTGCCAGTGACATATGCTGAACACATTATCACACTTCCACGACAGCGATAAAGCTGAATAAAGAAAACCACTGGGCACAGTGGTTAATTATCCTTAAAAGGATTTCCAGATAATTATGATTATCATCATTAAATGTGATGGATTTTAAATTTCTTTTCAGAGTGATTTTTGCTGAAGGAATTGTGTGCTTGCCAGGGAGACAGAAAGTATGAAATCATCCCCAGAGGGGATGACCACGCCACAACCCCTTCTCTTCCATTCCCTTCTTGAGATTTTGGGGACCCACACACACGTACTTAGCGTGAGTTTCAAGCTGCCAAATCTGGGACTAGAAACTGTGGTTAGTCAGGTGGGAGTCCAGTTGTGTAACCATTAAACCACCTGCTGGTCTCAGGGTTTTGAATTATTTTTAAAAGGAATCTGGGGTGGCTTTTAGGCTTGTGCTCCTAAATTTTTAAGCTAAGACTGACCTGAAGGCCTTCTTAAGATATAGAGTCTGGACTAGCCATAGTGTATAGTATAAGGAAACTGCTGTGTAATCCACTCCTGGCCCAACATGAAAAGACCTGGAGATGCACTGCTACAGTCCTAGCTAAATAAGAGACCAGGGCAGGAGGGCTGTGAATGGTAAGATCTGTGAAAATGCTCTCTCTCCACCCTCTCTGTCTCATAAAAATTTTAAAAATTGTAGGACCAGCAGGTGATATAGTGGTTAAGGTGCTGGGTATAGCCAATGGTGGTTCGAGTCCCAGACCTGGCAGTATGAAAATCATACCGAGCACATGTACAAGTCCAAAATCCCTGGAGAACGGGATTACAACATGGCCATTTCCCCTGGGAGGGTGATTTTCACTTTCCTTCTCACTATCTGTCTCTGGCAAATGCACATATCCTATGGAAAAAACTTAAAAATAAATAAATAACAAAGTTCCAATTACAAAGCAAATTTTTATTCAGTCTAAAATGAAGCCTGACAGTCTACATTTCTTACATGCCCTCCCTAGCCTCAGACATGCCAATGCCACTGGTCTGGGATCTCGATTTGCATCCCAAGGTTTTTAGAGTACCATATAAAGAAGTATATCAATGTAAACAAGGGTATGTAAAGTTCCATTTTCCTGGGGTTTTTTGTTGTTTGTTTTTTGGTTCTTCTTTTGAGTTTTTGTTTTGTTTTGTTTTGCTACAGAATATGTGTGCTAGCTGGAGAGAGACAAAGATAGGGGAAAGCGAGAAGGCATCCCCAGAGGGGATGGTTACACCACAATCCTTTCTCCTCCATTCTCCTCTTGGGACTTTGGGCATGCAAGTATATGTGCACATGTTTCTCAAGCTACCAGGTCCTGGACTCAAGCAGGGCATTTGGACAGGTAGAATCCAACCGCCTTAAACTCTACCCCATGCTATGACGACGCTTAGGGAATGAATGTAAATTAAGTTAAAAAAAATGTTCAGGAAAAAAAAAGAAAACCTAAAACTTTTTCTTGAAACAAACAAACAAAAATGCATTAAAAATACCTATCCGATGACTACAGTAAGATATATAGCCCCAGCTAGGTGCTACTTTATAGGATGTTCATTCTACTCACTGAGGCTTATGTCTAAAGTTGGACTTGTGTTCATGGAAATGTATATATCAGCTATGCTTGCTATGAAAATATTTAGAGTAATTAAGATCTTTAGTGACTCATTAAAATGTGGGGGGGGGGGGAGAGTATAGAAAGCAAACATAGATACCCGAGACAGTGTGGGAGGGGAGTGGGAGATGGCAGAGGGTAAGAGATAGGGAATCAAAGATGGGAAAAAAGGCGAAACACACAGGAAACAAGAAATGGAAAATTATTTGTTGATGACAACATGTATGTTGATGTGCTTGATTGAGCCAATATACAGTGTACTCTGGAAGGAAAATCTCATTTTGTATGCTGTAATGATGTACAGTGAATGAATGTAAATAAATTTAAAAAAACAAAAACAAACAAACAAAAGACAAACAAAAAAACTCTACCCTATCTGCTGCCCACCCTCACCCGCGGGTCTTTTCTTTTTAATCCTAAAGTGTTGTTTCCTCTGCTAATTTATCAAGACTCTCCGTTTCAGATACTCAATATCCTGTAGATGCTGCAACTTAGAATCATGGAAAATAGGCATTGTTGAGAACATTTGATCTTCCTTGTAGATTCTCTCCCCTATGTTGAGACGGTGGATCTGGAAAGTCTGAAATGTAAGGAAAATTGTTGATATGTCTTCCAAGGTCTACAATAGATCTGGGACATGTCAGGCAGACACTCAGATAATGGTTCAAGCAAAGACTGTAAGATTCAGCCTGGGAAGAGAGGGAAAAAAGGAAAAATGTTTTAAGCAGTTGAAGTGCAATTAAGAAGAAGTAAAGTGGGATCAGTAGATGGCGTAATGGTTATGTTTCTGGACTCCCACGTCGTCAAACACAGTCCCAGACCCAAAGGCTTAAACTCATGCCAGGCATGTGTGTGTGCGTGCATGCCCAAAATCCCAAGAGAATGGAGGAGAAGGGAATGCAGTGTGGCCATCCCCCATGGGGGGTGATTTCTCGCTTTTTGTCTCTCTTTGTCTTTCCACTGAGGGCACAAGCCCTATAGCAAACATCTCTTAAAGAAAAAAAATAAATAAAAGAAGTAAAGGTCATCTATGATACTGAAGTTGGAAATAAAAGAAACTAAAGGTAAATTTAAGCTTATTTGAAATACACATTTTAAATAATCTATCTTCTGTCTAACAGTAGACTACATATTAGTAAAACTGAGCTACCTGAACATGTTCAAGCAAGAAAGTCAGAGGTAAACTGAGAGAAGCACTAATGATGACGTACACTGGGACCAGTACGGATTTCTCCTCCAGCCTCCTAGCCATCTGTAGGATTCACTATCACAGTACTGTGCTTATCATAGATTAGGAAGAAACTGCAAGTTTTCCTACTTTGAAAAAAGTTTGTCAGAGCAATTGGGTCAGGAAGCCAAAATCTTACACAGTACCTAAGAGAAATCAAAAGGTTAAATTCACTGGAAGTCATACCAATAAACTATTCCACTGTGGAAAACTCAATTCCTTCAAAGAAAACCATGTGGGGAAAAAAAAAAAAAGAAAGAAAACACAAGAATACTCTCAGACTGAAACTCATTTGTTTGAGCATCTGTTCACCACTTACAACAAATAACTCCTTCAAATGGATTTAATTCCAAAAAAGGAAAGATAATAAAATTCATTTGATGGGAAGTTAATACATAATCACACCTCATTTTCCTAAAATACTGCAAAAGACATCTAGTGTTAATGTATTAAAATCCAGATTCAGGGGAGAGGTAGCAGGGGGACTGATAAGAGTCATAACATACTGGCACTGGGGATATTAAAACTTGGGGATGAGACCAGTAGTTATGTCGCTGGCCTTCCACATAGCCAAAAGCAGTTCAAGTCCCAGACCCGGTGTCTTTAGAGAGGAGAATAGATGAGAAGGGATTGAGGTGTGATCATCCCCACTGGGAGGTGATAGCTCACTTTCTGTCTTTTTTTTTTTTTTTTTTTTTTTTTTTGGTGAGCTCATGCACCCTATAGCAAAATTCTCTTTAAAAAAAAAAAATAAAAATAAAAAATTTAGGGATGAGGGGTATACGTGTACCTTGGGGAAGGAAATGAGCTTTAGTTTTGTGGCCATTATTTTTAATTGTTTCATTTAAATGAATATCATTCTTGCTAATAATGTTGTAAACTATCAATTTACAAGATTTTTTTTTAAAAGATATAAGATTATTTTTAAACTCACTTCAGCAGCTTTAGTTTCTAAAAGCATGTAGCTATTAAAATGCTAATATAGAAAGATGGGGGGTGTCACGGAGACTAAATACCACTAAAGCACAAGAAACTGATTTTCATGGAGATGACATAAAAAAGATGGATTATAAAGTTAATGGGAGATTACTTAAAGCAAAAGAAACAGTCTGACCATTAATAATGAAAATGAACCAAAACATCAAATATAACAAAATTGAAGTACAAAAGAATTAAGGTAAATACAGAAATTGGGACCAGCTCCATGGTACTAGTTGCTCCATCCCACGTAGAGGTCACAGTTAGAATTTCTGGCCCAGGGGACTAGCAGATGGTGTAGTGGTTATGTCACTGAATTCCCACATGGTCAACTGCAGTCCTGGACTTGGTGGCTTGAAAATCATGCCAGGCATGTGTGCGTGCGTGCCCAAGATCCCAGGAGGAGAATGAAGAAGGGATTGCAGCATGGCTATCTACCCTTGGGGGTGATTTCTCACTTCCCCTCTCTGCCTCTGTCTGTCCTCCCATCCCAGACCCCTGCCAGCACATGCACCCTATGGCAAAATCCTCTGGAGGGCAGGGGGAAGAACTCCTGGCCCTGGTCAGACTGAGCTATGGCAGGCAGGCACACAACTGTCCAAGATTCAAAGAGCTGGAGGACTGGATACGGGGGATCAAGGCCTGATCAGACCCCATGGAGGGAACTCATATCTCTGTCTCTCTCTCTCTCACACGGGCATGTACATACTCTGTTAAGAATTTTAAAAGGAGAAAAAAAAAAAGATGAACATTTTAAAATAAATACAAAGTCCAAATAAAATACAGAGAAAAGTTACACTATACCAAACACAAAGTGGAGGGTAGTTAATAGCAGCAAGTCTTAGAAAATCAGAAATATGTTGAAGGGAATAAAACAGAGGACTCCAACAATTAAGAGTTAAAGAACAAGGAGAAAACCAACAGTCAAAGCAGTACATTCCCCACAAACATTTTGGAAACCTGAAGACTTGGGATGGATTTCTGATTGGGTAGGAAAGTAAAGGAAAAGGATTTACCCTTGAAACTAAAATCTACTACTCTACTTTTTAGGTTATTTTAGATAACTTCCCATAACAAAAATATCACAATCCTTAGGTATCAGCTTTAGTGAAAGTTTTCTTCACCATGCCACAGAGATGAAACTGTCTATAAAAATGAACCAAGGGACCAGCAGATGGCATAATGGTGATGCTGCTGGACTCCAACATAGTTAACCATGATTCAAGTCCCAGACCCGGTGCCTTAAACATCACATCGGGCACGTGTGTGCGAGCCAGAGATCCTGAGAGGAGAATGAAGGAGAAGGGAGACTATAGCATGGTCATCCCCCCAGTGGGTGATTTCTTGCTTTCTGTCTCTGGCGAGCCCACACACCCTACTCAAAGAAAAAAAGAAAAGAGAACAAAAGGGAAAACAACACAAAAACCTACAAGTTTTCTAAGTTTCAAAGCATGGATACTGTTTTAATATAAACAACAATAAAAAGAAGCCATGTTGATATTAGAGGGTCATACATAATTATAAAACCCAGGTTTTAACCATAGTTCTACCTCTAATACACATTTCCAAAGCTTTACTTGGAAAAAGAATTTTTTTTCCAGTTGTTGCTATAAGACACATGAACGAGAAAGAGAGAAAGCGAGAAATCGCCCACTGGGGGTGCGATAATCTCACGATTTCGGGCCAGTGCAATCCATTTAGTGTGATTTTCAAGAGGCCGAGTCAGGGACTTGAACCACGCAACCAGACATGTGGGCTGGATCCCTCTAGTGCCTTAACTTCCACATCACCTGCTGGCCCAGAAAAGGAATATTTTTTTCTCTGTCAACAAAGTTTATTCATGATGGTATATGAATTGCTCCTTGTTGATAAGAATAAAAAAATTGACAAATAATCACAAACTAAATATAGATCAAGTATATTTAACAAAAATTTACATCTGAATTGAGGTGATGGAAATATGAACAACATACTGAAATTTGAAGATTTAGTACAAAAAAATGTAAGTTATAGAATTACTACTTATGTTGATTGTAGGTCAAAATAACAATTTACATATGTTACAATGAAGCTTGTCAATCCTTTCTTATTTTCCTGCAGAATCTTCTGGAATGTAGCCCCTAATGGACACTCAAAGTGTCAAAAGAACAGAAAAAAATTTTGTAGATATACAACAGAACTAAGTAAGACCAAAATATACTGATATGACAACTATATTCTACAGGAATAACATTAAAACTCCCTTATTTAGTAATAACGGGAATACTGAAATACAGACCCTGTCAATTCTTTTAAAAATTTACAGCTGGGGACCAGCAATTAGTGTAATGGCTATGTTACTGGACTCCCATGTAATCAACCGCAGTTCGAGTCCGGGACCTGGTGGCTTAAACTCACGCCGGGCATGTGTACGTGCATGCCCAAGATCCCGAGAGGAGAATGGAGGAGAAGGGATTGCGGCGTGGCCATCCCCCCTGGGGGGTGATTTCTCGCTTTCTGTCTCTCTGTCTTTCTGGCGAGCACACGCAGTCTATAGCAAAAACCTCTCCAAAAAAAAAAATTTCCAGCTGAAGAAGCAAAGTGACATACCCACTTGTTGTAAACAGATCTGTATCCCTTCCAAATATGTTTGCTGAAGTCCTCACTCCCAGTACTTCAGAATATGGCTGTATTTTCAGATCGGCCTTAAAATGAGGTCACATGGATAGACCCTGGTCTATCAATATTATGACTGGCGTCTTTATAAGAACAAGAAACTAGGAAAGATATACAGACCATGTGAGGACACAGAAGGAGCTGCCAGCGACGAGACCAGGAGAGGCCTTAGGAGAAACCGACCAAACCGAGAAACCCTAATCTTGGATTCCCAGCCTCTGGAATTCTGAGAAAACAAAATTCTACTGTTTAAGCCCCAAGTCTGTGGCACTCGGCTATAGCGGTTCTAGCAAACTAATTAATTGCTCTAAATATTTAAAAATTTTCCAGTAACTAAGTTTTACTCAAATTATATCAAACTACAAACTCACTTCTTCAGTCACACTAGCCATGTTTCAGGTGCCCAGTAACCACTGGTAGCTCATGGGCAGCACATATGTAGAAAACAGAACCAGAAACAAGTGTGCTCAGTTGGTCAGGAGATATAAACAAGAAATATGTTACCATTTATTGAAGCATTTTTTACTCACTATTTTTAAAAATACTTTAATGCACATGACTCTAGGGCCACCAGGTGGTGTGGTGGTTAAAGGCACTGGATTCCCACTTGACCAAGAGCAGTTCAAGTTCTGAACCTAGTGGCTTGCTTTCTTGCTTTCCCTTTCTCTCTCTGGTCAAATTAAAATAACAACAAATGGAATTAAATGAAGAAAGAATTCTTTAAAAAAAAAAAAAAAGGGGGCACGTGATCCAAACCTACCCTTCCATCACTCTTACCAGTATGTGCTGAGTAGGGATTAAAGACTGGAGTTAACAGTTCAGGACTCTGTGTGGTATACATGAACTTCATCACAGACGTTCTTGAAAAGTCTATTGCTAGGTGACCAGTTCAGATTTATCATTATAAAGGAGTCAGAACTTGAGTACAGATTACCTAGAGATTTCCAAATTAGCCAGTGGTAAATCATGGAATGCTAATATCCATCCTCAGGTGTTATTAGGCTCTTTGTGAATTTAATCATATTTTCAATAAAAATTGTGTCTAAAAATATAAGAAATGGCATTAATGCTATACTTAACGAGATAGTCCCAGATTCATTACCACTTCTGAGGCACCAAAAAAGTGTGTCTACTATTAATAATCCACATTATCTATAAATTAAATTTCCAACAAGATTAAAGAAAAATACAAAATACAGCATCGAAGAGAATAGTTCTGCAAGAGTTACCTACTGTTTCAACTAACTAGACTGCTCACTTTTACTAAAATAAGTAGCCATCTGTTAAAATTATTGTTTTGGATTGAGCTCCTGCACTAAGTCCCACCAGATAAGACCAATACAAAAATGGACTCTCTCCCGCTACATTTCACATTATAAAGTAGAAACCTTAAGTAAACAGGTAAGATTTTCAGAGATCAGTTTTCCCTAAAAAACAGAAGATTATAGTCTGCCTGAGTCAGCTTCGTAAGTCCTCTCTACTTTAAACCTTATCAAAAGAAGTAACCTGAAGTAACCTCTGGTTAATTGGTCAACTCTTTTCCATTATTCTATTTCCCTGTTCCAACCTTACAAAACACTATTCCTCCATTATCCAATGAGTGCACTCATTTTATCTTGTAGATAAAAGCATATACATTTTCTTTAAAGAGTTTTTTTCCCCCCACTATAGTGTGTGTAAATTTGCCAGAGACACAGAAAGAGATAGACAGAAAGCAAGAAATCAACCCCCAGGAGGATGGCCACGCCACAATCCCTTCTCCTCCATTTTCCTTTAGAGGTTTTGGGCATGCAAGCACACACATGCACACAGTGTGAGTTTCAAGCCGCCAGGTCAGGGATTTGAACTGCAGTCAGCTATGTGGGATTCCAGTGACATAACCATTAGACAATCTGCTGGTCCCACTATACACAGCTTTTGTCAGTTATACTTCAATAAAGTTGGAAAAATTATAGAAACAGTTTACATTAAACTAGCAATTAAAACCTTTGTAACTGTTGTGTCTTACGTGCTTGTAAAATAGGAACCAGCAGATGGCATAATGGTTATGTCGCCAGACTCTCATGTAGTGGATGACAGTTTGAATCCCGGACCTGGACACTTAAAATTCATGCTGGATGCATTTGTGTATGCCTGCCCTAAATCCCAAGAGGAGAAAAGAGGAGGAATTGCAGCGTAGTCATCCCCCGGGGATGTGATTTCTCACTTTATGTCTCTCTGTCTCTCCGGCTAGTGCATGTACCCTATAGTAAAAATCTCTCTTAAAAAAAAAAAAAAAAAAAAAAAAAAAAAAAAAAAAAGAGAGTTTGTAAAATAAGCACATGGAAAAGTAATGATTCTGAGACTTGACTCATCTTTATTTTAGCTATGAACTGTTCCAAAGAAGTCAAATTGTCTTTAAAAAAGTTTTGAACATATGGAATTCTGAATATAAACTTCATGCTAAAAACTGAAATGATCACATGCACTGAAAAACAAGGCAAAAAAGTCCAGGTTTATAAGAATGTTGAATAAGCACCTATAGTTACAAAGTTTAATACAGCAATAGTATGTTCTTAGCAGTTAAATATTCTATACTAATTGAAACCTTTAAATAAAAAGTTTAAAAAGATAGGGAAAATAGCTAAAATGTTGATTCTTACTATGTATGTTAACAATGAGAAATGCTTTACACGTACTCTTTAATCTTCACAACAACCTTTCTGGAAAGTGTCATTCTCCTTATTTTATTCATGAGAAAAAACAATATTTAAAGTATTTTACCCAGAATATATAAAAGAACTCCTACAAATTGATTTTTAAAAATAGAAAAGACACCCAACAGAAAAATGAAAGAGAAAAAAACCATTTCCCAAAATATGTAAATGACCAATAAACATGGGACAAGGAGCCTGTCATAGGGAAACGACAATTTAAACTAAGTGATATCTCTCTACACGCACAAGAATGGCTACAATTTAAAAATAACAATTGTAAGCATCAGAAGCGATCCTAAGATAAGAATATTGAATCAGTACAAACGTTCCCATAAGCAAGCAGTGGGTAATTCAGTTCAGTTGGGCCAAGTGAGGTGAATGATAAAAAGTAATATGGTACCTCATGGGACTACAGTTAAAAACAATGTATTAAGGGGCCACCCCCGCCATACCCTAGTGGTTAAAGGAGCCATCTCCTACATGGTTCAAATCCCAACCACAACAGGCATGTGTGCTCAAAATCCCAAAAAAATTGAGAATAAAAAGAGATGGAGGAACCAGCAGTTAGCGTAATGCCTATGTCGCTGGACTCACATGTAGTCAACCACGGTTCCCTTCCCAGACCCGGTGGCTTAGAACTCACGCCGGGCGCGTGTGCGTGCGTGCCCAAGATCCCGAGAGGAGAATGGAGGAGAAGGGATTGCGGCGTGACCATCCCCTCTGGGGGGTGATTTCTCGTTTTCTGTCTCTATGTCTCTCTCTGTCTGTCTGGCGAGCGCACGCGCCCTATAGTGAACAACCTCTCCAAAAAAAAAAAAAAAAAAGACAATAACAGAATGTGAGGGTCAGCAACTGGCATAGAGGTTAAGGAAGGTTGATTTTTCATGGTCACCAGAGTGGTTCAAATCCTGAACCTATTGGCTTAAAAAACATACTAGGCACGTGTGAATGCATGACCAAAGCCCCAAGAGAAGAATGGAGGAGAAAGGACCGTGGCGTGGCCATTCCTGGGGAAGTGATTTCTCACTTTCTCGGTCCAGTGCCCTCACCCTATAACAAACTTAAAAAGAAATAAAAAGATATGTGAGGTAATGCATATGTTAATTAGCTTGACTGAGCCAGTATACAACAAATACAAATATCAAACATACTGCATACCACAAATATACACAATCTTGGGGCTGGCAGCTGGCATAGTGGTAGGGGCGCTGGACTCCCACATGGTCAACCTCGAATAAATAAAAAAACTTAAATACATATATATATATATATATATATATATATACACACACACACACACACACACACACATACATATATATATATGTATATACACAATTTTATATGTCAATAAAAAAATTTTTAAGTAATCTGAAAAGTCATTAGGAATCAAATCCTACGAGGTCTTTAAGATTAGGACTTTATGTATCAACTATCAAACTGTAACTCAAATTTATGTGTCAATTTTTTAAAAACTAGGAATTTAACCTATATTTGGTTAGCAAAGTGCAACTATGATGTGGACAACCCAATTTGAGTTTTCAGGTTTATAAATGACTGTTTTGTATTTTCAAAAACATTCTTCTACCTTACAATAAATGTCTCTGTCCTCCACAACCAGATTTCACCTCACTGCTTAGCCACATTCTTTCAAAATCCTGTCCGTACCCCTTCCCCCGACCCAGAGTGCCTTCTACCCTGGCTCACCTCTGTGTGAACATCCCCTTGCAGAGAGGCATCACTGAGCTCATCTCAAGGCCTGAGATGCTCTTCTAATCTCCCTGTGCCTCTCCCGACTTAAATCCAGTGGTTCTGTGGAGGCCTAGCTGATGTGTGCTCTTCCCAAGACGCCTCTGTCTACTCCAGCCTGCCCTTCGTCTCCCTCTCCTAGATGCCATAGTTTCTACACAAATTCTACAATATGTTGCTCAGCATCTAAAATTCAATCTTGTATGGTTCTGGACTCTCCAACTAAACCAGAAATTCTCATATTATAGATATGGAATAGAAGGGCCCATATACTTCACTTTTCTATCCCTTAAAACACAAAGTACCAAAAGACATACACTAGTTAGTTGTTCTTGATAACTGGAAATGTTGTTCAAATGCAAACATACTCTTTGGTCCAGAAATTTCATTTCTAAAAATTTATCCTACTGATCTATTCAGACTAATATGCAAAATATTATGATCAAATATATGCCCTATAGATTACAAAAAGTAAAAATTTTAAAATAACTTACGTATCTACTACGACTCGTTAATTTGAATCTATACTCCCCATTAAAAATAAATAAATAAATAACTTGGGTCACTTATATACATGGACCATAAAGTAGTAAATAAAAAGGCTGCAGAAAAGAGGGTAAAATTGGTCTTCCTTTAACTAATTTGCTTATTATTTATCCACACACAATCAGAAAGAACAGAAATTTTAGAAAGATAATCTTTGGTAAGTAGAATGGACTTTACATTCTGTCAAAAAAAACGAACAAAGAACACGTATGATATTTGTAGGAAAGTGTATTTATATTTTTAACTCACTGCCTCCAAAATAGTAATTTACCACATTATATCATAAACCCATTTTAGGGACCAGCAGAAAGAGTAATAGTTACGTCGCTGGACTCCCATATAGTTGACCACAGTTTGAGTCCTGAACCAAGTGGCTTAAAACTCACTCCGGGTCATGCTGGAAAAAGGAATGTTATACACTGTAAAGATATGTGATTAAATGTAATATAAAAAAAAAATAAAAAAATAAAAAAAATTTCAATTAAAAAAACTCATGCCAGACACATGTGCGTGCATACCCAAGATCCAGAGAGGAGAATGGAGAAGGGACTATAGAGTGGCCATCAGCCCTGAGAGGTGACTTCTCGCTTTCTATCTCTTTGTCTCTCTGTCATTCTGGCGAGCACATGTATCCTATAACAAAAATCTCTCTAAAGCTTTTTCTAAATAAACCATTTTATCTAAAACAAAACTGAGTCAGCTCCATGGCCTGCTGGTCAGGCAGGCAGATTTCACAAGCCCGCACTGCAGTCAGAGTCCTGGAACTGTTGGCTTGAGAAGTTCGGCAGAAACGAGTGTGTGTGTGTGTCCCAAATCCCGGTAAAATGGAGAAATAGAGAAGGGATTGTGGCATTAATATACCTGGCGGCAGGTGTGGGGAGGAGGTCCTTTCTCCCTCTCTGTCTCTCCCTGGTGGGTGCACACACCCTCTAGCAAAATTATTAAAATAAAAAACCCAAGTTATTTCTAGAAGAGAAAGTATAGGAAACTCTCATATTGTATGGTAGATATCTGCTTTTCTTCAAATAATGAACATGTAACGTTAGTTATAAAAAAAGGAATTTTTAAATACCATCTTTGTCTGAGCTAGTCATCATCCCAGAGTAGTAACTGTGGTCCCCAATACCTTTTCTAGCAACTTCTTAATCTGTAGAGAACCAGAATTACTGTTGGATTGCCCATTATTCTAATGAAACTGAGCAGTGACCCTCAAAAAGGCCCTGGTAATAGCTCTCCCCTTTTTCTATTCAGAAAAGAAATGGAAATTAACAGGACCAAGGCTAAACAAGAAGTAAACCATAGCAGACACTAGCTATTAGGGAGTAGTTGAGACAACAGTAAATTTACCAATTTAGGCTGCAAGGTTCCAAAACCCCCACTTAAAGGAAAAAGATAAGATTTTAACTAAAAATTCTCGAGATGTTTCTTAGGCTAGGGAACACACAGGCTCCCAACTGAATGAGGCTGTATGACCTCATAATTGTCCCTCTAAGCCTGACTACTGAATACCCCATCAATCAAGAAAACCCACAAGATAATCATCCTCTTGAGTCAACCAGCAGAGATCCTCACCCTTAATTATGTCTTTCAAAATGCATGCCTACAGGCCTTTGAGACCTACAGCATCAGTTGTCTGCTCTCCTTGCTTTCAGCATCCCAATAAAACTGAACCTTCTTTCACTGTAACTCCTGGTCGTGGGTCACCTTTGGCTTTGTCGAGATAGGAAAGTGACCCAGTTTGTGTTGTATAATACGGAGTAAGCATCACAGATAAATCATGCCAACAAATTAAAATTGCATAAGTTATTAACAGAAAATCTTTGCTAGATAAGTATTGTCTGTTTGATGAAGGATCCCTCTAATGAAAAGTCAACCTCAGTATTTACTGAGTTACTATATAGTGCCAGGCATTGCACTGGTCCCTCATAGTAACAGATCTGTCTTCAAGTATCTTATAAATATCTAGAGTTAACATAAACTTGTCCAGGGCCCTTGCCTTAAGGCCAAAGCTAGAGAGGAGACAGCAATCTACTTAGCTTTACAGGGAGGAACAACAGGAATTTAGGCTATCTCCATCCTCCTACAGGCCCTGCTCTAGTGTGGCACTTAGACATGCGCACTTAAGAGTCAAAGCCTTCTCCACTAAGCTTGATGAAAACAGAGGGGGCAGAGTTGTCTTTCCTCCTACATTACTCCAAACCTTTTCCTTTTCAGCCAGGACACTGAGATCTAACTGCCTTTTGGTTTTCCCCAGACTTACTACTGAATATAACAGCTTATACCTATTGATGCTATCTGCTTGACCTGTATTAACCTATTTATACTCCAAATAACTCTGTGATGTATTTCACAGATGAAGAACTGGAAATTCAAGGTCAGTAACTAGTAAGCAGCAACACCAGGATTGAAACCCAGAAATTCAAATTCCTCAATATAATATTTACCACGCAGCACTTATCTCCAATAACTTCTCTTAGCCTAGAAACCATTTGAAATTTTCAAAAGCGCCTAGGTTTTAGTAACAAAGTTGAAAGTCAACAGGTCACCTGAATCCTACATTTTCTCCTGGAAATGTTGGTCGTGGTATGTTTAGACAGTTGGGAACTATGAAACTTAATTTGCAAAATGTGTGTGCTTGCCAGGCCTTGTCTTAACTTTTGAAAAACTGCCTATGGTAATAAACGTACAACCTCTTAACCAAGTGAAAAAAATAACTGGGATTAGATGCAGGGATACTTCACCTGTACCCTAAAATTTAAAGGTATGCATGAAAAACTTGTAAGCGTGAATAACTAGAAAATCAGGAGTGACTGCTTTTACGATTATTACTGCTACCTTGTGAATGTTTCACCATCAGTACTGTCAGGATATGGAGTAATTGACAATATCAAATTCAAAACCCTAAACATGATCCAGGAGTTAATATGCTGACAGAAAACAAAATTAAACAACAAAAACGTATGCTTTGTCTAAATTTATGAAAGTGACAAGTAAGTTGTATATGATGATAACAAAAAAATTGGTAAATATATCAAAGAAATGATCACACAGCTTGATCACTACACAAGAATGAATGGTATTAACATTTAGTCTGCCTCATAAAAACACAATCACTCCATCTGCTTCTATGTGAAGTACAATAATTTGAAATATGAAAGGAATAAAAATCCTTAGGTGAATATAACCACTTACTAATCTTTTATTGGGTGAACTCAGGTACTCTTAAGGGATTAAAAAGGCAATGTGCCCGGGCGCGTGTGCGTGCGTGCCCAAGATCCCGAGAGAAAGGAGGAGAAGGGATTGCGGCGTGACCATCCCCTCTAGGGGGTGATTTCTCGCTGTCTCTATGTCTCTCTCTGTCTGGCAAGCACACTCGCCCTATAACGAAAACCTCTGGAAAAAAAAAAAAAAAAAAGGCAATGTGCAGGGTCAGTCAATGGTGTAGGGGTTATAACGCTGACTGGGTTAGAGTTCCAGACAGGTGGCTTGAAATTCACTCCAGGTGTAGATGCATGCATGCCCAAGATACCAGAAGAGATTAGCCCAGGCCATTCCCTCTGAGGAGTGACATCTCACTTTCCCTCTTTCTGCCTCCCGGGAGAGCGCATATGCCTTAAGGCAAAAACTTCTTAGAAAAAAAAAAAGGCAGCGCGTAGGCATGGAAGACTGGCCTTTATGCTGCGTGTCCTGCGCCCTGCGGTGTGGGAGGCGGGCTCCCTGGCAGAGGCCACCAGCCAGAAGTACAGGCTTCAGGTGGGAGGACCACACACGACATACCACGGATCAGGCCACTCAGGGTCACAACTCCCTGCGGCAAGGAGGGCTAGTTAGGCTTTTTCTTTAGATGAGGAAACTGAGGCCCACACGAGAAGTTGAGTGATCATGCCTTAGGGGCGCGGGGCTCGGAACCCAGAGGCAGAAGAGGCGGAAACCGCCGGGGTCTAAGGTCCAGTCCTCAGCCTCTGGGCGGGGCACGTCAATGACACCAACACGTGGGGCGAGATACAGTACCAGTGGGCAGCAGAGGCTCCAACGGGGTAAAGGCATGCTCCATAGCGGATTATTGGCCTCTGCATTAAAAAAAAAATGCAAAGTTAGAATTTCTCAAGACAAATTAAACCCCGCGCAAGTGCCGGTTCACTGGCCGCTGGACTCTCGGCAGTGCCCAGGCGGCGAGCTCCGGGGCTGACGGCGACCCCGACTCTCAGGGTTCGAGGACAGGAAGGAGCGAGCAGCCAGGGCCGCCCTCCGACCTGTCTCCGCGCGCCGTCACCATCCGGGGCCTGGGGAGCCGGGGACGAGGGGCGGCCCGAGAGCCGGGCGACGATCGCACTTACACAATGGCGGGTGGAGCCAGGGCAAGGCGATCGCAGGCGGCAGGAGCGACAGCAATCGACAGCTCGGCGCTCGGCCGGGGAGCCTGGAGCCGCGCGCCCGCAGGTTTAAGTCCGGGCGCGAAGAGGCCACGCCCCCTTCCGGGATGCCGGCGGCCTGTGCGAGGTTCCCTTCGGCCTGTGTCCCTGCAGCCCTCCCGCTTCCTGGGTCCGGCCCGGCCTGCTCACGGCCAGGTGTGCCAGTGTGTGCTGAGCCCTCATCCCTCGACTTTAGGAAGCGGGGCGCCATTTAGGCACAGAACCACGCGCGCGCTCCCCGTGTGCTCCCTCCACCTGGTCTGCAGCCAGCCGGCCCCCGAAGTTTTCCACGACTCTCCTTGTCTTCGCTTGGTTCTTTCCCAACACTGCTTCGCTTAAGGCTTTCCTTCCTTCTCTGTGTGGGAACAATCACAGCACGTGTTGTTGGGAAAAGCTTAAAATACTTGGAAGTGCGCCAAGACTTCCACGGTGAAACTCGAGAACGGCAGGATCCAGAAAAACGTGTGGGGAGAAGAGCCCCCGCGGACCTGCCACTTGGCCCTCTGGCTCCTCAAGGCTCTGGGCTGAGCCTGAGAAAGTAACTTGCAGTGAACCCTAGAAAAGCATGCAGCTTTTGCCGCGTGCTTGGGAGTCTGCAAGAAATCACAGCCAGAAGAAGTGGCAAGCCTAAATGCTTTCATATACTGCAGTTAGCTACAGGTGTCAGAAGTCCGTGTTTAAGTGCTGTTGGTGAAAGACACAAACGAGATCCAAGGAACATACTCGTACATGTACAGCCAAGTAGTTGCTATACTTACACAACTACAAGTCCATTAGTGGGAGGCAAACCTGTAAACTGATAATCACGAATATACACAGGAAAATTATGGAAGATAGTCAAATGACAAAAACGTTCAGATAAGCAAGCCTGAACAATGAGCTAAAAATTTTACCTACCAGATTGCAAATGATCTTTACAATAATAATTAACTCTATATGTATTGAGCAGTTACTGTTTTAGCCACTGGTCAGGGCGCACACACATGTACACATACTGTTCTGTGTGTTTATATATACATACATATATTTATTTATTTTTCCCTCGAGGTTGAGAGAAACAGCCAGTCACTCCCCACAGTGTCTCATTACTCTGCCATCACCCCCCACCCCAGTCTTCCAGCCAACCAAGATCACTGGTTGGTACTCACCTAGTGTGTTTCCAGTCAACCCAGTATCCAAAATTGCCGTACTCTATCTGGCTCCAGCATTACAAAGCAATGCCCTAACGCACACCTCTGCCACTGTGCCTGAGCCTATTTTATTCAATTACTCTAAAATGCAGGTTTTAAGATAACAAGGACCAAAATGTAGTTGCTCACATTTGAATTCACAACCTATGTCTCAGCTCTGGTAAAGAGTAAGCAATCAGGGAACCAGCAGTTAGCGTAATGGCTATGTCGCTGGACTCCCACGTAGTCGACCGCGGTTCGCGTCTCGGACCCGGTGGCTTACAACTCACGCCGGGCGCGTGTGCGTGCGTGCCCAAGATCCCGAGAGGAGAATGGAGGAAAAGGGATTGCGGCGTGACCATCCCCCCTGGGGGGTGATTTCTCGCTTTCTGTCTCTATGTCTCTCTCTGTCTGTCTGGCGAGCGCACGCGCCCTATAGCGGAAAAAAAAAAAAAAAAAAAAACCTCTCCCAAAAAAAAAAAAAAAAAAAAAAAAAAAAAAAAAAAAGAGTAAGCAATCAATGCCTTTATCTCATGTTTATATCGAAGGCGAGCTGCCTCCTGATTTTGATTACTTCAAACCCAGGGCAGTGGGGAACAGCTCAGAGGAGTTCTCTCTGAAACTCCCTTATCAACTTAAAAGATAGATTCACCCAAAAAGAACCTTGATGGTTATGAGTCTCCTGGGGAAATACCAGCCAGGGAAGGGTCCTTATCACCAGGAAAAGGACTGTGAGTTGGAGCCACTTTGAGACAGACTGTTACAGGCTGTGAGCTATTTAACTTTTCAAGTTTCCTGCACCCCTTCTTCCTTCTCCCCTATGAAAATACAAAGCTTCTAGATTTCACTAGGTTATTGGACACTATTCTTTCTGGTGATGCCCCTGTGCATGTAATGTATTTGTATGCCTCTTCTCCTGTTCATTGATCTACTATCAGATTCTCCCATAGACTCAGTTATTGAACTTTCAGAGGGTAAAGAGAAAGTTTTAGTCTCCTCTACAATACTGGAATTGTTCACAATAGCATGAAATGCTACTTCTCCAGCTCTTCTCACAGTCTCTCATCACGAAAGCCTCAGCACAAAACTGACCCCACCCCGCCACCTTATTCTTTATCTCATCTATGATTGTTAGTTTTTCTGCATAGTTAAAATTACAATACATAGTTATTCACTTCTTGTTCATGATTTATTACTCCCTACTAGAATGCTAGCTCCCTAAGAACATGAAATGTTTTGTGTACTGTTATTTCTCCAGTCAAGCAGAACACCTCACCTAATGGAGGTTCAGTAAATATTTGTGAAATGGATTAACACATGGAGAGAGAAAATAGAAAATTATGGTACCTCATATCAGGAGTTGTTTCTTACAGTATGCTAAATCCATATGCCCCATGTGGAAAAATGTCAAGAGTAAATTTTATAAATGCAAGTGGTAGAAGAATCTTATCTACATTTTAAATATAAATGTATTTGGATTTTTATTCTTTCTTATACTTTGTATTTGATCATAGTAATACTTTCTTTTTCCAATAAGCACAAGTAAATTTAAGTTTAAAAATGTATACAGAAAGTAAACTAATAAGTCATTGTTAGCCATCTTTGGCATGTTTTGGGCCTCTAAGGAAAACTACATATATACAGAGTATAATTTTCAGGGGAGAGATTTCAGTTTTCATCAAATTTTCAATGATTCTTTGGCCCCAGAAGATTAATTCTGTTGGTGTATAGGTCTACACAAAATGCCTTTACAAAGTGGTGTCAACCTAAAAAAGAAGGCTGAGGTATATTAAGTGAAATAAAAGTAGTTTATTTGAGCCAGAGCTTACTTAAGGAAAATCACCCAGATGAACAAATTTCTGGTTTCCCAGAAACTGTCAATATATATGCTCATCAAAATGGCAACCAAGAAAGCTTAATTATGTAACAGAAACTGCAGAGGAGGCTGTTATAAGTTATTAATAGTTTGCATTGGTTAATTTGTAATAATACAGACAACTGATAGGCTATATCATATTCTTTTTTTTTTTAGAGAGAGAAATTTTTGCTGTAGGGTGCATGCACTTGCCACACAGACAGAGACAGAGACACAGAAAGCAAGAACTCAACCCCCGGGGGGGATGGCCACACCACAATCCCTTCTCCTCCATTCACCTCTCAAGATTTTGGGCATGCACGTACACTCACCTAGTGGTGTGTATGGTAATATCTTTGACCTGATTGACATGCAATGCATGTATGCTTTGAAAACAATATTGTACACTATAGGGATGTACAATAATTAAATGTAAATAAAAACGAATAAAACAGAACTATGCATAGATTTCAAACATTTTCTGCCCTAAATTAAAATCATACTTTAAAAGAAAAAAATTTTAAATTAAAGCCAATAAAATTTCTGCATTTAAAAGCCAAACAAAATATCTTAGATATTTTTCCACCATTTCTGAAGCTCTTTATTTATGGAGTCTCAAATTCTTATCTTGTAATATTTTCCTTCATCCTGAAGAACTACTATTGACATTTTTTATGGAACACATGTAGTACTGATAAATTCTCTCAACTTTTATGTATTCAAAATCATTTTACTCACCCTCATCTCTGATTTTTTGTCTATTTGCTTGTTGGGGGATAGAATCCTAAGTCAATTGTTTTTATTTTCTTTCAGTACTTTAAAGATATGACACCAGTCTTTTGGTTTGTATCGTTTCTCGACATAGATCTGCAGTCAGTCTGTTTGCTCTTCCGCATATACGGTGTTTTTTATTTATTTCTCCCATGAGTCACAGAGACAGAGACAACATTCCCAATTATGTCTTACTGACATAATTCACTCCCTGCTTTAGCCAGGCCCAGGTCGCCAGCCACATGTGGCTAGAGTTTTCACAGGGATCTTTAGACCTGTACCCAGAACCTTCCCATGTGGGTCAGACTGAAAGAATATAATGTTTTACTGATGCATCACTGTCTGGCTCCTACCATTTTTTCTTTTTCTTTTTTTTTCCCCAGCAATTTGATTGCGATGTTCCTGGATATATTCGCTTGTGTTTAGGTTAGCTATAGTTTGTTGAGCTTCTCAAACTTGTAGGTTGAGAGTTTGAACCAAATACAAAATATGTTATAGTCATTATTTCTTTAGATATTTTTTCTTTTCCTTCCTCTGTTACCTTTTTCAGTCAAAGTACTCATATGTTACCATCTCTGATATTGTCACACAGTTCATAAAGACCCATTCATTTTCTTTCAGCATGTTTTTGCTTTGCACTTCAATTTTGGTAGTTTCTAGATTATGAAACTAGATTATTTCTCGATTATGAAACTAGAAAAAGTATGAAGTTTGACTCTTCCTCTTACATAATCTAATCTTCTGATACATCATTCCTGTTAATTTTTAATTTTAAGTTATTCATTCTTCAATGCTAGTAGTTTATTGTTTCTAAAGTATCTTCCATCTACTTTTTAAGTTCTTGAGCATAATTATAACTGTTTTAGTTTTTATGAAATTCAACATCCCCGCTTTTTATTGTTCTTGTTTTTGTTTTACTTTAGAATCTTATTGGCTGAAGCACCTCTGGCTTCAGACCCCGGGATTCTCTTTCTCTCAATAAACTTTCCTTTTTCTCTTGAGATAGTGCCTCCTGAATCTTACTCTAAGCCCTAACATCTGAAACCTGGGAGACTCGCTGGAGGCAGCCATCTCCTGCAGGGCCCAAATTCATGCTGGAGCTCTCTTCTGCATGCCACACCAGACCCCTCGTTCGGGTGAGTGATGAGCTGTTAAGCCCCATGACTTGGAGTTGTCTTCTGGGGACGGGTCCCCTCACAGGGAAAAATCTTAGCACCAGGTTGACTCCTTCCTCCACAGGTTGGGACCAGGTCTCTTCCTGATCCTCTTGAACTGGGGGATGCCCCCTTCAAGTATGGTTCACTGCTAACTATCAGGGTTTTTGGACTCGAGGATGCTCTTGTCTTTTACTCCAGATCTCTTGTCTTCTCACTTCTCCCACCAGGAACAACACCAAATCACAGATTCCAAAGGTTGTCCCCTGGGCTCTCTCCTGAAAAAACCTTCACACGCTGCATCCTGGAGGTAAAATCAAACCTTGCTGTGCCATCTTTTTCTGTAACTCAGTCTGGCAGTAGCCAAAAAATGACACTTTGAATTCCTAAATTCTGCACAGTCTTGACAGTTTCTTCCAATGTCAACACAAAGGTCTGATGTTCCCTTTCTCCAGGTCTTTTTCATTCTCTGCCCCCGCCCTTCTCTCTGCCAATCCTATGCCACTTTTCAAATCCTTCCCTTGGATCCCTAAGGAAAATTCTTCTCAGTTCAACCTATCCAACCACACCTTCTCTCCCTGTGTCCCTTCTGCCTACCTCCTCCTCCTCTGATGCCTCGTTGCCATCTTCGCAAATTGAAACACAAATCCCCCAGCCAGAATCCTTCCCTACTTTCCTTCCAACAAGATCTGGAGCCTACCATATTCCCCTTCTCATCAACAAATTCATCTATAACGAATACTTTCCAAGTTCATGTGACAAGTAAATCTTTAATAAGCTGGCTTCAAATACGTTAAAAAGGAAACGTGGGGCCAGCAGATGGTGTAACAGTTATGTCTCTGGACTCCCACATGGCTGATTGCAATTTGAGCCCAGGATCCAGTGGCTTGAAACTCATACCAGGTGTGTGTGCTCAAGATCCAAGGCGGATAATGGAGGAGAAGGTATTGCAGAGTGGCCATCTCCCCTGTGGAGTGATTTCTCACTTTCCTTCTCACTGTGTCTCTGTCTTTGGAGAGTGCCCATGCCCTAAGGCAAAAACCTCTAAAAAAGGAATAAATTAATAGATGAAGATCTTCACAATTTCCAACATTTATTATTGTCTAGGGTTATATCATTTGGACAACATCATTTGTCTTAATAATGCTGGTTTAATGAAATATTTGACATTTATGTGTTATATGGTATACATGATATGGTAGATATCTAACATGCCATAAAAATAATTAACAGGTAGATTAATGACTAGTTTTTCTAGTATCTTGGTTTCCACCAGTAGTTAAAAAAACGAACAAAAAAAGTGATTGTAAATGAGATAGTTCAGATAATTTAAGATCTTAAATGGAGTTTAATTGAGGCGATATTTATAAAATATCTAAGTTTATCTAAAGATCAAGTTTAATTGAGGTGATATTTAAAAAATATCCAAGTCAGCTTTAAACAAGTTAACATACTCTAACATGAAATTTGGATTACTCTACTGTTTTGCTTTTTAAATTTTACAAGAGTAAGTCTATTAATAAGATTGTTCTGTTAGGTGAAATTGGTATTTAAAAAGATATAAATCCAGTTTTACAAGTGGTGTATTCATAAGCTATTGGTAAATGCTAAAAGTTAAAATTGTAAAAGTTAAAAATTCTAATTAATATAGATAGATGTAATTAAAAACTTAATGACCCCTGGGGAAATACCAGATTCCCCAGGGCAGGGATCGAATAGATAAACACAGCCACTAGTAAAGCCTCTTCAAAGGAACTTCCAGTAGAGATTCACTTTTAAAAATGATCTTCTGGGACCAGCAGATAGTGTAATGATTATGTTGCTGGACTCCTACGTGGCCAACCATGGTTCAAGTCCAGAACCTGGAGGCTTGAAACCCATGTGGGGCTCATGTGTGCACATGCCCAAAATCCCAAGAGGAGAATGGAGAAGAGATTGCACATGGCTATCCCTGCTGGGGGGGTGGGGGGTGATTTCTTGCTTTCTGCCTCTCTGACAAGCACATGCATCCTATAGCAAAAATCTATAAATCAATCAATCAATCTCCTTACAGCCTACCTACCCTCCAGGTTTCAGTTTACCCTTGGCTCTCTTGCTTACCAAATAGCAAAAGATCAATTTAGTCTGACTAGTCTCCTCTACCTGAGGCAAACATCTAGGAGACCCTATAACGAGGGGACCCCACAACTGGCTTTGCATGAGACTTGGTATGGGAGACAGACACTAAAAAACTCCTGTCCGAGGACCTGGTATGGTATAATAAGAGTCAAGGCACAGGGTGGGAGGACAGGTTAAGGCCAGAGCCCCTGACTGTCTTCTCCCTTTCTACCTTCTGATAATTCCTATTTTCTCTTCCAGATGGGCAATTAAACTTCTACCCCTTAGGACGCTCCTCTTGGCTGCCACTCTCAGGAGCTGGGGCAGATTTACACCCAAACCTTATGCCTAATTCCAATATAAGTTAGATGACCAGATTTAGCAAAAAGGTAAAACTATGGCTGCATCCTCTAGCTAGAGCTTTTAGATGGTCAGTAAGGCAGATCTTTTGTAAAACCTGCTGGGCTCCACCCTCCTGGCTGTACTCAGCTGCTCTTTATGGGAAATTAAATTGAGAAGAAAAAAAAAAAAAAACTTAAAAAAAAAAACAGAACCTATTGGAGTTTAGGTTATCTTCTCAGTGCAGCATCTCTCTCACAGATCAGAGTAGATCAAGGAAAATTCTTAGATAACTCAAGAAAGCACTATAATTAACTTGGAAATTTACCTGAATCTTTGATTTAACTTAAAAATACAAAAAAATAAAAAAGGCCTAATTTCCTTTGACCATAGCCCCCTGAATCACTGCTGGTAATCCTAAAGGCTGGGAACAAGTTTCACTCGAGGGCGGGATCTGGAAAAGCCCAGATCAGAGCCTCTGCCTTGGACGAGACAAAATGTTTCCAATGTGAGAGGCCGGGGTCTTGGACAATGTCCATAACTGACATGCACCGGTCCTCACTGGACCCTTGTCACCTGTGTGGAGTTGGTCACTAAAGATGGGAATGGCCCAAGCTCTGAAGGGAGCCTCAGGCTTGAGTCCATGCTGGCCTCTAAAATCGAGGATTTGGGGGTCCGAGACCCCAACAGCTACCCCGGGACATCTGAAAATCTCACTAGGCAAGCCTCAGCTCACCCTTAAAGAGACAAATAAGAACGTGTTCTTTGAAATACTAATTTTTGTCTAAATCAGAGGTTAAGGTTGTTTCCAAAAGTAAACTTATTAGAAGAAAAAAAAATTATAGTAAATAAGAAAGAGAGAAAAGAATTATGAAGGTAATTTTGTGAAGGGGCTTTACGTATGACAAGTTGACTAAAATTTAAAAAAGTGTTTTCCAAATTAAAGGACAAATTCTTGTCCCAATCAACTTTTAATAATAATAATAATAATAAAAACCCCAAAAGCTCATGCAGGGATCAGGAGTGACCACGGATGGACTGACTTCAGGCTGCTGCTACTGCCTAGTGGTAAGATCCACCAGCGGATCCTCCCGCTGCCACTTACAGAACCCTTGCTTTGCCTCTCACAGTTTCTTTGTTACACCAGATTGTCTTTGCCCTCTGTAAAACTGAGACGTTCTTACAAAAAGTGGTACCGTGCTACTTCACAAAACCCACCACCTATCCAGTCTCTTACTGGGCTACTTAGACAAATGCCTTAGGAGTTAAAGAAATAAAATCATAGGGCAGAAATCAAGTCCTGAGACATCTGTTCTTTCTTCACATTTCAAACTGCCTTTTTAATACTGGCCTGTTCTTTTACTGAGGCTCCTCTGCTTACCCATGTTCCCATGGCTGTGGTAATGCTTCAAACCAAAGAGGCCTAGACTATCTCACAGCAGAAAAAGGAGGTCTCTGCCTCTTTCATCCTTCCCCTGGTTGCCTCCACTGAACTCTTCTCTTAGTTTCTGTAGGACCTCCACTCCTAAAAATGCTAAACCGCTTCATCCAAGATGCCATCCAACAAGTAGCCCCCCAAACAGGCTGAACCTATCTTGGCGCTTCAGAGCAGACAGTGCTCACGCCTGCCTCCAGACGACCCACACCCCTCCTCACCACCCTAAAACAACGAGTGCACTTTCTCAGCATGAAGCAGCTCCAGAAGACAGGCCATCACCCATACTCCTTTGTCCCACCCGTGCCCCATCTTTTTTTAATAAATAAAGGCTGGAAATGTTTGATGTCCGCTGAATGGCCTTTAGGTAATTTCCTGTCAGAAAATGAGGAGATGGTTACAGCAACCTTTGGCCGGAGTCCTCTGGTCAGAGTCCTCCCTTACTGGCAAGTAAGCTAATGAAAGTACTAGCCATTTTCAGGACCCTACCCCTTCACCCCTCCCAAGTAAATACCTGATGAGTCCTGGGTAGGCTGGGCTAAACACCTCTGGTTTCAGACCCTCAGGCACTGTTTTTCTCAATAAACTTTCCTTTTTCTTTAGGGAAAAAAAAAAGAATCTATTGCAGTTTTGCTTTCATTCTGTTATGTGTCAAGTATTTCTGTTTCTTTGAATAACCATTTTTGCTTGGTGAACATTATGATTTTTGTATTTTTATCAAGTATTTTTGTTTTAAATTTTGTTTTCTTCTTTTAAAGATCTTAAAGGTTTTGTTTTGTGTTGTTTTGTTTCCCAGAAAACTCAGTTACTTGAGAATCAGCTCTATTCTTTTGAGGATTGTTTTCAGGCTTTGGTAGGATGGATCTCTAGCAACGTTTACTACTCTCTGACTCTTCAGTACAAGGCATGGCCCTTCTGAGGTCTTCACTGAATGTTCTATGAAATTAACAGGATCTCTCTTCTCTGGCTGGTAGAGACTCCAGTATCTCCTAACCCTGAGTGAACTCTCAGAATAATTTGGCTTATGGTTTTCTGGCTATTGTACTTTGGTTTTATAAAGTTCTATTAGGTCATCTGGAAAGTTATGACATATTCTTCTATGATTTTCTATGCAAAAGTGTTTCATGACTTTCCTGACGACCCATACATAACTCATATCTAGAACTCAATTCAACCAGAGACTAGCGAGGATTTCTCTGCAGATTCATGGTGTTCTTCCTCCGCATGGCTCCCTGGTGGTCTGCCCTGAAAATCCTGGCCATCGTGGCTCCCCAGATTCTGCCCTCTGTCTTTTCATCTTGGTAAGTGTGTTGGCTTTATTCTTCTCTTCCTGTGCTATGATCTAGAAATCATTTACAGATAAAAAGCTGAGATGATCGGGGGTTCATCTTATTTGTTTCCTTTCTCTTGGGGATCACAGTTCTGCTTTCTGTGTTGTTTCATGTATTTTGTCCATTTTTCTAGTTGTTTATCAGTAAAGCAGGTCTTCTACCAGATATGAGAGGAAATAGAAATTCTTTCCAGTAAATATAAGATTAAAACTTAATTCCTTAAAAAATTCATTGGAAGCTGTCAGACAGTCAGGAGTTTTTGACTATTGAACCACACAATAGAATGGGTAATTGGTTTCATAACCCTCCCCATCAAATGCATCTCTAGAACATTTTTGGGCATCACAATTTTTTTTTTGTCTAAATATTTTTGTCATAGGACACATGGAGAGAGAGAGAGAGAGAAAGAGGGACAGTGAGAGAAAAAGTAAGAAATCACCCTCCCAGGGAGGATGGCCATGCTGCAATTTTTTTTCTTCTATTCTCCTCTTGGGATTTTGGGCATGCATGCACATGTGCTGGCATGAGTTTTAAGCCACCAGGTCCAGGACTTAAACCTCAGTCAGCCATGTGGGAGTCCAGCGCTTTAACCACCATGCCACCTGCTGGGCTGGGTATTGCACTTTTAAACTCAGATGTTCCTAACATTTTACAGTTAAATGTCTCTGGAAGGCAAACATTTTATTTTATGTTAGACCAGTGATTTCCTCTTCAAAATTTTCCTTTTAGCAGTATTCAGAGGATAGTTTTCTTTTCATTTTGATATTTTCAGATTGAGTTTTTAGTCATTTTCAAAAGATCTGCATGATCTCTTATTCATACTTTTTAAATATTATTTTGTTATCTATTTAATCTTTTTTTATTTATTATTTTTTTCAAGAAAGATTTTTGCCATAGAGTGTGTGTGCTTGCCAGAGAGACAGAGAGAAGGTGAGAAAACAACCCACAGGGGGTTGGTCACGCTGCTATTCCTTCTGGGATCTTGGACATGCACATACATGAGTTGCAAGCAGCCAGGTCTGGGACTCAAACCTCCGTCAGTCAGGTGAAAGTCCATCAACGTAACCATTATGCCGTCTGCTGGTCCCTATTCTTTCTTTTTTTTTTTTTTTTGGAGAGGTTTTTGCTACAGGGCGTGTGCGCTCGCCAGACAGACAGAGAGAGACAGAGAGATAGAAAGTGAGAAATAAATCACCCCCCAGAGAGGATGGCCACGCTGCAATCCCTTCTCCTCCTTTCTCCTCTCGGGATCTTGGGCACGCATGCACACACACCCGGCGTGAGTTTAAGCCACTGGGTCCGGGACTCGAACCGCGGTCGATTACATGGGAGTCCAGAGACATAGCCATTACACTAACTTCTGGTTCCCCTGGTCCCTATTCTTTTACTTCTTTCGTCACTAATTTTATAGTCCTTTATAGATTGTTAAATCTGTATCGCTTAGGATTTCAACTGCTCTTGGGATAAAGGCCAAAATCCTTACCGTATTCCAAAGACCCAGCATGCTCTGCTCTGCTCCTCATTCCCCAGCCTCACGTGCGATACTTCTTCAGCACACTGACCTTCCCGTTCCTCGAGTGAACCAAGTTCCCTTCATACACTACTTGCTCTGCTTGTACTGTTGTTCTAGGAAATCATAACTATACCTGAAGCCGGCTCAGTGTTAATGCACTGCACAAGAGAAGTTAGATCTCACATGGTTCGGATCCCTGGCCCAGTTAGCTCGGAACATTCCAGGTATGTGTGCAAGTGCACTGGCTCTGATGGGCTGGAGAACTGGAAGAAGAGGATTAAGGCCAGACACTGTGGAGGGTGCTTGTTTTTTTCTTCTCTCTCTCTCTCTCTCTCTACCACTCTCATGCATGCACATGTACTCTACCATTACTTTTTAAAAAAAAAATATAAAAATTATTTCTGTAATTTAAAAATCAAATGTCCATATTTCCTCATAGATGTAAGTTCTATGAATACAAGAACCTAGCTTGGTCTAGCTCTTTGATTTATTTTGATTTTTTAGGTTTCTTTATTTCGTCAGTGAGTGAGAGTATAAGAGAAATAGCACGCTCAACAGGGCCCCAATGCTGCAATCCATTGCCAGGTTCAACCAGCCCCAGGTCATGGACACATGTGGGTCCAGCATCATCTCCTGATATGACTCCAGAACCTTCCCCTGTGCATCAGCCTCACAGAGCATCACACTTTACCACTATGCCACCATCTGGCCCCTTATTTCAGCTCTTAACAAGGTACTTGGGATGTAGAATATGTTCAATAAATATTTGTTGATGTAAGAAAGGATGGAAGGAAAGAAATTAAATATTAAGGACTTATTTTTTTTTTAAGAGAGATTTTTGCTATAGAGTGTGTGTGCTCGCCAGAGAGACAGAAAGCAAGAAATCACCCCCCGGGGGGATGGCCTTGCCACAATCCCTTCTGTTGCATTCTCCTCTCAGGATCTTGAGTACGCATGCACACATGCCCAGTGTTTTAAGCCGCTGGGTCTGAGACTCAAACTGCCATCAACTATGTGGGAGTTCAGCGACATAACCTTTACGCCATCTGCTGGTCCCGAGGACTTTTTTTTTTTTTTGAGAGGTTTTCGCTGTAGGGCGCGTGCGCTCGCCAGACAGATAGAGAAAGACATAGAGACAGAAAGCGAGAAATCACCCCCCAGTGGGGATGGTCACGCCGCAATCCCTTCTCCTCCATTCTCCTCTTGGGATCTTGGGCACGCATGCACACGCGCCCGGTGTGAGTTTAAGCCATAGGGTCCGGGACACAAACCGTGGTCGACTACGTGGGAGTCCAGCGACATAGCCATTACGCTAACTGCTGGTTCCCAGGACTTATTTTTTTAAACACATTTTTCTTTTTCTTTCTTTCTTTCTTTCTTTCTTTCTTTCTTTCTTTCTTTCTCTTCCTTTCTTTTTCTTTTTTCTTTCTTTCTTCCATGAGTCAGAAAGACAAAGACAGATACTTCTCTTTTTTTAATAATTATTTAATTTTATGTAGTATTATTATTTAATTTCCAATAGGGCAAGTATACTCACCAGAGAGAGACAGGGAGAGAGAGAGTGAGAAAGCAAGCCACAAAATCTGGGACTTGAACCATGGTCAATATGGGATTCCAGTGTCTTTAACCACCATGCCACCTGCTGGCCCTGAGACAGACACTTCTAACAGTGTCTTCACGTTGTGATTCACTTTCAGCCTCAGCTGGCAGGATCATGGACATGCACACCCAGTGTGTTCAAGGAGGTCTCTGGATATGAACATGGTACCTTCTCGTGTAGGGTTCCAATCATTGCATTACCACTGGGTGACTGTCCAACCCTGTATAGACTTGAGTTTTTATGAAAGTGAATTTGATTTAATTATAAAATGGGATAAATAATTGACCACCAACTTCACTTCATAATTTTGATGAAAAATGAAAATAAATGAGTTTTTTCCTCTCCTCAGTAGAGAAGACATTAGAGAGAGGAAATTAGGAATAAGTCAACAAGTATGGATTTCAAAATTCTTCTTGTTTTCATTCATTTACTTATCATG
Organism: Tupaia tana; assembly: GCA_026018925.1. Classification (NCBI taxonomy): domain Eukaryota; kingdom Metazoa; phylum Chordata; class Mammalia; order Scandentia; family Tupaiidae; genus Tupaia; species Tupaia tana. Next base: position 11,020,202 of record JAKSZU010000003.1, on the reverse strand, counting down.
AAGTCAACAAAAAAGTCCCAATTTGAACTTCTGAAATAACTTCCTCCAGACAGTACTAAATACAGCCAACTCTGCTTAGCATGATTTATCATGTTTTTGGAACATTGTTTTAATAATGGTGACTCAAGGGGCCAGCAGGTGGCATAGTAATTAAGGCATTGAACACCCACATGGTCGACCACAGTTCGAGTTCTAGACCTGGTGACTTGAAACTCATGTTGGGCCCGTGTGCATGTGTGCGTGCCCAAAATCCTGAGAGGAGAAGGAAGGAAGAGGGATCAAGTTGTGGCCATCCTCGTGGTGGGTGATTTCTTGCTTTCTCTCTGTCTCTCCAACAAGTGCACGCACCTTATAGCAAAAAATCTTTCTCTAAAAAAAGAAAAAGGCAATAATAGTGACTAAAAGTAGCAACTTTTAGGGATAGTTTATAATGAAAAAGAATTGGCACATCTTTTTTGTGTGTGCTATTTTCTTTCAAAGTAAAGTTTTACTTGATATTTTGCTTTTCAATGAATAAACACATGCATCCCAGCAGCCTTGTAAAAATCATTGATACTTACAGTAGAGGGCAGCAGAGGCGCACATCTCGGAATGGAAATAAGGGAACACAGTCCCCACGTTAGGGCTCCCCTTGGAATGATGTGTGGCTAGGTCACTTAGAAGAAGACTTCAGCAATTTGAGAAGACATACGTTGCGAAGATATAGTGACTATAAAGACACTAAATATGTCAAAATTTGGAAAACCCAAGGAATTTTAAGCACGATGATTTCACAATTGTAGATTTTATGTCTTATTCTCATGGACAGGAGAATGCATAGAATGCATAATGTTATTGACAATAGCAGACCCTGACTTTTCTTAATTTCTGTCTTTAATGATTCCCTTATTTTTATTGAAAACATAAAAGTGATGAATTTTAAAGACTGGGTTTGCATTTATTACATAGAGGAAGGGAGTTTAAGTACGAGCTATAAACATTTTTGGTTCTTTCAAAGATCATACCTAGGAATTTATTTTTACATTATGTACTCTAATGTTTTTCTTATTTGCTTGAGTGAGCTAGGAAGGTTACTGATGCGGAGAAATAAATTCTTCAGGGTGTATACCTTGTACTATGAGCCACTGAAAGTGAGTCATAGAGGTCAAGAACCTGTCAAACGACTCCAACGATACTTCTGTTGACCAGGATGCAGTTCAGTGTGGTGTTCAGCTAGAAGGAGGCTACCAAGTGAGAATATGTGGGTTTCAGGGAATTTATATAAAGCCCGACAGTGTGTAAAGCTTTACAAGTGGAGCTGTTTTTTTCTTTTCTTTTTCTTTTTTCTTCTCTTAGGTTCTCTGTCACAGGAAGAAGTAGATATTGAAAAGAAAGCCAGTAGGATGGCTTGGTTTATACACTAGGTTGTCCTTATGGGTCACTTCTAGGAGGTAAAATATCTCCTTATTTCAAGAAAAATCTATGTAAGAGTGGTGCTGTCTACAGTTCCTGGAAGACTTTGATAGTTCTGATACAAAGATAAATAATGAAATAACTGGCATCAGGTTATTGATTGCTTGGCTAGGGAAGCTCCCACTAAAATTTATGCTGAAAAGAGGAAAATTTATTTTTTCTACTACTCTCAAAAATTTAACACAGCAGTTTCTATAGTTGGGAAGTAGATTACCTTTGGACTGTTTATTTTTGTTCAGTTAGGAACATATTCAGCTGTGATATGCAAATGATCCTGAGAATAATAACAACCATAATAATAATATTATTGGGTTGTCAGGAAAGTCATGACACATTTTTGCATAGAAAAACAGAAAAATACATCATGGCTTTCCTGAAAACCCAATAGTTAATTTATTGATAATAATGTAATTCCATATTTCACAGTCTAAGATACATTTTTTTTCTTCACATATTATCATGACTCCTTTTTTTTTTTTTTGGAGAGGTTTTATTCGCTTTAGGGCGCGTGCGCTCGCCAGACAGACAGAGAGAGACACAGAGACAGAAAGCGAGAAATCACCCCCCAGGGGGGATGGTCACGCCGCAATCCCTTCTCCTCCATTCTCCTCTCGGGATCTTGGGCACGCACGCACACGCGCCCGGCGTGAGTTGTAAGCCACCAGGTCTGAGACGCGAACCGCGGTTGACTACGTGGGAGTCCAGCGACATAGCCATTACGCTAACTGCTGTTTCCCCCGTGACTCCTTTAACCATGGAAGAATTTATCATCAATATGGGTTCAAGTCAGTGTCAGCCAGGAAGGACATAGTTTCCATTGTCTTGAATGCACAGTTTAGTTACAACTGTTCATACAGTATTAAAAGTTATTGTGAACCCAGAAAATCTTAGGAACAAATATGAGTAAATAATGCTAAAGCAGACTTTTCAATAGGTATAAAACAGCAATTCTAAGGGATAAGAAAGCATCGTGCCATAATTTAAGTGGTATTTTGTTTTCCCAAGTGGCACATAAAATAATGGTATATGTTACAATCAGTACTGTCTCGGATTTAATAGGATATTATATTTTTCATACTCATTTCATTAGTGGGATCCAGAAGGCTGAGAAACTTTTCCAAAGAAATGCAATACAAGGAAATTCAGAAAGTTTGTGAAAAAAATGGAATAAATGTACAAATTTATTTTGATGCCCCAAATTTTTATATCCATGCATACATTTATCTTAATACGTATTTCCTATGAACATTTTACAGACCCCTCATAGAATACAGTTTCCATTTATAACAAGTTGCCATATTTTCTAAATAGAAAAGCTAGCAATGACTGATCCACATCTCATTCTTACCTTCTTTCACAGTTGAGTCCTTTTGTGTATTTTTTCTTTTTTAGAAAGAGATTTTTGCCATAGGGCACTTGTGCTCACAGGAGAGACAGAGAGAAACAGAGAGACAGAAAGCAAGAAGTCCAGCAATGAAACCATTACAGCATCTGCTGATCCCCTTGGTCAAGTTTTCATTAACAACTGTTCATATGGTCTTATCTAATAAAACAAAAGAAAGTATGTCTTCTTATAAGTTTTTTTTTTTTTTTTGAAAGGTTTTTGCTATAGGGTGCATGCGCTTGCCAGAAAGACAGAGAGAGACAGAAAGCGAGAAATCACATACACACACCCCCCAGGAGGGGTGGCCATGCCACATTCCCTTCTCCTCCATTCTCCTCTCGGGATCTTGGGCACGCACACACACGCGCCCGGCATGAGTTTAAGCCACCAGGTCCAGGACTCAAACTGTGGTCGACTATATGGGAGTTCAGCGACATAGCCACTATGCCAACTTCTGGTCTACCTATAAGTATTTTTTAAAAATCAGAATGCCTATATAGAACAAAGGAAGCAGTCAGTACTATGATCTTCTCTCTTATCATGGAAAATTAAATTATTAGATTGATACACAATTTAAATAAAATCTATGTGGCTAAAGGAAGTTTATAGATTGAAGTTGCTTCAAACTTGTAATAGATTTAAATGTTAAGCCTGCCTAAAACGATTGTCTAAACATTTTTAAGTGCCCTATTTTGTTTTTGTTTTTGTTTTTGTTTTTTTTTTTTTTCAAAGAAAGCACTGACATAAAAGAAACAAACGGAAGTTTTTATTACAAACTTATATCCTCTTGTGTCAACACTTTCACATCTCTTTGCCCCCCAAGTAGAGTCTCAGAGTGTGGGATAAAAGTTGGAAGTCAATACACGTAGAAAGCCAACTGGCCCAGTAAACTATCACTGGACATGTTTTGTAGGATCACCTGACAGTTTTAATGTCACATAAGCATCAGACTTTGGATCCAGTTCAAATTCACACTTAGCCTTTACCTCTGGCAAAAAAGTTCCAGCTGCAATCCTCATTCATCACATCCCCACAACAGAGGAGGTTTCGGGAGCTGTGGACCTGCTTCATTATGTAAGCTGAGATTTTGTTTGATTCTGCACAGTGCAAACAGAGATGGAATACAATTTGAATACCGACTTTTAAGGAGAAAAGGATTTTACTATGTGACCTTGAGGATAACTTTCTGCCAGAGAGGAAAAGGCTATCTTGTGTTAGGTTCTGGTGGTGAAGGCATTATTTCCTGTAAGGGCCCGAACTTTTGCAAATAATCTGTGGCTGTACATTACTAAGCAATGCAGATGGCTCTGTGTACCTTACGCCCTGGTGGCTTACTTGGGATGAATGCAGAGGGGAGTGGTTCTTGGAGGTAAAAAACACTGAAACAGTCTACTCTACCTTTCAGGAATCAGCCAGTCACTCATCTGACAAGCATCTCTTTGGAATAACAATGCCTTGGTTTTAATCAAGAAGATTTCACCTGACATAATTCCCAGTGAAAAGGAGTTTTAACTTAAAATAAAAAATGATAAAAAAAAAAAAAACAGAGAAAAGACAACAAAAGTAGGTGGGAAAGCATTCACAAATACATTATCTCTCAGATGCTTAAAACATCTCTTATCAATGCTTCTGTTACTGAAAATTCTAGAAAATACATGGAGGGAAGTTCCTGTACACACAATGGGCCATTTAACCTATTTCAGAAAACCAAGTTTGAAGTGAATATTTTTGACAACTATAACTTTTTATTTTAAAATATATTATTATTATTATTTATTCCCAGAAGGCATGTGTGCTAACTAGACAGAGACAGCACCCCCCTTTAGGGTGTGATGACACCATAATCCTCTTTCCTTCATTTCTCCTTCATGTCAGGCACAAACACACATGCACCTGATATGTTTAGCAAGTTGCTGGGGCCAGGATTTGAACTGTGGGTGCTCATGTGGATTCTGGTTCCCTTAACCACTGCATTATAGAGATGGCACGAAAATAATTTTATTTTACCCCTCGAATTTAGACTGATTTGTATTTTTGCAAAAGATAAAATGACTATGAGTTACAAAAAAGCTTTTTTTAAAATTAAATATAAGAAAAAATTTAAATCTGGTACTTTACAGTAATGAAGTATTCTGCTCTCCAAAGGTTGAGTAGCTGTTTGCCAGAGATGAAATAGAAGGATTCTTTTATGGATCAGATATTAAAGTAGTTTAACCTAGGGACCAGCAGATGGCTTAATGGTTACATCGTTGGACTCCCACGTAGTTGACCACAATTCAACTCCTGGAACCAGAGGCTTAACTCATGCAACGCACATGTGCATGCATGCCCAAAATACTGAGAGGAGAATGGGGGAGAAGGGATTGTGGCATGGCCATCCCCCCTCAGGAGTGATTTCTCACTTTCCATCTCTCTGTCTCTCCAGCGAGTGCATGCCCTATAGCAAATCTCTCTCTTAAAAAATAAAATTGTTTAAGCTCTAGAATTCTACTAGTTTCTCATTATTTTATAAAACAAACAGCAAAACAGATAAATCTTCTGAACACTGTTTCATTTCATTCAGTAGAAAAGTAATTTTAAAACATTATTATTTCATTTGTATGAAGTACCAAGCTATGAATTAATTGGTCGTAAAGGATTTCACATGTCTAGTATTGTCTTGGCTTAATTAGAAATGTAGACATTCTTTGTAAATTAAATTTTAATGTATAAACTTCATGGATTAAAAATTCTGCTAGGGCCAGCATGTGGCATGGAGGTTAGTGAGGCTGGATCCCATATGGCCAAATTGACAATTCAAATCCCAAACCTGGTGGCTTGCAAATCACTCTAGGTGTATGTGCATGCATGCCCAAAGTCCTAAGAGGAGAATGAAGGAGAAAGGATTGCAGTGTGGCCATTCCCCCCTAGGGGGTGATTTCTCACTTTTTCTCTTGCTCTGTTTCCAGTGCATGCACATACCCTATAGCAAAAACTAAATTAAACTAAAATTAACAACAACAACAATAATAATGATAATAATAAGAGAGCAGAGGATTATAGGGGTCAGCTTTAGAGAAAGAAGATGTACTTCATCAACTTAAAACAATGAAAGAACGTCAGTGGTCAGAAAATGTAGAAATGTATTACTTGCTCAAGTGATTCTCCACAGGCTATAAATAGCTTCACTTAAGTGAGAGGGAACCACCTAACTTGTCTGTAGAGGATTAAGTGTTTGGCACTTTGCATTGGCTCTATTTGTCTGGTTATTTAAGTTCTCTTGTAGGATGACATATGACAGACTTCCCATTTAAATCTTAGAAATAAAGCACTTCAAAAGCAAACTTATTAAGGTTAATAGAATGAACTTACAATGTCCTGGTTGGAGAAAAAGTAATGAGATACTCAGTGAATTGCTCACTAAATAGCTTGTCATCTCTGGGCCTGCAGTTGAAGCTCTACCAATGGACCATTCCATTGTCTGTAATGACTGTGATTTAAAAATATTAAGGTACTCAAATGTAAGCCATCATCCTGTCATGTGTTCACTGGTATTTTGAAGACCTCTCAATGTAACACATTAAATATGTTTTATGAAACATCTTACATGGGTAGATGAAATTATTGAAGTTATATTTAAGCTCAGATGTGAATCACCAAACTTATCCAAAATGTATGTGATTATTTTGAATTAATTGAGTAGAACCGAAGATGTGGGAATATATTTTATTCTTTTAAAATGCAAATAGATTTACAAGTTTTAATTTGGTCTATTTGTGCTATCAGTTAGAGTCAAGTTAAGGCACATGTCTGAATACATTAATGTTCACATGGTGAAATGTTACAAACCAACAGCTGGCCACTTAATAAAATAAAGAATAACAATTGATAAACGGGTTTATTTAAGTTTTTCCAATTATAAGAACTTGGTCCTCAGTGTATTTTTTATTTGTTTGGACTATTGTTAAAATAATAATATGATTAAATACTCCAATATTTTTCCATCTGGATGGTGGTGATTAATTCAACATTTCAAGATTTCTTTTTCAGACATTCACCCAACTTGCTAATTAGTGAGATTTGTTAGATTTACTGCAAGTATTTTGTCCAGACAAGTTAGTATTGAGGTGTCATTTGTTGAGTACTGAAAAGCTGGAAATTGGTGGCTCTTGGAAAACAAGGTTCTGCCTGAAAATATAATTATTACTCAATAATGCAAGATGAAGGCCAGCCCTGTAGTGTATTGGTTAAGTATTGTAAAGAGGAGGCAGGATACCATAAGGTCAACCGTGATTCAAATCCCAGGCCTCTGCATCTTGAAAAACATGACAGGAGCATATGCACCCAGCCCCTCACCAGGATCTTGGGATGGAGAAAAGGAAGAAAAAGGATTAGAGTGTGGCCCATTAGGTGGTGCTTTCTCTGTCTCTCTGTGGTACCTACTTGCAATTCCTGATGTAAAGTAATAATAATAATAATTATGCAAGATGAACCTATCAGACTATTGTGATTGTGTTCTTCAGGCTTCTATTCACTTAGTCCCTAATTAGTGAAAGAAAGCAAAAATAGAATCCCAAAACCAAGATTGTCATTAAATATTATGAAGTGTGTAGAAAGAAGAAAGTTAAATGCTATTGTGATTAACTAAGAAAAATAAAAAAGTATATCCAGGAAAAAGTGAGAAGAGAAACTGTTACCAAAGTTAGTTGAAAATGAACATTATTTTTCTTAATAGTAAGAATCAAATACTATAGAGATATGAACAGAGTAATTGTTTCATTGTTATCCTTATTGTTAGCTCTTGAGTTGTAAGAGGAAAATCTTTTATGTTTCTAGAAATGAACTTCTAATCCAGTAGAATATGCCATTGACCCTAAGCCCCCAATAATATTGCTTTAGAGGGTGTAATTGTGACATATCATGAGCACAATTATTTGACCATGAATTTCCACAGGGGGACTATGGTTCACCTCCACCAATGTGTAAAATTATCTAAAGAGCAAATACCAAGTTTGGTTATTCTCAGTGAAGGCTGGTAGACTCCTTTTTCTCCTGTACATTTGTGAAAACATTCAGGAGAATGTTCTTTCCATGTCCTTCTAACCTTGTCCACCTCATTTTTCTCATAAGGTATTAGTCCCTAGTGTCAGTAGAGAGCTGAAACTTTTCCGAGCACCTTCTAATTGTAGCAATCAACACAGATTTACTGGGATGTCCACAATCTGAACCTGGGTTTTGGTTCTACAGGTGAAATTTAAACCGTCTAGCACATCATAGTACTTTCTGTGGGAAATGAAACTTCTATGCATGTGAAAAGACCATTAATAATAAAGGCAGTTGATTTCAGTTGCTAAACCAGTTGAAAAAGCATGGAGAAACCATGCTAGGTTGGGTGCACCACAGTGTCAAAGTAAACATCTCTGGGAAGACACATGAGAAATAGCAACTGCTTGCCTCCAAGGAGAGAAACTAGAAACTCGAAGTAGAAGGAAGATCTACGGTTTTCACTGTAAAAAGATTATGTATGTTATCCTCGATCCCAAGCAACCTCTGCACTCTAAACAACTATTTTCTCTCTCTATAGATTTCCCTACCCTAGAATTTTAGATGAATGAAATCATGTCTGGTCTTTCTCTCATGAAAGATTTTTGACTGTTCTGGATCCCTTACAAATCTGTATATATTTTATAATTAACTTGTCAATGTTTATGAAGAAGTACACTGGGATTCTGATAGAGATTGCATCAACTATGTGGATCAATTCTGGAGATATTGCCACCTTATCAGTGTTAAGTCTTCCAATCCATGAGCACAAAATATTTTTCATTTACTTGTATTTTAATTGCTTTCAACAATGTTTTATAGTTTTCAAAGTATAAGTTTGATACTGCTTTTGTTCAAATTATTCCTACCTGATTCTTTTTGATGCTACTATAAATGAAATTGTTTACTTAGTTTGATTTCTGGATTGTTCATTGCAAAGGTAGAGTAACACTGTTGATTTTTATGTATTGCTCCTGTACCTTGAAATCTTATTGAACTCACTTATTCATTCTGCTAGTTTATAATATACTCGACATTAAAAAAGAAAAAGTAGCTGTCTATCTGCTCGAAGATGCTTGCATTGGGAGGGAAGTGGACCAGTCACCACAGTGATGTCAAAATCTGTCCTTGTGTTGGTTTGTGTTTCCCTCCTACCTGCCTAGAGCTGAAGCCCAGCTCCTCCATTCTCTAATGCTCATCCAACCTACCCAAGTACTAAGGTGGTAACTGACCCCATCCAGTGATAGGGTTCTCATCCTGTTCTCATCTGGGTTAAGGACACTTGATTTCTAAGTCACATTATGAAAGGAACAAGTGAAAAAAGTAATAATAAATATAAATCTACATTCCAAACACTTATTTTTATTTGTTATCTTTTATGAATGGAGAAAATCCTAAACCAAGTCTTGTTTTCCACCTAGCACTTGGTTTCCAGAAGAAAAAAAATTAGATAGTGAACTTCTTATTATCACTTTATAATATTGGGTTGCTCATTATTCCTTGGTGAGCATATTGAGAATGAAAAATTCAATTATTTCTAAGATAGTTTGTGGATTAACTTTAAGAATTATTTCTGTTCTCCTAGCCTTTTCATTGTGCAAATATCAGCCATTGGAGTATATTCATAACCATGACTCTTTCCTAGTTATTATTTTTGGTTTCAAATTCTGCTCTTTCCATTTGATTCCCTTTAAATACATTTTTAAAAATATAACAGTATCTGGCTTACCAAAAATGGTAATTTTCTTTTTAATTTTTTAAAACGTATTATCATAGTCTTTTTTATATTACATTGAATCACATATATATTTATAGTGTGTTACATTTCTTTTTCCAGCATGATGACTATGTATATCAGTCAAGACAAAGACATTACTATCTACATCATCATCAAGTAGCTTTTCATTATTTTTTTCAGATTATTATTATTTATTCTCATTTTTTTAAACATTATATATCATTATATGTCATTTGGCTTGTATAAAGACTTTATTCAACGTGAAATACTTCTCAGACCAGTCCAGTTGAGAATACTATACATGATATCAGTAGGTAATAAGCCACTTCTGTGTCCCACTAATGTCACGCCTCTCTACTGGCTCTCTTGCTATCCTTCTCTATACTCTTCCTCCCCTGCCCTCTGTCCCCATTCCACACTGTCTTCAGCATCCCTAACTATTTTCACTGCTTTTATGCCCTCCAATATTTTGATCTCTACTATAAAGTGCAGATATTTGGTATATATTAAGTGGGTACATAAAATATCTTTCTTTCAAATCCTGGCTTGCTTCACTCAGTAAAAATATTCTTTATCAAGTGTATAAACAGATATATAATTTCACTTGCCACATTTTATGATTTTTTATTTGCAATATTTTAAGTCATTTTTTTTTCTGGAGAGCAAAGCCTGAGGTGATGAGATCATCCTCCCCGAATCCTTACAAGTTCTACTAAATTAGTGATACAGTCATAAGAATTACGTTACTGGATAGTGTCTGAAAGTACTACCTCAGATTTTACTTAGAAAAATATTGTCTAGGAACAGTTTAGAGAAAAGGAAAGTTCTGAGTTTGGGCCTAGCCATCAGAAACAGAAAACAAATATCCACGATTGAAATTCTGAGAAAAGGGCCAGCTTGTGAAGGGTGGTCGAGGCAGCTGGATCCTACATGACCGACTGTGCGATTTCAGTCCTAGACCAGGTGGTTTGAGAAACATGCTGTGCACATGTGTGTGCATGTGTGCTCTAAATTCCAAAAGGAGGGTGAGATGGAGAAGAGACTGCAGCATGACCATCCCACACTGGGGGTGCTTTCTCACTTTCTGTCTCTTTGCTCAGGGAGTACATGTGCTCTCTGACAAAAATTTTATATAAAAAAAAAGAAATTAAAAAATTATTTTTTTAACTTTATTTTAACTTTTTAAAATTTTATTTGATCACAGAGGGACAGAGTGTGTGTGTATGTGCAAGAGAGAGTAAGAGAGAAAGGGAAAAAGCAAGCTGACAGGTCTGGGAATCAAACCACGGTTGGTCATGTGAGAGTTCAGCGCCCTGAACCAGCAAGCCACCTGCCTACCACAAAAGAAACAAATTCTAAGAAAAACATGTCTTTAAAAAAAGTGGACAAGGGACTAATAGGTGGTATGGTGGCTAAATGCACTGGATACCTACATGGCTGACTATGGTTCGAGTCCTGGACCTGGTGGCTTTAAATTCAGGCCAGGTGCATGTGCATATAATCCACAAAATCCCAGGAGGAGAATGGAGGAGAAGGGATTGGGGAATGGCCATGCCCCTGTCCCCCGGATAATCTCTCCCTTTTTCTCTCATGGTCTTTCTCCATCTTTTGGGCAAGTGTACGTGTCTTACAGTAAAAACCATAAAAATAAAACAAAAACAAAACACAAAAACCTCTGAAAATGTCCATTGTAGGAGTAAAGAAAGTGCCGTTATTTTCTCCTTAAATACTGAGAAAATGAAAATTAGAGAGTGGGGGTGCCTGCCATAGAGCTGCCTAGTTTGTTTCATTGTTGCACAAAATGAAGAAAAGTCCTTCTCAAGTTCTGTGTGATCCAGGACTACGCAGTGAGTGAAATATTTAGGTCTATTAAACAGCTGTATAAAAATAGAGCAAGGAAACAACTAATTAACCATTGCGAGTGTCTAGAAATAACATATAAAATTGTGAAGACATTTATGACGTAGTCCTCCAGGCAGCTAGAAACTCAGTTTTGAAACAAGTGAATTCTCTGTGTTTTTAAGAGGAAGGAATAGACAGGTGGGTCAGTTCCTATTCCTTTTTCCCCCTTCTGTTCTTCAAGTAAAGCAGAATCTAACACCCTAGCTCCAAGCTCATTGCATTGTCAGCACAGTCAACAGTAGCCTAACAGCTCGGGGTAGGGGTGGGAGGTGCAAGCACATGGCAAGTCTTTAATGCATCAGCTCTTTCCAGGCTGTAGCTGTAGCCTTGGGAATATGAGAAATCCCAAACAGATGGTTTTTCTAAAGGTAGGGAGAAAGGAAAAAAACGATCCTGTTTAAAAAGGAAAAAGAAAAAGAAAAAAGAAAAAATGTACATCTGTGAATTATTTAAATCCAACACTAAAAGGGTGATGCTGGAGATTTCATTAGCAAATTCAAACTCTTCTGTGCAAGCTGCTGATAGTTTTATTTTTTTGCAGCAATTTTATGCAAGTTGAACCTTTAGAAGGTTTTTAGATTTATCTTTCCTCCTATCCAAAATAAAGTGCCATAAAGTGTACACAAATGTGTGTGTGTGTGTGTGTGCATGTGTGTGCATACACACGAAGGAACTTCAGAAATTTTATAGAAAAATGAAATTAAAGTATTAATTTATTTTGGTGCACATTTTTTGACATCCATGCATAGTTTTTTTTTTAAATAATATGCATTTTCCATGAACTTTCTGAAGACCTCTTGTTTATACACACACACACAATCCACTAGTTTAGTAGGACAAGTTGACAAACTGTTTACTTTTCAGTAAAGCATTCAACCAAGCTATACGGCTACCTCTTACATGCCATACTGGCGAAGCCATAGGAGATAGCTATACTCTAATAGAAAGGTACAGACGTCAGATGTGACCATCTTTGACTCTGACTCATGACTTCCCATTTGCTAATCATGCATCCTTAGGAAGAAGTTTCTTTAACAGGAAGTATTTGCCTTAAATGTTTGCTGCCTAGGCAGACAGTGAGAAGGTCTTTGCCGGGAGGTCATCCTCCCTGGCCCTGAGGACGATGATGATTTGTGCTCACACAGAGAGCCATGGAGGGATCAGCAGTTGGTGTAATGGTTACATCACTGAATTCCCATGTAGTTGACCACAGTTCCAGTCCCGGACCCAGTGGCTTAAACTCATGTCAGGCGTGCATGCGTGCCTAAGACCCCAAGAAGAGAATGGAGGAGAAGGGATTATGGTGTGGCCATCCCCTCAGGGGGTGATTTCTCGCTTTCTGTCTCTCTGCCTCTCTCTGTCTTTCCAGTAAGCGCACACACCCCATAGCAAAAACCTCTCTTAAATAAAAATAAAAAGAAAGAAAGCAAGCCATGGGATCCACTGAGAATAATGGATCTGGCGGTATGGTTCCCTAATCCCTGTTTCCAGAGGGAAGTTTTCGTGAGAAACAAAAGATTTTTTATTATTAAGTGTATTAGTCTGCTAGGACTGACACTATGAAGTGTCACAGATGGAGTGACTTAAAAAACATATATATTTTCTTTTATCTGCCAGACGGTGTCTGCACTTGCAGGAGAGAGGCAGAGAGACAGAGAAAAAGTGAGAAATCATCCCCCCTTCCTATTGGGAATGGTCATGCCACAATCCGTTCTCCTCCATTTTCCTCTTCTTTTGGGATTCGGGACATGCACACACTCATGCCTGGCATGTTCCTCAAGCTGCTGGGTCTGGGACTTGAACTGCACAGTTGCCATGTGAGATCTAGCTGCCTCAACTGCCAATCTGCAGGCCAGTCCAACAACAGATAATGATTTTCTTCTGGTTCTGGAGGCGGGACATCCATGCTCCTGGTGCAGGCAGGTTTATGTATTTGGGGTGAAGCTTCTATCTGTGGAGTGCTAGCTGAATGTCTTCTCACTGTGTCCTCTGAGGGCCTTTTCTATGGACCCTCCTAAGCGTCTCTTCCTTTTAAGTACTGCTTTTAGTGGGTTAGGGGCCCAGACCGATGACCTCATTTAACCATAATAACCTCCTTAAAGATCTTTTGTTCTGACACAGACACATTGGGGAATAAGGCTGCAACACCTGAATGTAGCCCACAGCATTCAGGAAAGCCATACATTCTTTTAAAGGTACATAATGAAATGAAACTTCGGAGCTGTATTTTTGTATTTATTATTTTTTTAAAAAAGGTTGTTTTTGTTTTTGTTTTGCTATAGGGTGCATGTGCTTGCTAGAGAGAGAGAGAGAGAGAGAGAGAGAGAGAGAGAGAGAGAGACAGAAAGCGAGAAATCACCCCTCAGGTGGGAAAGTCAAGCAGCAATCCTTTTCCTCCATTTTCTCGGGATTTGGGGCATGCACTGGGCACACACGCACAGGCACCCAGCATGAGTTTTAAGCCTCTGGGTCCAGGACTTGAACCATGGTTGAATACCTGGCACATAACCATATGTCATCTGCTGGTCCCTGGTAGCTGTTATTTATTCGTAGCCTTTTCCAAATATTGTTCTCACGCCCATGTGCACATACCACAGACACATAGGAGACATCTGATCACCCCAGAAACATGCAGAAAGCCTTGCTTCAGTGCCTGTCTCTTCTCAGCCTTACACCAGATTTTCTGATATTTACCATGAATGGCCACTGATTGCTATTGTTTGTTGACAATTCTAGAAATGAATTGTTCCAGAGCAAGGTTTTTTCTCATTGCACAAAGTCTGGTTTTATGACAGTACCTATAATAGCGATGGTGGTAACAGTAGTAATTACGAAGTACCGAGGACTGCATTTATTCTATTTTATTATTTAATTTTCACAACAACCTGGAGAAGTGGAAACTATTCCTAACAAATGAGGAGCTAAGCTCTGAAAGGTAGTGACATGCAGAAGGCCTATAGCGAAAACCCCGGGCTGTCTGAGTCAGAAGCCAGAGCTCTTAACCGCTTTACAGCAGAAATTCAACACATGGGCGAGAATCGGAGAGCCCTGACTCATCTCCTCTATCTTTACCTTGCACTGGATTTTCAGCCTGGTCGATGGTACAGCTAGATTTTTAGTCTAGTCCTGAGTGGAAGTATCACTGGGTAGGGCCCCGTGTACCTCTATCATTGAAATACTTTGGGCTGTTCATTTTGTTGTGTTTACCACCACTCACTTGCAAGCTTCCCCCTCCTGCCCACCCCTGCACTGGCCCAAAGGACTACGAACTATCTGGTTACTTAAAATATGTCATGATGAACACAATACTATATACAATAAGTTCAAACTGTTTTTGGTAGCGTAGAGAAAAATAGGATGTCTGAAAGGGCCATGAGACACTTTACTGTGGATGTAGCTTTGAGTCATAAATGGAAAGTAGGTAAAAGTTTGCCAGGAAAGGCAGAAGGCATACCACATTGGGCACAGCGTGTTTTTATGTCATGACATTTATGTTTAGCTATGGTTTTTGTTCTGTGGCATTAAAAAAAAATGCCTCTTGGCCCCAGCCCCTCTATGTCCTCGCTCCCCAGCCTGTCCCGTGTGTCCTGTTCTGTGATATGTCCACCAGGTGTAAATCCAGGGCCAGGCTTCTGGGGACTAAACAGTCTGGCAAACTCTGGATTATGTAAATTGACATACAACACAAACAATGCACCTGGATACTTTTACTTAAAATATATATGAACTGATAAACATCATAGAGGGCCGTAATTACATAATAGAATCCACCATGTGCTATTGATCAAAACAATCTCTTCGCTGCCACACCTGGGGTAGGGGAACAAAATATTCACTCAGCATGCAAAGCCTCTTCCGTTTATTGTCTTACTAATACCCCATCAATGCGAGGTTTATCAGGCCGTAGCTACTTTTACAGTGGAGGAATTGTATTTCAAACACCTAATCCCACATTACTTCAAGTGCAGCAAATAATCCTATTTCTGAGGTCACAGATTTCATACTCCCTGGCTGCTCTTAACCCTGCGCTATCTCTATCTCTATCTCTCTCTCTACATCTATTTTTCTAGCCCTTTCTCTAGCTGGGAAGTGCAAGGCATCAATCTTTGTTAATGGTATCTTTTCTACCTGTGACCTGGTCCCTTCCCTACTCCTGTTCTCATAAAACGTTACCACCATTATCTTCAATTTGCTCACTTCCTGCTGAGAAAGCTGGAGCAACTCAAGTGGGAAGAAAACAGCAGGGAATCCAATAACTAGGCAACTTTTAATTCTCCTCTTTAGCTCTTTTTTCACCTCCAAAGTAAACATGGCTCCATCTGTGCATCGTTCCTTCTGCAAGGGTCCAGAGAGCAGGAGGCTTGAACACAGAGGGAGCAAAGTTTGGATGAAGTCAACAGAAAATTCAAGATATTTCTGTAAGAAAGAATGTGAAAAATTGACAGAAAAAAACCCATTCAACTGAAAAGTCCATTGAAAGGTGGAAGGGACTGGCAGGCGGTGTACTGGTTAAGGTGCTGGGCTCCCACATGGTCAACCATGGTTTGAGTCCCAGACCCAGCAGCCTGAAACTCACACCAGGCACTTGTGTGTGCAAGCCCAAAATCCTAGGAGGGTACTGGAGGAGAAGGGATTATGGTGAGGTCGTTCCTCCTGGGGAGTTATTTCTAGCTTTCTGGCTCTCTGGCAAGCACGTGCACCATATAGCTAAAATCTCTCCAAAAAAAAAGCAAATGGGGCACAGTTGTAATGAACTCTTCAAAAGACACCAGATCCCACATTTTGACTGCAGTTGGAATCCTCTACCTGGTCAGCCTGAAACATGCCAGGTACATATGAGAGTGCCTAAAATCTGGGGAGCTAGAAGATCGGACAAGGGTGATCAAGATGTGACCAGACCCCAGAGAAGCTGCTCCTCTCCCTTCCTCTCTCATGTGCACACATACGTGCTCTATCGTGAATAAAGGGAAAAAAGGCAAATGGCATAGGTTAATGCAATATCTGCAGAGAAACAAACCTGGGGTTTTATTTCAGGGTCCAGAGATGATCTAAATAGAGAACACATAGGTTAGTATCTGGACAGACTTCCTTAAGATGAAAAAGAAAGAGGGTGAAGATAATGCAAGGTGATGGCAATGTCCCATGTGGGAAGAAGGAAAAGAGAACAAAGATGAACTTTCCTGGATGACAGCTGAGCAAGGTGCTTTGAGCAGTGTGTTTGCCATCTTGGCTGATCATCAGAATCACCATTGTTATTGTCATCATCATCATATTTAAACAATACGTGATGATATGTGATGTAGTCATTCTGTGGACCTCTATAAGCTGAGTCTCTAGATGTTAAGGTCCAGGAATATGTATGTGTGACTATTTGCCATCTGAATCACTTGAGCTGCTTTTCAAGTGACTTAGATAGCCACTAACAGTGGGGATCACATTGCCATATAATTCTTTATTTTTTTCCTTCTTTTAGGTTTTAACCATAGGGTATGTGTGCTTGCCAGAGAGAGAAAGTGAGAATTCATGCCCTGGGGGTATGGCCGTGCCACAATTCCTTGTTCTTTGTTCTCGTAGGATTTGGGGCATGTATCCACATGTGCCCAGCATGATTTCCAAGCTTCCAGGTCCAGGGCTTGAACCATAGTCAGCCATGTGGGAGTTCAGCACCTTAGCCACTACACCACCTGTTACCCTCTGTATAATCCTTTCAATAAGCCATTGAGATAAGTTCAAGAGGACTTTCTTGGTAACGAACTAGGACTGGTGTAGGACACAGCACTCCAAGAATTCTGAGCTGTTGGATGAGTTTTCTGTGTAATGGGTCTGAGAGCCGACAGAGAAGGCTCATTAAAGCTCTGCATGTGCTTGCGGGGATGGACTCCTTAACTATAGTTGCTACTCTGGTTGGTTGGCTTCTGGTTCTGCCCAGAAAATAGTTACAGTTGATCACTTTTTTAACAGAATGTTCCACTAGACTGGTCATCCCTTACAGATAAATCCCAGGGCATAGGATGCATAAGAAGCCATATGGTTTATATTATGGTTAACAGTTAGTCAAGATATATTTTCCCACAAGGGGGAAACATACTGGAAAAATTGAAGAGTATGGTTTACTCCTTGGCTACTGTGTGACCTGAGGCACATTACTTAACCTCTCTCTGCCTCAGATTCCTCATGTGTATAGTCCTCAGATAGAATCATAAAACTATTTGCTTCCTAGGGTTGGTGTGTTAGTGTGATTATGAAATGAAAAAAGCATTAAACATGCCTAAAATAGTGCCATGACCATTTATCTGCTCAATACAAAAACGTGATTTCTTGACGAACTCCCTAATACATTCCTTAATGTACAGTGGCAAACGAACGTCCAGTGTGATTACATAGCATAAGATCACGCAAGTGGCAGAATTAAGTTTCAAATCTGAATATAATCAACTTTAAGCCTGTGTGTCCCTGATGCACAAAAAGGGAAATGAAAATAAGTATTAATATAACATGCTATGTAGAGGAAGGCAATAACTAAAAACCCCCAGATATTTAAGGGTTAAAAATTGTTGCATCAGGGGACCAGCAGATGGCATCATGGTTACATGGCTGGACTCCCATGTAGTCGACCTTGATTTGAATCCCAAATCCAGCAGCTTAAAACTCACTCTGAGCGAGTGTGTGTGCAATCCCAAAATCCCAAGAAGAGAATGGAGGAATGGAGGAGAAGGGATTGCAGCACGACCATCCTCTCTGGGGGGGTGTTTTCTTGCTTCCTGTCTGTTTGCCTGTCTGTCTCTCTGTCTCTCTGTCTCTCTCTCCAGCGAGTGTACATGCCCTATAGCAAAACTCTCTTAAAAAAATAAAAAAGGTTGATTAAGAAAAAGTTAGAGGACTAGCATATTGGGGGCCGAAAAGGAAAATCCTTCTCTCACAATACTCCTGATACTAAATGTGTAGGTGTTTTCCCAGCAGCCAGTTCTCTAATACTTGGCAGACACTGATTGGGTGCCCTCCAATTTAACTTAAGTCTGACACTAACTGCCAGTTAGTGCAAACCCTGCAAGTTAAGGGCTCAGTCCCACAGACTCCCCACCTTCCCCACACTTTAGACGCTAATCCTAAATCCCAGCCTGTCACCCATACTCTGACCAGCTGGCTATAAATTGGACTGTCCCACAATCCCCTTCTTGGGTTCACTAACTTATAGAAATGCTCACAGATGTCAGGAAGGCACTTTATAGTAGTGTTTATAGTTTATTGTTTATTGTAAAACATGTGACTCAAGAACAGACAAATGGAAGTGATGTGCAGAGCAAGGTATGTGGCACTTCCTTGCTCTCTTTGAAAGGTGTACCATCTTCCCAGCACCAACTCAGAGGCTTTCTGAACACCAATATTTGATTTTTTTATGGCAGTTCCATTATGCAAGCATTATTGATTAGATCATAGATGGCTGATGATTAAATTCAATCTCTAGTGCATCTGCCCTCCCTGGAGTTCAGGGGTTGGGGTGGAAAGTACCTACTCCAACCATGTGGATGGTTCTTCTGTCAACAAGCCCCATCATCCAAGAGTCATCTCATTAGCATAAACACAGATGTGGTCAACAGGGGCTTGTTGAGTGAAAAAGGATCCTTTTTCATCTCTAATAATTTAAAAATTCTGGGACCAGTTGGTGTAATGGCTGTCATTGGACTCCCATGTAGTTGACTGCAGTTCGAGTCCCAGACCTGGTGGCTTAAACTCACGCTGGGCGCATGTGTGTGCATGCCCAAGATCCTGAGAGGAGAATGGAGGAAAAGAGATTGCAGCGTGGCCATCCCCCTAGGGGGTGATTTCTCCCTTTCTGTGTCTCTGTCTCTCTGTCTTTCTGGCAAGCACATGTGCCCTATCACAAAAACCTCTCAAAAAAAAAAAAAAAAATTCCAAGGTTTTATGCTAGGGACCAGGGACAAGAGCCAAATGTATATTTCTTATTATATCATAATATCATGGGGACAAAGAACTTGCTTTTCATTGAAAACTACAGAGTAGTATTTGGCTTCTAAATCACATCTTTTGAAATAATAATTAAAATATAGTCATGTTCCACATTATGATGTGTGTCAACATTAGACCACACATGATGGTTGGCCCATAACTTATAATGGAACTAAAGAGTTCCTATCACCCAGTGGTGGGTAACCATTGTCACACTGTAGTGCAACACACTACTCAACATGTTTGTGGTGCTGCTAGTGTAAAGAAACCTACTGTGTTGCCAGTTGTATAAAAGCATACCACATACAATTACATACTGTATATAACGCTCAATAATAATGCACAACTATTACTGGTTTAAGTATTAACTATACCTTTTTTTTTTTTAGTGAGAGAGAGGGTGAGAAGGAGGGAGACAAAGACACAGAGAGAAAGAGGTAGTTTTCACCATCTCATGATACTCTTGTCTCAGTCTCCCAGTTAGCCAAGGTAATAGACACACACCACTGTACCCAGCAGCCCTGGGTTGGGCCAGGAACTGAACATGGGCCTCTCATGAAAGCTTAGCCAGCACATAACAGTACCCTCCAACTCGCAATTCCATACTGGGCTACTTTACCATACGTTTTTATCATTATATTAGAGTGTACTCATTTTACTTATTTTTTAAAAAGTTTACTGTGCAATAGTATGTCAACTTATACCAGCAGTAGTCTTGCACATCTAATGTGTATCACACTGCTGGGTCACATCATTTTGTATCGTGTTGGTTTTGTTCATCATGGCCTTTAAGCATACAGAGTCTACTGTTAATGTGGCCAATAAGAGGCCCCATTGAGTGATTGACCTGGAAACAAAATTGAGAGTGGTTAAGGACTATGACTGTGGAAAATCAGTCATGGTTATTCCTTGCCAGTCAGGCATGTTCCAATCCTCCATAGCTACGATCTTGAAGAATGAGAACAAAATGGGGGAAGCTGATAATGGATTTGCTTCATTGAAGGCAACTAGACTGACACAAAGTTTAGAAGGGCTATATTGGATACAGAGAAATTTATAATGATTTAATTGAAGACCATACACATAGGAAGTGTAACCTTCTCAGTATGACAATCATGACCAAAGGCAAATGTTCTTTGCAATGTTGGGGGAAAAAAAAAAAAAAGGCAGGACTTGACCGTGGTGGTGAATTTACTGCTAGCTCTGGGTGGTTTAAATAGTTCAAGAATTGGGGCCAGTAGATAGTGTAGTGGTTACATTGTTGACTCCCACATGGCCAACCACGGTTTGAGTCCTGAACCTGTGGCTTGAAACTCACATCGGGTGCGTGTGCATGGATGCACAAGATCCTGGGAGAATAGAGGAACAGGGATTCTGGTGGGCCATCCCCTTCAGGGGGTAATTTCTTACTTTCCCTTCCACTGTCTCTATCTCTGTCTCTCTCCAGGGAGTGCATACACCCTAAGGAAAAAAACTCTTAAAAAAAATAAAAGAGAAATAGTTCAAGAATTGTTTTTTATTACATAATGTCAAAGTGAGTATTGTGCCTAGAAGAGGTGATGTGAAGGCTGCTGAAGAATTTTTGGAAATTCCAGAGAGTAGGCTATACCATCCAAGTTTGCGAAAATACACTATATGATATTCAACAATGACAAAATTTCCTAATGAAACATTTCTCAGAGCGTAATCCTGTTTAAGCCATGTGTGACTGTACAGTACCCATTGAAAATACAGGTTCTGTTTTCTAAGGATCCAGGACAATTGGCTTGCCTAACTGATAAGATTGAGTTTGGTTCATCCTCTTCCTGAGATCATATGGGAATTTTTCTTTCTTTCTTTGTTTCTTTTTTCTTTTCTTTTCTTTTCTTTTCTTTTCTTTTCTTTTCTTTTCTTTTCTTTTCTTTTTTTTTCAGTACTATCTTGGCTTAATCTAGAGAAATAGGAAAAAATTATTTTGATGAAAAAGAGCAAATGACATTGGTTTAGGTTTTAAAGAAAAGATGGGTAGATAAATTTTAGGGCAAAAATTGGGGGTAGGGCATGAACAAATCCTACATTGCCTGGAAGGATAATTAACATCGAGAAAAGGTCATAGTAATGGCTAACAAGGACACAGCTTTTACTACGAACCAGGCACTGTTCCAAGATCTTTACATACAGAATCATTTAATCCCCACAATGCTGTGTGGGTTAGATACAGTTATCATCCACATTTTACAACTGATGAAACTGGGTTGGAGAGAGATTCCATCATTTTCTCAAATTACACAGCTAGCGAATGCCAGAATTATAATTTGAACCCACGGCCTTTGGCTCCTGAGGCTTGAGCTCTTAAGTTCTTTTGAGTATACGTGTACATCTCGGTTTTCTAGCCACACTGAGCACAGGGGCTGTAGATAGGCTGGGTAAGCCTCTTGCCTCTGAGTTTTGGTTTTAGCTTGTTAGAATGCCATTCGCTTGTCTCAGCTCATAAAGTGAGGTGGGAAGAACTAGAGTAAGTTTAAGTACCAAATTTGTACGAAATTGATGGGAAAGATTCTCTCTTTGACGGAACTTTAGCCTCAGTGAGTCTTCTGATTGACTAGACCCAATCTTGGACTTCTCTTTCTGTCCTTGTAGAATCCAGTTTTAGCAAGAATCCTCCAAGTAAGATTAGCCAGAATCCCCTACCCTTAATATCTGATCAACTTTCCTTAACACCCACTGACCCCCAGGAGACATATGATGACCTTGGGGTGCCTCTATCAAGAATTCTGTTGTGTTTGTTTAGCAAGACTCCCCTTGACCCTGGCGTTTCGTCTTAGTACTTTCTCTTCTTCCAACACCCACTCTCCAACCTTGACTCATTCCTTAGCTATAACGGCTGCTCATCTGTGCTGTTTGCAATTGAACCCAGTTCTCTACCGAGGTCTCTTTTCCCTATTGCAATAGTTCCTGCCACTTCTGTTTTTGCCGTTCTAACTCCTGTCTAGCTCTGGTTTACTTTGACATTTATGAAATCACTTCCCAGGTATGGGTGACTTTTATTAGGGCATTGCTGAAGAAACTACTGTACAATATGACCTTATAGGGCTTTGCACATTTTGGTCAGGAAGATCTTATTAACCCCTCTCACACATACCTCCATTCCTTAACGCTGTTCTCATCTCTTTCGTTGTCTCATCACCTCAGTTAACCGAAGCAGATAACAGGAGTGAAATCTCCAATGAGCTACATAGCAGAATTTGGACCAAATTCCAAAACATGAATCTTTGGGGGACAAACATTTATTTAAACCAGTTTCCAATTGAAATATTTGATAATCAAGTTTGGCACAAGTCTAATGCAAGCATTTAGAACAAGAATTAGGGAGACCAGCGGTTGGCATAATGGCTATGTCACTGGATTTCTATGTTGCCAACTGCAGTTCAAGTACCAGACCCAGTGGCATAAAACTCACATTGGGCGCATGTGCGTATATGCCCAAGATCCTGAGAGGAGAATGGAAGAGAAGGGATTGCAGCGTGGCCATCCTCACTGGGGGGTGATTTCTCGCTTTCTTTCTCTCTGTCTCTCTTTTTCTCTGTCTTTCTGCTGAGTACTCATGCCCTATAGCAAAAACCTCTCCAAAAAAAAAGAACAAGAATTAGGAATAGAAAATACTTGAGTCAGTACTTGGAAAATTCTGTTACAATTAAGATAGATCAAATCTATGCAGGTTCTACAAGAGAAATTGATGTTCTAAAATATTTTCTCTCTCATTCTTATTTCTTATTAATAAGATTTTAGATCTACTTTTTTTGAATTATTTCTCCTTTTCTCAATGTCTTTGTTGCTTTTTTTTTTTTTAAGAGAGATTTTTGCTATAAGGCCTGTGCACTCGCCAGAGAGACAGAAAGACCGAGAGACAGAAAGCAAGAAATCACCCCCCCCAGGGGTATGGGTATGCCATAATCCCTTTTCCTCCATTCTCCTCTCGGGATTTTGGGCACACATGCACACATGCCTGGTGTGAATTTTAAGCCTCCAGGTCTGGGACTCAAACTGTGGTCAAATATATGGGAGTCTAGTAACATAACCATTGTGCTATCTGCTGGATCCTCCCTTGATTTGTGTGTATGCGTGTGTGTGTGTGTGTGTGTGTGTGTGTTTGTATGTGTGAGAGATTTTTTGCTATAAAGCACATGCATTTGCCAGAGAAACTGAAAGGCTGAGAGCCAGAAAGCAAGAAATAATCCCCCAGGGAGATGGCTACCCCACAATCTCTTCTCCTCCATTGTCCTCTCAGGATATTGGGCACATACACACATGTGTTCAGTATGAGTTTTAAGCCATCAGGTCCAGGACTCGAACCACAGTCGACCACATGGAACTCCAGCGACGTAACCATTACACCATCTGCTCGTCCCTCTCCGTTTATTTTTAAACAATATTTTCCCTACACTATTTTATAAATTTTTTAAAAAAATTTTCTTGATTTTTAAGTTTTTTTTTCCCCTTGGGAATCTTAATTTGTTTAATAAATACAATGATCTTCTCTCTCAGATAATATTAAACACAGTTTTACTTGTTTTTCTAGTCCCTGTACCTCTATACTTTAAATTATTTTCTCCTGTTTATTTTTGTTACTGTTGTTTAGCTAAAACAGTCCTTAAAGTGTCTGGTGAGCCCCCATCAATACAGATGTAAAATGCCAGCCTGGGAGCAGGAGGCAACATCTAATTGGTGGGCCTCTTAGTAGAGTAATAGATTGGAAGAATTAGCCTTTTGGTTAAGAGATATTTAAGTGTCCATATTTGTAGGTCCTTTATTTTGGCCTGAGTACTTTAATCAGAAACTCTTATTGCTTGCAGAAGCTGCCCTGGGAGTTAAGAAAGAAGAGGTCTCCAGGCTGCTGAACTCTCTTCATTTAACTCCCTCTTTTGAGCTCGGCACTCAGCTATACCTGGCTCCCAAGTCTACAGTCACTGATTTCATCACTCCCGTATAGGAGGTTGTCTAACCCAGCAGGAGGGGAAAGCAGGGTCTAATTGCTCCTTTTCTAGGCACAAAATGGAGCCTTCTGATTTCACTTCCATTTGGGATCCTATCTCTTGATTCGGTGAGCAGGAAGTCTTCGGATTCTGCTTTCTGTTTTTCCCACACCCTGCTTGTTGACACTTGAGTTTTAGCTGTTTGAACTCTGATCATTCCATGTCTGCTTATTTCATTTTCTTTTCTGTGTGTGTGTGTGTGTGTGTGTGTGTGTGTCTGCACAGTTTTGTAACTTTATTTGAAAATATGAAGTTAGATAGCACTCACATTGACTGTCTGCAGATTTTTGAAAGTGATGGGACCAGCACATGGCATAATGGTTACGTCGCTGGACTCTCACAGAGTTTGAGGCCCAGACCCAGTGACTTAAAACCCATGCAGGGTGTGTGTGTGTGTTGTCCAAAATCAGGAAAGGAGAATGGAGACAGGATTGAGGTGTGGCCATCCCCCCAGGGGGCGATTTCTTGCTTTCTGTCTCTTTTTCTGTCAAGCAAAAATAGCAAAAAATCTCACTCTAAAATAAGTAAGTAAGTAAGCAAATAAATAAATAAATAATAAAGTGATAACAGGTACACAGGTTACCAGATCACAGAGCTTGTCGGGTGAGTCTTCATTCTCATTGCGTTTTCTGGACCACTGTGCACAAATGCAGTGTGAGACATGCTTTTGGCCCAGGTGGTGGAGCCTGGGGACAATGTGCACCTCTGGAGTCCCCATCTCCTTCACGACAAATGTATGCATTTCTTCGAGTGCCTGAAGTGCATATTTCTGAAAGCCCACATCATGGGTGTGCTTGAGAATGTTGATGGTGTATTCTTGGGTCACCACCTTGTCGATGGCAGAATGGCCCTTCTTGCCCCGTTCTTCATAGGAGCCATTCTGCCTGGCCCAAGTTGTAAGGAAATACAGCGATGGCTTATGGGAGAAGGAAAGCAGCAGCCTTAAGTCCTCATTTCTTTTCCCCTAATTTTATGTCTTATTGTCTCCCTTATTTTTATTTTATTTAGGGGGTGTTGTACTTTTTTTTAATGAAAAAGTTTACTTTCTAAAATAAAAAGTATAGTAATATGAATGATTTTTACATTTTAAAATCCTTTTAATGTCTGACTTAATAGATGTCATGACTGTACTTTTTTTAAAAAAGAAATTGGTTTAATCCTTTACTATTATTTTGGGGGCAATTTCATAGCATGGCAGTTATTTCATGACATGTTCATTCATATACATTATGCTTACCATATTTATTTACAAGTGTCATTGTTCACGCTTATTTTGGGCAGTCATAACCTGATGATAAATTTAGAAATTTCATTAGTGTTTTTTAAAGTTATTAATGTCCTTACCAAAGAATGGGGGCATATTTACTCAATTTCTTTCAAGCATGTTTCTAGGTTGCTCAGGCTAACACTGGAACCTATAAATTTATTTATCAGCATCATTAAGTATTGAAAGCTAAATCCAATTCCAGGTAGCAATGGAAAAAGCATTAGATTAGAAGTTGTAAATTTTTGGTTCCAGATTTATCTTTGTCATCTTGGGCAATATAGTTACTCCATGGAACTCAGTGAAATGATGTCAATTAGATTACATGGTTTGTAAGATTCCTTCAAGACTAAATATTCTGTGATTCTATAATATTAGGTCATTTTAAATCTTTATTTGAATCAGCTCTCCTCTTTATCTAAAGCCAGTGATGCATACCATTGGTTGTTAACAGAAATGATTTTTAATAGTTTAGGAATTACTGGGGCCAGCAGATGGTAATGGTTATATTGCTGAACTTCCGTGTAGTAGACCTGGTTTGAATCTTAGACCTAGTGGCTTAAAACTCATGCCAGGTATGTGTGCGTGCGTGCTCAAAGTCCCAAGAGGAGAGTAGAGGAGATCTCTTGCTTTCTGTTTTCTGCCTCTCTCTGTCTCTCTGATGTGTGCACATGTCCTACAGCAAAAATCTCTTTCTAAAATAAAAGAAAAAAAGAGTATAGGAATTATCATTTACTTCATTATTATTTATTTAAATAATTAGCCTTTTATTTTTTGTTTTAGGTTTTTGTCATAGGGTACCTGCACTCCTATTGGGATTTTGGTCATACATGCACATGTACCTGGCATGATTTTTCAAGCTGCCGGGCCAGGAGCTCAAACCACAGTTGGCCATGTAGGGATCCAGTGTCTTAACCACCTGCTGGTCCTTATAATTATACATTTTAAAAATCATTGATTTATTTTTATTTAAGGTTTATCTTTTTTCCTTCCATGAGTGAAAGAGACAGAGACAGAGATAAAGACATCGAGAGGCAGGTATCCCCAGGGTCCTCTCTCAGCAATATACCCCGTAGCCCCACTGAGCACCAGACCATGGGTACATACTCACCTGGTGCGTTCAGGGAGGTTTCCAGACATGAATTTGGAACCTCCCATGTGGGTCAGCACTATAAATCACTGCATTACCAGTCCAGTGCCATCTAGTCCCATGAATTTATTTTAATTTTTCTATGAGGAAGAATTGTAACTAGAGCAACAAAACTGGATTTTTAATGTAATTGCCAGAGGTTGCACGCATTTGCCAGAGAGACAAAGAGTTGGGGAGAGGGAGAAAGCACCTCTCAACAGGGTATGGTCATGCCACTATTTCTTCTTTTTCTTTTTTCCAGCCTGTTGGGATTTTAAGCACCCATGCACATATGCCCAGTTTTTTTTTTGGAGAGGTTTTTGCTATAGAGCGCGTGCACTCGCCAGACAGACAGAGAGAGACAGAGAGACAGAAAGAGAGAAATCACCCCCCAGGGGGGATGGCCACGCCGCAATCCCTTCTCCTCCATTCTCCTCTGGGGATCTTGGGCACGCACGCACACGTGCCTGGCGTGAGTTTTAAGCCACCGGGTCCGGGACAGGAACCACGGTCGGCTACGTGGGAGTCCAGCGACATAGCCATTACGCTAACTGCTGGTCCCCACATATGCCCAGTTTTCAGGTCTCCAGGGCCAGAATCAATCCTTGGTTGGCCATATGGTTTCTAGATTTCTTAACCACTGTACCATGAAGCCAGCTCCAAAAGTAAAGTTTTCTTTGTGAACAAATACACTTACATTTAAAAATGTGAATTGATTTAGAGAAAATTGTGAAGTAAATAATGGAACATGTCAATAGTATGTGACTATTTTGGGTTGTCAGTAAAGTCATATCATGACTTTTTAATAAAAGTTATGAAGATGGCATGTAAATAAATGCAGTCTGTAAAACATGGCCCTCCATGTCATGGCCTTTCATGACTGCCTTTTCACACATATTAGTTTTCTTCTTTAAGTGTCCAGCTTACTTGTTTGCTTACTGAATTATTCAAGATAGAAGAGTTTCATCTTCTGAAATGGCTTAGTTCATTGTAACTGGTCTATTTACAGGGGCCCAAGGATGGAGTCTCATTCATCTTTGTGTCTTCAGTACTTCCCTGTGTTTGGCGTACAATGGATGCCCCATGAACACTTACGGAAAGAATGAACAAGTCAGTGTATCGCTAAATGTAACAGGCAGATGCTCCCTATTCTTGATTTCTTTTCAGCATGCATCATTAACTCCATGCCCATGGTCTCTACCTTTTCTTTATTTGCCCTAGAATACAATGCCCAAAATGACACAGAGCATGAGAAACAAGCTTGATAGATGAAATAAAAAATAAACAAAATATCTTGGAAGCTTTTGGGAGTCATGGATCCCAAGTAAGAACATATTTAGAACTTCTTTTTTTTTTCAGTTGTCAGAGAGTACTGCACTCACCAGAGAGACAGATAGGGAGAGGAAGAAGGCACCTCCCAAGGGGGATGGTCATGCTGTAATCCTCTTCCTTCCTCCTCCTGTTGGGATTTGGAATGTGCACACACATGCATCTGCATGCTTTCAAACCTTTGGGGCATGGGTTTAAACCAGGGTTGACAGTGTGGGAAATAGCTCCCTCAATCAGTAGGCTATGGGACTGGCCCTCAAACATTTATGAAATCTCAGCTACTGAGACATTAGGATCAATGGCTATTCTATAGATGTGGAAATTCTCTATCTTCCATTAGAACAATTTATATCTTGTAGACCTTATACTATAAAATCTAAAGCCTATAGTAGTTTGAATTTACAAAGCATCTCTATACACATCATTTAGTTTTATCTTCACAATAATGGTTTGCTGTTGGCTTAATATAACAGGAAAATCCAGGGTTAGAAAAGTTGGTTAAATGATTTCCAAAATATCATCCAGTTAACATTTGACTAGACCAGGGACTGGCACACTATGATGGGGGTGAGAAGAGGCAAGTCTGGCCCACTGCTTATTTTTTTTTATAAAGTTTTATTGGTACACAGACTCATTCCTATAAGAATGACCTCTATTTTACACATGAAGAAGAACTTGAGGCAAAGAAATGGTTTTAACGATCCCACATAACCACATAGCCAAGGGAATTCACACACACACACACACACACACACACACACAAACACACACACAGTGTTTTAACTCTCAGAGTCTTACATTACCAATTGCAGTAGTGTTGGCTTTGGTGTCCAAATTCTAGTCCTAGTTCTGAGATCTTGAGACCTTTATTCTCTCAGTCTCTTGCACATTTTGACACTTGTCAAATGCTTTAAACAAAGCTTGGAGGCTAGCTCTGTAAGCACTGTGCTTAGGGAACCAGATCTCACATAGCTGACACTGGTTTGAGTACTGACCCTGGTGTCTTGAAAAACATGCTGAGTGCATGTGTATGAGTATGTGTGCCCCAAATCCCAATGGGATGGAGACACAGAGGAAAAAGAATTGGAGTATGACCATGCCCCATTGAGAGGTGCTTTCTTTCTCTGCTGAGTTCATGTGCTCTCTGGCAATTTTTTAAAAAGTACAGAAAGCACTCAATACAATTATTTAGAAAATTTATTTTTTTAATTACAAACTTTACTTGATATAAATAGTAGCATGTACCTATGTGCTACAGTGTGTTGTTTCACTATATGAATGCAATGTATCATGGTTAAAATGAGGCAATAAACATATCCACACCTCAAACATGTATCACTACTTTGTGTTGTGAACATTCATTATTCTGTTTCTTCCCACAGGTAAAATTGTAGCAGTACTATGGGTTAGATAGTCTATAAATGCCATTTCATTTAAGTTTTGTAGCAACTAACTATTAATCTCATTTTAGAGGAATAAATGGAGGTTCTGAAAGTTAAATTACATAACTTGCCCTGGCATTGATCCTAGGTCTATCTAGTTTTTTTTTTTTTTTTTTTTTTTTTTGAGAGAGATTTTCGCTATAGGGCACGTGTGCTCGCCAGACAGACAGAGAGATACATAGAGACAGAAAGCGAGAAATCACCCCCCAGGGGGGATGGTCACACCGCAATCCCTTCTCCTCCATTCTTTTCTCCGGATCTTGGGCATGCACGCACACGTGCCCGGCGTGAGTTTTAAGCCACCGGGTCCGGGACATGAACCGCGGTCAACTACGTGGGAGTCCAGTGATATAGCCATTACGCTAACTGCTGGTTTCCAGTCTATCTAGTTTTTAAGCCCACCTTCACTTCACTACTCCTGTCTCATCATTTCCCTTACAGGAACTCAGTACTTGGGAAAACTCCATTCAATGAATGAACCATTTCTCCACCTTTCTCCAACCAACTGAGTAATTAAGCAACCACCATCAAAAAAAGGTAGGTGTAGTCACTCTTCTCAAATGGACCTTGGACTTGCCTGCCTTGGTTCCTTAATTTCTAGAATCTGAAATATGCCATCCCTGCAACTCCCTTTATTGGAATCTTACTTATTCTTTCAAGCCAGATTCAAATAGTGCTGAATATTTGAATGCTCCTCTGTCCACCAAAAACAAAAGTTGTTTATTCTCTTCAGAACTGAATAGTCCTTTTGTTGGTACCATGCTTATGGAATTTACATGGTGTATACTGACTTAGCATTTTTTTTTTTTTTTTTTTTTTTTTGGTACAGGCATTAAGGTGCTCTCAGAAATTGTTACTCTTAATCCATTTTATAGGGGAAGGTGAGTTACATAAAAAGACTAATTATGGTGGGCCCCGTAGCATAGTGTTAAGGGAACTGAATCTCACATGGCTGACTGTGGTTCGAATCCCAGCCCAGTGGCTTGAAAAACACACTAGATGTATATGTGTGCATGCCCCTGAAACTGAGAGAATGGGGAAGTGGAGAAGGGGTTTCAGTAGGATCATCACCTACTTGGGGGTGCTTTCTCCCTCTCTCTCCTCCTCTCCCTTTATCCTTCTCTATATCTCCTTAGCTAGTACATGCATCCACTGTCAATTGAAAAAAATTACAAATTGACTAAATTAAAAAATTAAACCTTCCAGTGGGATTTACTGGCATATTTATTTTTAAAAATATCTCAAATGACTATTTTGTGTGCACTTCCTAAGATATTCCCTCTGCACAGTGCCTTGTCTTATATCATTAAATGATAGAACTCAATAAATATTTACTCACTTTAGATCTCCACTTCTTTTTATAATGCTAATTTTATATCTCCACTAGTTCGTACAATTAGTTTAAAAGTACCGAGAGAAAGATAAATAACATAGACGGAGTAAATAATTTATTCTAATGCCTTATCTCTATGTTCCTCATTTCAAAATGTCTACCTCTAATTCATTTTACTCTGTTAGCAGCTTATGTATTTCATGTTATTTTTAAAAAATAAAAATAACTTTTGGTAGATTTCTGCCCACCTTTGCAATACTCATAATAAGAGTTATCTATTATTCAAAATGAGTCCTTTTTAGAAACCAGGGCATGGTAATCTATTTATTTGTGTTCATACCTTATCAGCAATCTGTATACATCTCAGCTTCATTTTACAGCCTCTGCTTTATTTTGAATTTTATTTGTCTAATATCGTTCTTAATTGGAAATAGAAAATGCACGTATGGAGGTAAAAAATAAAACAACACAGGGGTGGGAGGAGCAGTTTGAGGGAGTCAGTTCGAATTAGTAAAAAAAACGCATTATAGAAAAAAATGTTTAGATAAAGAAATGCATCTTTTCATGTATATTAGCAACTATCTGCTAACAGAGTATTTCCAAAGTAGAGATTTTAATGTCAATTTTAATTGCAAGTTTGCATTGTATGCAGATAAGTTAACCTAAAATTTATTTTAATTTTAAGTTTATTCTTAGATGACAACTCCTTTTGTCTAAAACATAAACATAGCATATATTAAAAATGCTTTTTATTTGATAGATTTATTTAACTTTTGGTAAGTTCTTATAGCATCTGAATTGGTAGTTGGTTTTCTAAATTATATTCTGTATCTTTAAAATTATATATAAATTATATTCTGTACTTATAAAATGTATTCTATCCTTTTTTTTATTTTGAAGAGATTTTTGCTATAGGGCACATGTCCTCTCTGGAGAGACAGAGAGAGACAGAGAGCGAGAAATCACTCCCCTAGGAGAGGATGGCCATGCCACAATCCCTTCTCCATTCTCCTCTTGGGATTTTGGGCACACATGCACATGTGCCTGGCATGAGTTTTAAGCTGCCGGTTCTAGGACTCGAACCACGGTTGACTATGTGGGAATACAGCAATGTAACTAGTATGCCATCTACTGGTCCCTGTATTCTCTATATTCTATATCAAATGATTTTAATCAATACAGTACAGTTATCTAAATGTATCTAAATTTCTTGCATTATGGTTATTGAGACTTAATTATTTTTTGTTTTTTGTTTGTTTGTTTTGCTATGGGGCATATGTGTTTGCTGGAGAGAGAGAGAGAGAGAGAAATCACTGCCCCTCCTTCCACCTGGGGGAGGGGTGATGGTCACAGATATAATCCCTTCTCCCTTCTACTTTCAAGATTTTGGACATGTGTGCACACATGCCCACTGTGATTTTAAGTCTCCAGTCCAGGACTTGAACTTTGCAGGCAGCCATGTGGGATCCAGAACCTTAATCACTATACCTTCGGCTGGCCCAAAACTTAATCCTAAAAAAGAACTTGCTAACCCTTGTAGGTAAGCTGAGAAACGTCCATCCATGCTTCTGGTGCCATTTATCCTAGTGATTTTACAGTTATCTTAAAAGTACAAAGTATGGAACCAGCAGATGGCGAAATGGTTACGTCGCCGGACTCCCAGGTAGTCAACCATGGTTTGAGTCCCAGACCCAGCAACTTTAAACTCATGCTGCCTATGTGCGTGTGTGTGCATGTACAAAATCCTGAGAAGAGAATGGAGGAGAAGGGACCGCAGTGTGGCCCTCTCTCGGGAGGTGATTTCTTGCTTCCTATCTCTCTGTCTCTCCGGTGGGCAAATGTGTCCTATAGCAAAAATCTCTCTCTCTAAAAAAAAAAAAAAAAAAAAAAAAATAGAACCTGGAGACTTGAGGATACGCAAGACTCTAGGAGGAGAATGGAGGAGAAGGGACTGGGGGATGACTATCCCTCCTGTAGTGGTGGAGGAGTTGGTTGTGTGACTCTCTTATCCCGAATCTGGCAGCGTGAAAAACATGTTGGATGTGTGTGCGTGTATACTCAAAACCCCAAAAAACGGAGAAAAGGAGGGAAAGGGATTGTGGTGTGACCATGCCCATGGGAGAGGGTTGCTTTCTTTCTCTCTCTGGTCAAAGTACATGCCCTCTGGCAAAAAAAAAAAAAAAAAAAAATTGAAAAAGAAATTTAATGGTTTCCAAGCCTTAGTATTCATAAAAACACCACAAAGAATATTTTTAAAAATTAAGAAGCCGGCAAATGGCATGGTGGTTAACACGTTGGACTCCATTCGGCACAAATGTGGTTTGAGTCCTGGACCTCACTTTCTCACTTCCCCTCTGTCTGTCTCTTTTTGTCAGATTAAAATAATACTACTAATAAATAAAATTAAATAAATAATTCTTAAAGAATTAATACTATACTTTATGGGCAATTTAAATGACATTAAGGTCAATTTTAGATAATGTATTTTTCACCTTACTTATTGCTTTAAAACTTCACCTTCGCCACGTGCCCTGTGGTTAGCTGTGTCTAATGCCTTTCATGAATGAGTTTAACTTACCTTTCAGTTCCATCAACAGTTATGCTCAGTCATACTGAGTTTCCTCCCATCTTCACCCCTCTCCTTCCTTCCTTTCCTCTTAAAAAAGCTAACTAAATTTAAAAGTATAACTTTATTATGAAATTTTTTCTAAACCTCAGGGGCTTCCTGCCTAATTTATCTACTTTTACATGATGATAATATTGTAAAAGTTCAGAAAAATATCTTTGACTGAATCACTTATCAGATCATTGATACCAGAAAACTTTTTAAACAGAGAGCAAAGTGTTTCATGTTACAATAAAAACCAAAAGGCTTAAAATGATGACAGCATCTTCATTTAAAACACTTAAAAATTTTGGCCCAGAAGATGGCATAGTGGTTGCATCACTGGACGTCCACATGGCCAACTGTGGTTCAAGTCCTGGACTCGGTGGCTTAAAAATCATGCCAGGTACTTGTGCATGCATGCCCAAGATCTCAGGAAGAGAATGCAGGAGAAGGGGTTGAGGTGTGGCCACCCTCTCACTGTCTCTGTTTCTCTTCAGTGAATACATACACCCTAAGGCAAAAACCTCTGAAAAAAAAATTACTTAAGTAGTAAATGACTAACTCTAGGAGATTTCACTAAAGGACATTTTGATATGGGAGGGACTGAAACAAAAATCCTCAGCTCTAGAAGATTTGTAGACCTAACAAATGAAGCAAAGGGTACAGAAAATGTCTTCAAAAATGACATTCGAGTATTTCAGATTTTGCCATAGTTGGCTTTGGCTATTTGAATATGGAATGGTGTCCAATCAGAGACTGAAAGGAGATGTGGGAGTTCTGCTGGGACCAGGTTCTTATCTTCTGCAGTGAGCAGTATGAGTGTGAGCCTGGGAGAACAGCAAGTCTCAGAGCTCCTTGGTGACCTTGTTGTGCTCGCCTCTGCAGGTTCATCTCCTTACCTCTGCTTCTGAAATGCTGGAAGCTCCCTGAACACACAATGCTGTTTCATCCCCCCACAATGCCGTTTCATTCCTCCGTGGTTTTTCACATTCTTTCTGCAATGGCTTCTCCTTCCAGTACTATCCGCAAGAGGTTGGTTCTCCTTTTCTATTGATATTGGAGCTCTTAGTCTCCTGCTTCAAGATGAGTAGATCTTCTTGGGTAAACTATATTCTTGGGTTGGAACTGCTGTATTGGGGAGTGTTGTCTTTTTCCTTGTTTTCTTTTCATTTTACTGGAGTACACCTTCAGGCATCTTTCTAGGAATGTATGTGTGAGGAGTATATTTTAAGGTTCTTGTATATCTAGGTTTATCTTTATTCTGTCACCATACTGATTAATACTTTAGCCAAATATACAATCAATTTTTGTTTAACTATTTTGTATTCATCATTTTAAAGATATGGTTCCAATACTTCAATTATATTAAAACATTGTGTTTGTGTAGACATGCATTGCATTAGAATACTTGAAATAAAAAAAAAAAACGGCTTTGTGCTTCATTTTTCTTTCAATGGCTATATTTTCCACATTAAAGAATCTGTTTGATTAATTTTCTTTCTTTTTTTTTTAAAGAGAGATTTTTGCTATAGGGCACGTGTGCTCACCAGAGAGACAGAAAACATGAAATCATCCCCCCAGGAGGAGTGGACACACCACCATCCCTTCTTCTCCATTCTCCTCTCAGGATTTTGGGCACACATGCACATGAGCCCAGTGTGAGGTTTAAGCTGCCGGATCCAGGACTCGAACTACAGTTGACTATGTGGGAGTCTAGCACCATAACCATTACACTATCTGTTGGTCCCATTTGATTCATTTTCAAAACAGCAGTCCTCACTGAAGTATACACTTTGGTTTTTTTTTTTTTTTTTTTTTTTTTTTTTTGAGAGGTTCTTGCTATAGGGAGCATGCACTTGCCAGAAAGACAGAGAGAGACAGAGAGACAGAAAGCGAGAAATCACCCCCCCCCCCCCCCAGGGGAGATGGCCACGCCACAATCCCCTCTCCTCCATTCTCCTCTCAGGATCTTGGGCACGCATTTAAGGCCAATGTGGGTCAGCCTTTTCTTGGTCTCTGAAGACTCTAGCACCTAGTGACCATCTGTGATCTCCCAGCGATCAACTCACTCATTGCCTGTGCCAAGTAATGGGATTTGTAATGGTTGGCACCATCAGATTGGGCCAAAGAAGTTAGAGACAAGAAAAGAGGGTTTCTAAAATTTTTATCAGAATAGAGAAGAAATGTAGAATTGAGACAAACGACAGTTGTCTGATAGATTTAATCTTATAGATGCCTGTATGCACACACACACACACACACACACACACACGTATGTGTATCATCTCAAACATTTTCCAGTACTATACAGCAATTATCATACATATCCTCAGAAATGCACTCATCTTATGCTAAAAGGGACAAATACCAAATTCCCATTCCATTCCAGGTCCCGAATTTCTTGATTACGTGCAGGTATATCACCTAACAATGTAGCAAAGTATAATTTAGCCCCCCTAAAGCACCCACAAAATAGGATAGAAGAAGGTGGAGAAGAAAAAGATGATGGCAATAAATGTTTCCCTTTTGGAAATTGAAAAATAAGGAAAATGACACACAAAGTCGCTGTGCCCAGCAAACTCGGCCTCTCTCTGGCGCGGGGAAGTTCTTGGTTACTCGCTCTCACTTTTCCCAGCTCTGCTCTGTGGGATCCCTCATGGCATTATCTTCCATGGCCACTTCTAAAGGGAGTCTGGGCTGCGTTTCTCCGGTGATGCCTGGCAATATTTCTAAGAGATACTAAGTACCTCAATCGAGAAGTATCAAAACATGGTAGAAACGGAGAGATTTGTCTTCCTGAAACATGGCGCTCACTAAGTTATCGCCACCAGTGCTGAGCCAGGGGGGTACTCCAGAGAGAACTACAACACTATATTTTAGGTTTTCTGATTTAATAGCTCCTTTACAAACCAAACTGAGCTAACAGTACTGTACTCATTTATTGATTGTCAAAAACATTCTTCTGTTTGTGGCCGCATATTGAGTGAGTTTGTGGAATATTCACCAAGCTTCCAGGGTTTGCCAATTAAAGCCCACATTGAAATGTTACAAAAAAAGAGAACATTTTATTGTAATCACAGATACTGTACATAACACAGCAATTTGCTTCTTGAAAGCTAATTACAAAAGTTGTTTGAAATAATCAAGACCTTATTCAGTAGCTTAGGGACGAGAACAGCTGTATAAATACTCACCACTGTAGCAATGGCAAGAGAATAGGGTGGAAAAAAATAGGTTAGTTAAGAGTTCAAACAATGAATTAAAAAAAAAAAAAAAAAGAAAAAGAAAAGAAAATGAATTCCCTTAGCTCTTTCCAGTGACTGTAATGAACATTCAAGGACAAAATGTTCCAGATTTCCAACAAAATATTGAAAGACACTTTTGACATGACAACATATTCCATTAGAATTATAAAGCTCCAGTATCTATTTAATTAATTGCATCTAACTTGCTGGAATTCTTCCATACTCACAGTAAACTCTTGCAGCATGTTGAATCATGTTAATTTTCTCTAGAGAAAGAGTGTAAAATATGTACCAACGAAACAGATGGCATTTAAAGTCCAACAATCTCACTCAATGGAATAAACTGGCATCTATAATGTAAAGGGAGCAGACCTGTTCTGTTGTTTTGCACACCCATTTATTAGTGTAAGGGAAGTTACTCCACCGGTAAGTTGCACTTTGTTCCAGGGACCGCTGTGCACCCCTGGAGAAGTCTGTTACTTGACTGAGTGAGCAGCAACACTCCTAGAATTTCATTTAGTCACTTATTTTTACCAGGAGACCTAGTGGCATTGTCCCCAAAAGGAATAATCACAATTTCACAAGTTAGTGGAGCCCTGACAGTCCAGAACGTGTGTTTTCAAGGACTGAGCGCAGCAAGGGTGTAAGCATTTCAACAGGGCCAGCTTTTCAACCCACCGGATTGCTAGTCATAGATTTCAAGTATATAGTAAGAATGACTTGATTTATAGCCTCTTTTGACGAACTGTAAAGCCAGTTCCTACACTTAAAAATAAGTGCTCCTATTGTTCAAAGAAATTTATTTTTTCCAAAAGAGAAATTTATTTGGGCAACAGAAACATAAGGTTATTTGTTGAGTTAAAAGAGCCCAGTGGAGTTATAAATACACATGCACATTGCATAGATAATCTCTACTGAGCCTCACTTCTTAAAACTTCTTGATGGTCTCTCTGCACTTGTAATAAATTCTGGCCAGGCCTAATTAAATTGGGGTTCAGGATCACTAGTATTTTATCTTTTACTGAACTTTTAACGGCCACTTCATTATTCACTAGAGTGGGTGGAATACACATATAAATACCAGACAATAATGCGGTATTTATTATCTCCTTTCTGGAAAGGTATTTTTATACAGTTAGCAGTTTCTTTTTATGCTAAACTTAGAGTTCTTTTCAGTACTTCGTACAATATTGAGCAAATAGAATATCAATGAATATTTGTTGATAGGTTAAAAATTAAATGAACTGTTTTGAATCACTTGAAAAAATATATTTTAAATATTGCCTTTTCCAGTTGTAGAATTTTATAAGCTTGTTTATTTAATTTTATTGGTTATTATTATTAATTTTTAAATCTGACCAGAGAGACAGAGGGAGAGAGAAAGGGAAAGGGAGAAAGCAAGCCGCCAGGTCTGGAACTCGAACTGCAATCGACCATGTGGGAGTCCAGAGCCTTAACCACCACACCACCTGATGGTCTCTGAAAATATATTTTAAATAAAAAATAGAGTTTTGGTCCATGACCTTTTTCTTATTTTCCTTCATCTGCGAGGTCATGTATAGACCTCTGGCAGCACATGAATTAAGTATACACCTTTCTGGGGCCAGAAGGAGGTGCAGTGGTGAAACAACTGGACAACCTGGGTGGGTCATGGGTTTGCATCTCTGGACCTCTCCGCATACACTGGGCATGTACATGCGCCTGTGCCTGTGGTCTGGGCTGTCTGTCTGCCAGTGGGAGTAGGTAGCAGCACACAGATCCTTTAAGGGATGTCTGTATGTCTCCTTCTGTGTCCATGTGTCTGTCTCTGTCTCTCTTTCATAGAAGAAATAAACTTGGGAACCAGCAGTTAGCGTAATGGCTATGTCGCTGGACTCCCACGTAGTCGACCGCGGTTCGCGTCTTGGACCCGGTGGCTTACAACTCACGCCGGGCGCGTGTGCGTGCGTGCCCAGGATCCCGAGAGGAGAAAGGAGGAGAAGGGATTGCGGCGTGACCATCCCCCCTGGGGGGTGATTTCTCGCTTTCTGTCTCTATGTCTCTCTCTGTCTGTCTGGCGAGCGCACGCGCCCTATAGCGAAAAACCTCTCCCAAAAAAAAAAAAAAAAAGAAGAAGAAATAAACTTTAAAAAGACAAAACCAGGTCTAGTCCCATGGCCTTGCGGTTAAGGGAGCCAGAGCCTACATGGCCAATTGCAGTGTTGAAATCCTGGTCTGAGTGGCTTAAGAAACACACTGGGTGCATGCATGTGCTTGCCCCAAATCCCAACAAGATGCAGAAATGGGGAGGAAGGATTGTGGTGTGATCATACCCCGTGGGGGTTGCTTTCTCCGTCTCCTTCTCTGTCTTCCTCTGGTAAGAACATATGTTCTCTGGCAAAACAAAACAACAACAGTAACAAAAGCAAAAGTATGTGTCTTTCTGAAAAAGGTAAGGCTTAAATTAACATATCAAATGATGAATAGACATTACAATTTTTTAAAATTTTTTGTCATAGGGCACATATGCTTGCTGGAGTGAGACGAGATAGACAGTGAGAAGAAAGGTGAGAAATTGCCCTCTGGGGGGGGATGGCTATGCCGCAATACCTTTTCTTCTATTCTCTTCCTGAGATTTTGGGCACACATGTACACGTGCCTGGTGTGTTTCAAGTTGCCAGGTCTGGGATTCAAACCATGGTGGGCCATGTGGGAGTCTAGCACCTTAGCCATTAAATTACCTGCTAGCCCAAACATTTCAATTTTTTTGTTTTTTTGAGAGGTTTTTGGTATAGGGCGCGTGCGCTTGCCAGACAGACAGAGAGAGAGACAGAAAGATAGAAAGCGAGAAATCACCCCCCAGGGGGGATGGCCATGCCACAATCCCTTCTCCTCCATTCTCCTCTCAGGATCTTGGGCACGTACGCACATGCGCCCGGTGTGAGTTTAAGCCACCGGGTCCGAGACTCGAATCGCGGTCGACTATGTGGGAGTCCAGCGACATAGTCATTACGCTAACTGCTGGTCCCTCAATATTTTATTTACTATTTCAGTATTAATCCTATATACCTGATTTTTTTTTTTTTTACTTCTTTATAACATAAAGGGACTTCAAAAAGTTTGAGGAAAAATTGGAATTAAAGTTCAAACTTATTTTGGTGCAAATAAAGCTTTCATGTGGATTCAGAAATATAATTGATATGTATGTATGATTAAATAGTGAATAAACATATTTATGAATACATTTCTCATTTTCTGACATATTTCTTTTTTTGTTTCTAAGACTATATTTTTATTTGATCAATAAATGCATAACTATATAGATTTCTTCTATGTGTCAAGTATTAGTTAGTATCACAAATATGCCAGAGAAAAAGAAAGACATGGTCTCTTGAGAAAGTTCATCCTGGGGCAAGCCTGTGGCATGATGGTTAAGATAATTGAATCCCATGTAGCTGACTTTGTGGTTCAAGTCCTAGATATAGTGGTTTGGGAAACACACCCAGGCACACTTGCATACATGCCCAAAACTCCAGGGAAGAGAGTGGAGGGGAAGGGATTGCAGTGTGGCCATCATCCTGGGGAATGATTTCTCACTTTCTCTTTCTCCCTCTCTCTGGCTTCTTGGTAAGCACATGTGCTCTATAGCAGAAACTAAAAACAAACCAACATACGCAATCTTCATCTTTAAGGAGAATGTAATATTAGTAATAAATAGTGTGATAAGTGTCACAAAAGTAGAAAAATGAAGTTTATTACTAGAGACCAGAAAGATACTCAAGGGGACTGAAAAAGTCTTCCCTAAAGAAGTGAAAAGAGAAGGATGAGGAAGAGTTTACCAGGTGAAACCAGGAGGAGACTGAAGCAAGAAAGAAATTTGGCAGAGGGATCAGGAGGATTGAAGGACTCAATCCCCTCTATCTATTTCAAGTGGTTCTTCCTTACTCTGTTCTAGCTTCTGACTGTGGGTGTTTCCAACCATTTTGGTTCCTGGTATTATGTTCCCTTAAAAAACTGATCTATTTTGAGCACAACTAGCCTGCAAACTGATGACTATAAATTATCAAGCTAATTTTTTCTTTTTTAGGTTTTGCCATAGGGCATGTGTGCTTGCCAGAGAACAGAGAGACAGAGAAAGAGAGACAGAGGGAAAGTGAGAAATCGCTCCCTAGGCATGGCCATGCCACAATCCCTTCTCTTCCACTCTCCTCCTGGGATTTTGGTCATGCACACACATGTGCCCAGTGTGACTTTCGAGCTTCCAGGGCTGGGACTCAAACTGCAGCTGGCCGTGTGAGTTCAGTATCTTAACTACTATGCCACCTTCTGGCCTCTCAAGCTCATTTTTGATGCATTGTGCTCAGAACGAAGGGAGAGCAAAAGATATTTAAATATACTTTATAGAATGTATGGCAACCTGGCTAGGGAAAAATATCAGAAAGAAGATGACACTTGTGTGTATATTATGTTTAGTATAATATCATTTAACCCTAAAAAAGATTGAAATCCTGCTATTTGTGGCAACATATATGAACACGGAGGACATTATGATAATAATACATAAGATGAGCCAGGCAGAATAAGACACATATTGCATCATCTCATTTGGTTTGCAAATATTTTCTTCTATTCTCTTTACTCTTGTTGATTGTCTCATTTGCTGTGCAGAAGCTTTTTAGTTTACCACAGTCTCAGTTGTCCATTTTTGCTTTTGGTGCCTGTGTTTTTGGGGTCATAACCAAAAAATTATTGCAAAGATCAGCATCAGAATGATTTTCCTCATGTTTCCTTCTAGTAGTTTTAGAGTGTCTATACCTAAGTTCATGTCATCTGCAAATAGGGATGATTTCACATCTTCCTTTTCAATTTAAGTGCCTTTCTTTCTATCTCTGGTCTAATTGTTCTGGCTAGAAGTTCTAGTACCATGCAGAATAGATTCTGTGAGAATGCAGCTCCTTGTCTCATTACTTAACTTAGATGAAAAGCTTTCTACCTATCACCATTGAATATAAAGTCAGCTGTGAGCTTGTCACCTATGGACTTCATTATGTCAAGGTACATTTCTTTTGTACCTGATTTCTTGGATTTTTTTTGTCCAAAATTCCTTTATATTTATTTATTTTTATTTTAACTTTTTTACTTGCTGGTGAGAGTGTGCACTTGTTAGAGAGACAGAGAGAAAGGAAGAGAAAGAAAGCACCTACAAGGGGGTGTGGTCACACCACAGTTCCTTCCTCTTTTTCTCCATCCTGTCAGGATCTTGGGTCACATGCAAATGCACTCAGATGTTTATTCAAGCCGGGGGGGGGGGGGGGGGGGGGGGGGAATCTGATTCCCTTACCTATTAGGTCATGGGGCCGGCCCTAGAGAGTCTTCTATTATTGTGAAAGGATGTTGAATTTTGTCAAGTGATTTTTCTGCATCTATTAAAATTATTTTATAACTTTATTCTTCATTCTGTAAGCCTGGTTTATCATGTTCGTTGATTTTTATATTGAACCATCCTTGCATCCCAAGAATAAATTACAGTTGATCATGGTATCTGACCTTACTAATATGCTGTTGAGTTCAATTTGCTGGTATTTTGTCATAGATAGAGGGTTGGAAATATAAACAGAAAAATTTCAGGAGCCACTTGGAAAATGGAAAATAATCCTGAAGGGGTGTGGGGAGAAGAGTCTGTGTGTGTGTGTGTGTGTGTGTGTGAGGCTTTTGCCTTAGGGCATGTGTGCTTGCCAGAGACAGATAGTGAGAGGGAAAATGAGAAATCACTCCCTAGAGGGATGGTCATGCTGCAATCCCTTCTCCTTCATTTTCCTCCTGGGATCTTGAGCACACATGCACATGTGCCCAATGTGATTTTTGAGCCACTGGTCCAGAATTCAAACTGGGTTGTTGGAGGAGTCCGACCGGCGAGGCCCCAGGATCTGTCTGAGCCCCCCAGACCTTTGAGCTCCGCTTCCGGTCAGATCAATATGCTGGCAAAGCCACTGTTGTGCACCCCCTGACCTTGGAAAAAAGCTTGGGTCAATTAGCATGTCAGCAAGGCTGCTTGCTATTTGCTCCAGAAAACTGGTAGCCTTGCTGGGAAGCGACCCCCCTCTCACTCCCCAATTTACTACTATAAAAGAATTGCATAGCTCTCTTATACATCCTGAGTATATGATAAAATTTTCCAGGAACTCCCCCGACCGCTCCCCTTTGCTATAATCACCTACTATTAATTACAATGCTTTATCTCCATGGTCACAGTAGAGGGTGGGCTGAAGTTCTATCTAGGCAGAAATAATCTTGACCTTTGGAAGGCCCTTCAAAATACATTTAAGGTAAACTTAATCCTTTCTTTACTTAAAATAGGATTAGGCCAAAACTGGCCCAGGACACCTCTACCCTCACCAAGCGAAATAGATAAATATTTTAGGACTCCTCAAATCAAGTTTTAGATCAAGTTTTAGATATTGTATAGAGACAGAGGCATCCAATAAATCAGTGTGAAAAGTTTGAATTTATGAGTCAAGAATGGGTTGAATGGTGGGGTGAATGCATTTATGGTTCTGCTTTCCCACAGGTCTATTTTGTGAAGACTAAATTCATGAGACTGTGAAGGAATACTTGTTCAGATCCAGGTAGCCTCCATCCATAAATACATTATAGAGAGCTTGCCCAAGAGCTCTCAGTTGATATTAGAGAGTGAGTAGGACTGGTGTCTTAAACAGATATTGAAGTAAGTTGTTAATTAAGAGTTGATGGATATAAATAAACTACCTAGAACTCTGTGGTAACTAGAAGCTACTGCATTACTTTAAAAATAACTTACTTTTTAAAAAGTCTTTTACTAATTTCTTCTTATTTGGGTGAAGTAACAATAACTAAATATCATATACTAGCACATCTGGAAAGGAACTAAGCTTCCCTCATTCAAAATTCTTTATTTTAGAGACAGCAAAACAGACATCAAAGTGCCTTAAAACTCACTTTTCCCAAAACTTGATCCAGTACTGTTTCTATAACTGCATCCATGCCAAGAACCACAAATCCACAAATAGTTATTTCTATGATGGTTCAGTATAAAAAGTAATAGACTATCAGTTAGAAGTACCATTGTA
This sequence comes from Tupaia tana, assembly GCA_026018925.1. Lineage (NCBI taxonomy): Eukaryota > Metazoa > Chordata > Mammalia > Scandentia > Tupaiidae > Tupaia > Tupaia tana. Next base: position 10,976,289 of record JAKSZU010000003.1, on the reverse strand, counting down.
ATGTTCAAGTTCCGGGACACCATTCTCACTGGTGCATGAATAAGGCTAATTTATACAAAATGTTGAGCATCCATTATGTGCTGGGCTCTGGGACAGACAGCACAGATGCACACCTTGGTAAGTCACATGCATAGAGTATGAACTATGTGTAGAAGGTAGCGGGATGAAGACGGTGCTTCAGTTGCGACCAGAACCCATATGCCTGTGTGTAATATTGGGTTGTCCAAAAAGTCATGGTGTATTTTGCATAGAAAAACAGAAAAATACTTTTTCATTTCCCAACTATTGTGTCAGGACTTTTCCTGTGACCTGAGAGTTCCACGCTCCACTGACTGAGCGAGGTGGAGCTGCAGAACTCCTTGTAGCTAACTCCGTTCAGTAGAGCATGAAACTCTTCTCTCAGAATTGTGACTGCCATCCTGGCCTTTTGTCCTCTCCGTGGCTTCTTATCTATTTGCATGATTCACCAGGGATCTGGGAATACACCGACAAAACAGATAAGCTCCCTGATGTCATGGGCTCCAGAGTGTTATGGGAGAAAGAGACATTTTAAAAGTAATCAATCAAACAATTATTTAATTAATGCTGGTTATTCTGTTAAAATACAGGATGAAGTGAAGCTTTCATTTTCTTCAAAGTTATACTAGGACTAGAAGTTAATTATTATATTAATTATATAATTATTCATCTAACTTCCAAAAGGAGAGTAATAATAATGATCATTTATCAACATCAGACACTTCATATAAAATCCTCATGGTGGGACCAGCAGGTGGTGTGGTGATTAGGGTGTTGGACTCCCACATGGCTGGCAATGGTTTGAGTCCTGAATCTGGCAGCTTGCTTTACTGCTCTTTCTCTTTCTCTCTCTCTGTCTATCATTCTCTGGTGAGTGCATGTGCCCTAAGGCAAATTAAATAAATAAATTAATTAAATTAAATAAATAATTCTTAAAATCCTCATGGCAACTCCAAAAAGTAAATATACAACCCACTTTACAAGTGAGTAAATGGAGATTCAGAGAGTCTATTTAATGCCCTTCTAATAATTTACAGTTAATATGCCCTTACTGGGATTTGAACACAGGCCTCTGTGGCAGCTAAATTTGTGGGCTTTCCACTATTACATTGCAGCCAAGCACAGTGGTGGGAACTTGCAATACCAGCTCCTATGGAGGCTGAGGCAGGAGGATCTCGAACTCAACACCAGCCTGGGCAATAGAATGAGACCCTGTCTCTAAAAAATAAAAAACAATTTAAAAATTTAAAAATGCCATTATCATCTGACTTCAATGGACAGGACAGCTGAGGTAATGGAAAAGTCAGGAACTCATTGTCCCCATATCTGAACGTAAGATTCTTTTAGCTTTGCATTTCACGATGAGGTTATCTTTAACATCATTAAATATGTGCTAGTTAACTGGCTTTCAAGTTAAACATGCTTCCTTCTTTCTGCTTTTAGTGCCCATATTTAATAATCTGAGCACAACACTGGTGGGGGCGTTACAAAAAAGACTGCAATTCTTCTTGATTATTTACAAATAATGAAACATTTTTATGCCTCATCAAAAGCCGGGATTTCATGTATTGTATTTTTAAAATTACAATTCTTCCAGTGGCCTGAACATTTTTTTCCTTTTCAAGCATCTGCCCACAGCCACCTCCATAACAGAAATCATTTGTAGCCATTATTTTTGCCGGTCTCAGTTGGCCCAGCATTTCTAATTGCAAGTGAACGTTAACCCACTAATTGTTGCATAAAGCACCTACCGCTCAACCATGCAGAAAATAAAGTGTAATTTTATAATTAATAATGTAATAACACTTCCTAAACCATGATCATGAAGCCATATAGAGAAGCTATTTTTCCCAAAGCATAGGAAATACATTCAAAGCTAAAAGGCTAGATACTAACACAGGTTTTATAGCAATAAGTTTCATTCTTCTTTATTTAAATTTAGTAAAAACATATGTACCACACAATTTCCCATTTTAACTACCGTAAGTGGATAGTCAGTGGCATTAAGCACATTCACTGCTCTGCAACCATCTCCACATCCATCTCTAGAACTTTTTTCACCACCCGCAACTGAAATTCTGTATTTATTACAACAGTTCCTCATTGCCCCCTCTCAAAACCCTGGCATCTTCATCGACCCCTCTCAGAACCCTATTGATCTCACTGTGCCCTCTCAAAACCCTGGCAAAGGGACCAACAGGTGGTGTGGTGGTGCCTGACTCCTCCATTGTTTGTGTCCCAGACCTGGCAGTTTGCTTTCTCATGTTCTCTCCTTCCCTCTCTCTCTCTCTGGTGAGTACATGTGTGCTTTAGCAAATTTAAAAAAAAAAAAAGCTAATTAAATAATTCTTAAAAACAAAACAAAACAAAAAACCCCTGGCATCTATGTTTTCACTACTATCTTTATGAATTTGACTACTCTAGGCACCTCATATGAGGAATCAGATAATATCTGTCATTTTTCTGGTTTGGCTTATTTCACTTAGCACTCTATCTTTCAGGTTCATCCATGATATCGTATAGGTCAAAATTTTCATCCTTTTAAAGGATACATAATATTCATTTGAAGATATATAAGCACATTCTTAAAAATCCATTCATCCCTTGATGGGCATTTGGGTAGCAGTGAATTTTGAGTCATCTCAGCACTTATGGAAATGATTTTCTGGGTAGGGAGTGAGAAGGTACAACGTTGTACTTAAGGAGAAAAGTGGGGAGGATGGAGGACACCATGTGACCCCGAGCTGCTGTACAACACAGCGGCCACACCTGGCTATCGAGCACTGGCATCGCGCTGATCTGAAATGAGTCGAGCTGTATATACCAAGTACACAACAGACTGTTAAGGCATAGGATTACAAAGTGAGGGTGTCATAGCTCATCAAAATTTTTAAATTTTGGTTATGTAGGTTAAATAAGATATATTAAGATTAATTTTGCCAATTTCTTTTAACTTTTTAAATGTGACTCCTGAAGTTAGAACTACACATGTTGCTCTCGTTGTATTTCCATTAGATGGCGCTAATCCAGAAAGCCATCTACTAGGCACAATATCTAGATGTCTTTACTCCCAAAGTCAGACACGGCTGATGTCCGATTCTAACATAGTACACTCAGTTAACAGGAGACAAGGAAACTAATCCAAAGGAATTGGTCTCCAAGTTTGGAACATCAGGAATGCAAAGGTGGGCAACATTTGGGCGTGGGAAAGTCCTTCTCCTCATGTTTAGAATACCATGGACTACATTCTCTCACCTAGCTATGAGGTAGACACAGTAATATCCCTTGTCTTAGAAGATGAATAAATAGGAATGTAAAAGCCTTCCTCTCTTATATCTCCCTACTCACATTACCCCTGTTCATCTGGAACTTTCTTTGTGTTTGTAGAGACTCAGTGCATCTATTAGAAAATGTTTCGCAGGTCCTTGTTGGGCATTTATTTGTAAAAAGTACACCATGTGCAAGTTAACTGACTCTACTATTTTGGTTGATTAGCCTCTCAGGAAAATAATGCCAGTTTTAAAAGAGCAAAAAGAAGTACTTGGTCTGTCTTTTCAAATCAACACCATTGTGAGAAGCCGGGAATCCTGCTGTCTCTCCTCAGCCCACACAAAGCTCTTTCTGCCTCTAGAACAGAAGTTCCAAGGGTAAACAAGGTCAGGCCTGGAAGGTACAGCAGTAAAAGAAATTGTGAGTCGCAATTACTTAGGTAGGCGGGATATTACATAGACTTTTTCTACTTCAGCTATTTTAATACAGAATCTTATTACACCACTGAGATGTTAAGGTTTTGCCTCAGAAGACACTGTATCTGAAGATCTCCCTCTCCTCATCTTCTTCCATTCAGCCCCAGAGAACCCTTTCTGCTATCAGTGACCATGTCTGCGTTTTTTTCTTTTTTTTGCCTGAAGATCAGCTATGAAAATGTTCTGTGGTTTAGGACCTGTTCATTTACGTATAAAGTTCTCTTCACAGTCACACGCAGATTTCAGAGTCACAGTCCAGGAGCGAGGACACGCACGTGCGCACGCTGGACACTCCCCACTGCTGACGGTCTGAGTGCTGAGGCTTCCCTTGGGACTAACGGAGGGAGTATAGATCTGGATGGCTGAGTCTAGTCAGAGAAAATTCTGTTTTGAAAAAGTCAATGCAAGATGAAGAAAGGGACTACAGTTAACGGTCAAGGCAGGGGAGGAGGAAGCAGGGAGATGGAAAGGTGAGTGGCACATACAGAAGAGGAAATGGGGAAAAGACAGGTGTGAGCTGCGGAAGTTAAAGGGAGATAAATAAAGCAGGGCTCCCCAACCCCCAGCTGTGGACCGGTGCTGACGCAGGGGCTGAGGCTTATGCTGTTCTCGAAAGCACAGGGTTTTATTTGAAAAGGAAAAAAAAAAAAGACCCATAACGATGACATAACAATATCATCTGACCATTTATATTTTAATATTTCAATGTCCTCGTGAAAATAATGGACAGGGTTTTAGGAAGTTACTTAGAATTGCTCCACATCGCTTTGAGTGCAAGATGCTCTCCTGCCATCCTCCACCAGAAGAAAAGAAAGAAATGGATAAAAAGGCTAACAGTTGTTTCAGGGAGGTCCTCTCCCCTTCCTGGGGGCTTTTCAAGAATCCCTGGATCCTGCCAATTCTTCATTCTTGTGGCTCCCTCGCCGGCAGGGGGCGCTCTGGTGTGCGCGCTGTCTGTTGCTGGTGTTGCCGGGGCTGAGCTTCCTCCCTTCTGTGCACTGGCTGAACTGGTCACGCTCTGTCACTCTGTCACTGCTGTTTGTGCCGAGCCTTGGGTCCAGGCAGGAGAGGGCTCCTCTGGAGGGCAGATGGGCAGCCTCTATTCGCTCAGCTTAGCCAGGTCCTCGGCACTAAGCTCCCAGCGGCTCCCAGCGGCTCCCAGCGCACAGGTGCACCCACCCCATCGCCATTCCCGGTCGCTTTTCTTCATTTGGAAACCCTCTGCCTTCCAACCGCTGCCAGCGTTGGGGGGATGTGGGAGGCGCCGGACTCCACCCTCAAAGCCGCAGTGACCTTTCTCCTTTTGTCCTTCAGGCTCCAAAGCCCATCTGAAATACTTCCTGACGCTGATGGAACAAAGGATGCTCCATCATACACATTGTTCCCTTGTCTTTGCTTTTTTAAAAATTTATTAATTAAAAGTTTGTTGTAGGATGTGTTTGCTCGCCGGAGACAGTGAAAGAGAGGGAAGGAAAGTGAGAAAGCTCCCCCATGTCATCTGCCAGCCCCCATTAATTATTATTATTATTATTATTATTTTTTTTTAATGAGAGCAAGGAGAGAGAGAAAGAGAGGTAATTATTCAGGGTCTCGCTTTGCCACAGTTCTCCTGCCCAGTTAGGTAGAATCAGGGAGGGACCCTAGAGCCAGAATAGAGTCTGCTTACTTTTTGGGTCAAGAAAGCTTAGTTGCAGCTCATTGCCTGGTGGCTAAGGGAGCTAGATTTTATCTGGCCCACCGTGTCCTAGAAATTCTGGCCCCACTGGTTTGAAAAATACATCGGGCAGGTGCACGTGCATGGACAAAATTCTAACTGGATGGAGAAATGAAGGAGAAAGGATTGTGGAGTAATCGTGCCACATCGTGGGGGTGCTCTCTTCTCCTCTTTCCGTCTCTGGTAGCACACACGCACTCTAACAAATAAAAAAAATAAATAATAATAATTTAAAAAAGAGTTAGCACTTAGAAACAAAATGTCTTGTAACACTCCTGCTAAGGAGAAAATAGTCTTTTCTCCATCTAAAGCAATGGAAATAAAAAGAAAAATAACTGTTTAATTGGTTATTCTTCTATAATATTTTTGATAGATAATATAAAAATGATTTATGTAAGTTTGATTCATGCTAAAAATTCTGCCAAGATACGTGCCATTAGTTTCATTTTTCTTTTAATGAAGAATTGAGGTTCAGAGAGGTTAAATTATGATCGAGGGTCACACAATAAAAATAGAATCTGGGTTCAAGCTCACATCTATCCGCAGAGCTTGTACATCATATGCTAAGATATACTTAAGCCAGGAAAAATCACTCTGTTAAGAGGCCTAGTCTTCCAGAGAAGACCTGTTGTAAAAACAAACAAACAAACAACCCCCCCAAAACCAACCAAACAAAAAAACCCAGGTAATTAGTGGCATGTAAATTGAGGGTTATTTATTTATTTATCCCCCCCCCCCCTGAGATTATGTTTGGCTGTACTGGCATTGGGGGAGAGAGAGAGAAAGAGAGTTAGAGAGATAGAGATAGATAGAGAACACTCCAGGGGGCCTTGGTCATGTTGTAATCCTTTTTCCTCTAATTCTTCTTTCCATCAGAATCCTAGAGACCTTATATGGCAGCGGTGTTTTTCAAGATGCTCGAGCCAGGACTTGAACCCTGGTTGGCCAGGTCAGATTTGGCTTCCTCTGCACAGCAACTAACCACTATCCTACGGGGTTGGCCCTAGTTCAGTTTTATAAAACATTAAATTTGTTTTTTCTTATGCCAATTTGAAATCTCTTACAAACTGCCTTGTTTTAAAAGTAGACTCTGAATTTATTTAGAGACAAAGTAAAAGATAAAAACCAAATGCTCAAAAAAAGGTTCATAGATTATGTGAAATAAATATCCATAATAATTAAGCAAATGGTATATTAAAAGACACCCCCCAAAAAGAAGAATTTGAAACAAAAAAAGGAGTAAAGATAAAAATAATAAATGTAGGGGCTGGCAGGTTGTGTAGTGGTTAAGGGCACTGGACTCCCATATGACTGACCGTGGTTTGAGTCCCAGACCTGGCAGCTTGCTTCCTCTCTCTCTCTTTCACTCTGTCCCTATGTGGTCAAATAAATAAATAAAGTTAAATAAAATAATTCTTTAAATAAATAATAAACATAAAGAATAGAGGTTGTGGAATTAGCTCTGTGAAAGTATGTATCAGTGTTGGAAGCAGCTTAGTGCAAGGCTCACATAAACGTGCTTCAGTTGTGAGCTTTAGTATTCATAAAATCGCTTGTGTTTACTATAAGGAAAAAAAGACATTCTGGCATTTTCTGGACTCCCAGAAGCTTCACCTGGGAGCTATTTATTAGTGCTGTTGACAAAAAAGTAGAAATAGAATGAAACTGCTAATATACGGCCATAAATTCAACATCTCACTGTCATGAACATGCCCCACAAATAAAGTTTTTCTGCCCACTGCACACACCATTTTTGTAAATCTCTTAATTATATACTTGTCCTTTGGGGCACTTGGCTTGAGTGATGATTTATTTGTGTGATGATTTGATTAATAACTTCTCCCTCACTATATAGTAAGGCCCTTGATGGGCAAGGATTTTATTTAGTTTTGTTCACGACGGTAGCTCCAGCAGCTTTCATAGTCACTGTCTGGCTTATGGGAGATACTCAGTAAATAGGTTCATATTGAATAAATAGCCTAATAATCCTAGCAAGCAAGCAGCATGAGACTTTAAAGAATTAACTTTTGCATACTCACAAGTGACTCTGGATGTAAGAGTAGGTAATGAAGGGAGAGGGTGGAGGCACAAGCCACCTCAATTGATAGCTATCATTTTGCAGCCGAAACCAGCTAATGAGAGGAATTCCCAAAAGGTTCAGAGTGAGACATAAGGATGTGTGGATATGTGGGTTAGATACGAGTATAGTCCTTAAACTTAAGCCTATGTCTGATACGATGAAAACGTATTTTCAGCTGCCTTGACTCTTTCTTTTATTATACTTTGAAATCGTTCTGTGATTGGACTGATCTGCTTTTACTCCAGAGAAAGATAATGAGAGACAATAACAGGTAATTTTCAGGTCTGTCTGTATACAGTACCAGCACCTCTTGTCAACTAAAACATGAAGTTAAAAACCCACTCTAGGGTGGACAGTATCAAAAAGTCAGACGACAGAGTTGATGAGGATGTAAGAGAAATTATAACCCTCAGACATTGGTGGAATGTAAAATGGCATAGCCACTTGGGAAAACAGTCTGATGGTTCCTTAAGTGATTAAATATAGTTATCTTATGACCAGCAATTCCACTCTCAAGTACAGAGTCAAGAGAAATGAAAATATATGTCCACATAAAAATTGGTATGCAAAGGTTTATGACAGTATTATTCATAATACCAAAAAAGGCAGAAAAAATCCAGCCCACCAACTAACAAATGAATGAACAAAATGTGATATATCTATATGTATTCTCTCTAGAGAAACAGAATCAATGGATTTTACATATATATATTTAAATATATATTATTTACACGCTTTATTTATTATAGGAATCGTCTTATAAGACTATGGAGACCCAGAGATCCCGTGGTCTGCTGTCTATAAGCCAGAGAACCAGGAAAGCTGGTGGTATAGTTCCATCTGCAATTGAAAACCTGAGAACTGCTGGAGCAGACGTTGCTAAGTCCCAGTTCAAGTCAAAAGGCCAGAGAATTGGGTGGTAGTGGGGAATAATGGTATCTTGGTCTGAGTCCTAAGGCCTGAGAACCAGGAGAGAAAATGTCTAAGGGCAGAGAAGATGGATGTCTCAGGTCAAGCAGGGGATACACCCACTTTTCCTCCTTCTCTTTATTCTATTGTAGGCCCTCAATGAATTGGATGATGACTTCTGACATTGGTGAGGACAATCTTTACTCAGCATACTCTTTTCTTCTTTCTTTCTTTTTTAAGAGAGATTTTTACTATAGGGGGTGAGCACTCCTCCCTGTCCCCCACCACACACACACACTCAGAGAAATCACCCCTCCTCCTCCATTCTTTTCTCAGGATTTTGGACATGCACACATGTACCTGGCGTGAGTTTCAAGCAACTCAGTTTAGGACTTGAACCCTTGTTGGCTATGTGGGAGTCCAGTGCCACTACTATACCACCTGCTGACACCCAGTATACTGACTCTAATGCTTATCTCTCCTGAAAACAACCTCACAGACACATCCAGGAATAATGTTTTACCAACTATCTGGGCATCCCTTAGTCAAGTCAAGTTTACAGACAAAATTAATCATTACACTATATAGTAGGCTATTATTAGGCCATTAAAAAAATGAACTACTGATTTTTTGTAGTTGAACTACAACTTGGATGAACTTTGAAAACGTTATGCTAAGTAAAGAAGCCAGATTAAAAAACCCACATATATTATGATTTTATGCATATGAAAGTCCAGAGAAATCTATAAGCTTCAGTTTCTCCACCTGCAAATCCATAAAAATAGGGTACAGTACTTCTGCTATAGGTCTCTGGCAAGGTTCTGATGAGGTATATTAAGTAGCTATGTAATGGTAGGTATACCATAGTATAATTTATGTTGTTCCAAATTGTAGAGAAAGAAATATTTACCCATATAGAGATTATAGTAAATAACAAGTATTAATTAGAGTCCAAGAAAGAAATTACAGTATTTTTAAGAAAATTTCACTCTACCCCCAGTCCTGTAATAGCAAAAACAAGTGTATGCTGTGTGAAAACAGTGTTCAATATTTGCATGTTTTGTTTCACAGAAGATAAATCTGAGCCAGATTTTAGTTGGAATGAGGATATTTAACTCAGCCTAGATTTACTACGTAGACTGCTGTGCTTCTACTTTCACACACGCATTGTTCATAATAATGAAAAACTGGAACTGTCTTTAACTGCTCAGATATACGGGAAAGTCAATTCTTCTGCTGTTCCATAATTATGCTTTAATCTTTTTTTTTTTTTTTTTTTTTTTTTTTTTAGTTTTTGCCATAGGGCATACATGGGCTAGCTAGAGGGAGACAGAGAGCCACAAAGAGAGGGAAAGCGAAAAATCATCCTGGAGGGGGAGGTGATGGTCATGCCATAACCCCTTCTCCTCCATTCTCCCCTCTGGACTTTAGGCAGTCATGCACATGTGCCCAGCATGGTTTTCAAGCTGCTGAGTCCAGGACTCAAAGAGCAGAGCCAGCCATATGAGATTGACTGTCCCAAACAGCATGCCACCTGCTGGCCCTCTGTACTCATTCTGTGGAATTGTTTCTCATAGAATTTTGTAGAAAGAAAGAAAATGAATAAAACAATGTTAAGAGAAGAAAATAGTACAACTAATACATATACAACACATAATGTACTATAGTCTTCCGAAAAGCATATAATGATGGATAAAAAAAAGCAGTTTGAGAAAAGTCATAAAATGAAAATAGTTGTGGTTTTATTATGTTGGTGGGCCTATGACTACTTTTTATTTTAAATAATTTATATTGTTTTAAAGTGTGTTAATAATATACAGAAACTTTTATATGTTAAAAACACCTACTGTTGCTTGTCCTCTATTTTATAGACTCTATTAAGAGAGATAAAACAAAAGTTAATTATAAAGGAAGGTGGGCAGTATTGATGAAACTCCTAGCTCTTAGGAAAGGAGCTTTCTTAAGGGTAATAGGTTATCCTTGACAACATACTGAAAGGACATTTTTAAGGTTGATGAATGATGTCTGCAAGTCTGCTAATTAGCTATGTCCCCATGAGCAAGCCATTTAACCTCCAAGGATCTTGATTCTCTCATTTGTGAATTAAGGGATTTAAAAAAGAGAGAGATTCATTCTGGACACACAGAGAGGTAGAAGTTGGTGACTTGAGTACGAAGCTGCCATCTTAAATTCTCGGGGGATGCATGTGTCTTACAGAACTATGTGATCTGCATGGCACATGGAGGAAATGGAAGCTAGAGTCCAGTCACCAAGGCCATGCGCAGAGATGAAGGGGCCCAGACTGCTATTTTTATCTGTTTGTTTGTTTTCACTTAAGGATTGCTACTTGTCTTCTATACTGGGTACACTAGTAAGAGAGATTTTTTTAAAAGATAATTGTTAAGGAAGGTGAATAGTAGAACTTCCTGAAAAGATAGCATAAAGAAACAATTCTGTGACATAATATTGCATATAATATGTGTTCTAATAAAAAAGCATTTAGTAAATACATTTACCTAAATATTATGTTGTATTACGTGAGCACATTCTCTTTTCTTTGGTAACCTACTAAAGCATCACTGACCAAACAATGAATGAACATCAAACAGGCAGGCATGCTAAAATTAACATGCAAATACTCAAGCAAGAGGAGAGGATACAAATATGTCTTGACAGAGCTGCTAAGTACTTTCAGCTGTGCATGAGAAGTGAAATGTAGTGGACACAATATTGCTAACTCTGAGCTCGGACAAAACAACTGGGAAAGGAGAGAGGGTCACTCTGTAATTTATGTCTTAGAGTTAATTAAGAGGAGGAAAGAGGACTGTGCATTTTAATTTATATGTTTCTACTGCTGGTCTTCAATTAGCAGCAATCTTTCTATGGACAGGACCGTCTTCTATGAATTCCAAAGCCTCAGAGCTAAACTTGTAGGGATTGATTGGATTGGGACATCAGCCAGTCAAAACAGTGTGTGTGTGTTTGGCTTCATATTCAGAAGCAGAAGGTGAAATCCTTATTCCATTTTCTTCCAAGACACCACATGTGGCACAGAGAGTCCCCTATCAGAGGCCCTTCCTTTCATTTTTTCTGTACCCTCATGTTCTCCTCAGCCATGTTCTCTAGTTCTCTACTCATTTTCAACCCAGAAGCTAATAACTCTGTGAACACATTTGATCTTTTAGGGCGTTTATGCCATTGTTAGCCTTCCTGCCCTTCTTACCAGGATTTCTTTGGGTATTTATACTTGATTACCCATTCTTGGGAGTTTATTTCATCTCTGTTTTCCTGTTCAAAATATTATTCCAATACTAAAGGTATAATTCAATCCTGGACAGTGGCACCTAGGGGTAGTAAGGAAGTTTCAGGTGTCTTCTAATGTTGGAGAGTACTCTCTCAGGTTTTCTATAACAAATGTTCTATAATGTGCTATTTTTTAATTGAAGAACAAATTACCGATTATGGTTCATATTGAAAATATGCAGTACTTTAAAATAATTGCTCAGTGCAAAGTTGATATTTCCAGAAAATGTTTACCTTTTAAATAGATTTAAGACTAACAGTAGAACTAATCTCCTTATACTAGAACTAATCTTCTTGTTTTTCTTTCCCGCAAATAATCTTCATTTTGTTCTGTTCTTTATACTTTTAAAAAAATATGTGATAAGAGCACTTAACATAAGATCTACCCTCTTACCAAATTTTAGTGTACAGCTGTATTGCTAATTATAAGGACAATGTTGTATAGCAAGTAAACATCTTTTATCTTATTAATCTTGCATAACTGAAACTTATTTTGAGAAATATCCATTCAAGAAATTTGTTCATTTAAATATCGCTTCCTTTTGCTCTTGAGCTATAGAAGTTACTTGTATTTTTTTGGATATTAGTCCCTTACCGGAGATATGCCTCTACAAGTATTTTCTCCTATTCTGTAGGTTACTCTTTCACTCTGTTGTTTCCTTTGCTGTGCAGAAGCATTTTATCAATAGTTTGATATAGTCTCACTTGTTTAATTTTGCTTTTTGTTGCCTGTTCTTTCTCTGTCATATTCTTATACATTTTAGGAAATCTTAACAGAGTTCTGTGAAATCAGCATGTTTTGGCAATTCATAAGATAACCACACACTTAGGTTATGCTCCAACAACAGAAAATGTGACTTTACAAAACATAAGCAAGACTTGGCATTTTAAGAGAAACCCTGTGAATCTTGATAATAGGTTCTAACATCTTCCCTCAAGCTGAGGAGAAAGGCTATTCTTCACAGTTAATTCATCATTCTAGTCAAATAGTGATAAAAATACACATTTTGATTGAATTTTTAATGTCATTTTGTCATTGCTTAAAAACACCATCAGCAGGAGGGGAGACAGGCAAATCACAAAGCTGGAGAAAGAATGACAGCTGTTTAAATTAAATTTTAAGAAAACTATGAAGGAAAACATAGAAGACGATTTAAATTAATGAGTACTGTTATCCTTGGCAATCACAGGTTTTACAAAATCCTTAATAATTTAAAGTGAGAATGTTTGCTTCTTTCCCCCATTTCCTTACAACAATTTCACAATAGTCTGGAAGCATCCTGCTTTGTCAGAATGTACCAGGCCAAGCGCCTAACACAGAAGATTTGGGAACCCTAGACGTGAGGCAGGAGGGGACTACGGGTCACTGCCACTTAAAGGTGTAAAATTGATCTCTTGAGCACTAAGAGGAAATACACATGGAAAAGTTGAAAAATGTTATAGTTTATTTAACATTATCATATTTCAGTAACTTAACAATTTCACTTTCTGAGTGCTCCGTCTTATTCTCCAGGATGACACATATTTGAGTAATTGCGGAGAAAGTTATTACATTTTAGGTATGTTTTCTTAGAGCTAAAGCACTGGTATATCAACAGATTACTAATAGTAGCAAAACGGAATAGAAGATTCAATCACTCTTCTAAGAATTTATGATTAAAGTTACAAAAACAAATCCAATGAAATGTATCTAGTATAGTTGACCCTTGAAGAATGCAAGGATTAGGGGCACTGATCACTGTCCAGTCAAAAATCTGTGATTAATTTTTTTTAGGGTTTATTTATTTATTTCTCATAAGTGAGAGAATTGAAGAAAGAGAGAGAAAGAGAGAGAAAATACTCAACAGAGTCCTGATTTCATCATCCGGCGTCACTCAGCCCAGGTCATAGGCAAGTGTGTGCTCGATCTTCTCACAGTGATTTCTCCTGATTTGAACTAAGAACCTTCCCATGTAGGATTATTTCACAGTGTCATGTTTTACCACTGCACTACCATCTGGCCTCCTGTGTATACCTTTTGGTGCTCCCACGACTTAAGTACTGATAGTCAACTATTGACCAGAAACCCTACTGATAACATATACAGTTGATTAATACATATTTTGTGTGTGATATGTCTTATATATTCTATTCTTACAATAAAGTAAGCTAGAGAAAAATGTCATTAAAAAATCATAAGAAAAAGAAAATACATTGTACATTACTGAGCTGTATTTCCCGATACATTTATTGAAAAAAAAAAAATCCACATGTAAGTGGATTCAGAGTTCAAACCTCGGTTGTTCAAGGGTCAGCTGTATTAACTGAACTAAAAAGTTGAATCTTTTAATTAATAATGAAGTTCTTCTCCCACTTCTACTTCTATCTGATTTTGTTTGTACAAGTAGGTAAATTTGTTCCAGCCAGTTAAGATACAAACACAACTTATTTGGGCAAAGGTCTTAACTACACTGAAATACTCACTGTATCAACCTGTATTGTCATTAAATTCACTGGTCACATACTGGGGATCCACAATGATCGACCTCTCATTATGGTATTATGGTGTGTGTGTCTTATTTTAGAACATTGTCTAGCATTAATTCTGGGTGGTGGGAGCAGAAAACCAAGAGTTCACTAAGCTGGAGAACTGAAAAGAAATATTTAGAAAAAGCAAATAGTCAAAACACTTAGGTGATTGTAATCCTACTCTTCAAGAGGTATCTTAATGAAAGAAGTAGAAGTGTGGCCAGGTACAGGAAGATGCGACGGACCCACATGGAAAAGGTCCTGGTCCACGTCCTTGAGCACGCTTATTGCTCATGTGCCCATGATCTGGACAAGCTGAGAGTGGGTGGAATGGCTTCGTGAGGATCTTGTCGGGGGTGCTGTTCTCTTTCTTTCTTTCTCTATCTCTTTGCCCTCTCTCACATGACAGAGGTAATGAATAAATTTAATAACAATATTAATTAATTTACATATTTATTTTTTTTAAAAAGGGAAAAGTAGACATGCCTGGTCAGTGCCTAACTCCTCCCATAATTTACATAAAGACTGTAAACACCACCTGAGTCAGCTCCCAGTGTCTATGCCTTTGCTCTGTCCTGTCTAAATGCAAATTGCGTTCCTTTATCTGAGAATTCCTTCATGTCCTTTGCCTGTGCCCAGCACTCTCTCTTTAAATGGCTTTTTTCCTTGTTTCTTTTTCACTTTAGCCTTATTCTCATCAAGTTTTTCTTTTTTAAAGAAGTATTTAATTTTATTTATTCATTCACTTATGTTAATTTGACCAGAGACAGACACACCGAGAGACAGAGAAGTGAGAAAGCAAGCCACCAGGTCTGGAACTCCAACCACAGTCAGCCATGTGGGAGTCCAGCACCTTATTATTCTATAGCTATTCTTATTTATATTATATATATATATATATATATAAATAAACATACACATATATACATATACATATACACACATACTCTTTGCCAGTATAAAGTTAGAGAAAGATTTTTTTTAATGCTGGAGGGCATGTGCATGTGCACCAGAGAAATAAATAAAGAGACAGAGAGCACACACAGCCCTCAGTGGGTCTGCTCACCCCTTTATTCTCCAATTTTCCATTGTCGCAGGATTTGGGGCACACGCATGCCCAATGTAGAAGCTTCTGGGGCCAGGACTTCAATTCTGGTTAGTCAGGTGGGATCCGGCTTTCTCTATACAATGCCTAACTATTACGCTACAGGGTGCCCCATGTAGCAAGATGTTTGAAATAGAAAAAAAACTACATCTTGGGGTTGGCAGGTGGCGTTGAGGTTAAGGTGCTGGACTCCCACCTGATTTGACCATGGTTTGAATCCCAGACCTGGTGGTTTGCTTTCTCACTTTCTCTCTGTCTTTCTGTTTGTCTTTCTCTGATCAAATTAAAAATAATACTAATAATGATGAATAAAATTAGGTAATTCTTAAAAAAAAACTATATTAACTTCAACTTTCTAAAGATCTAATGCAAGCTATGTGTATTACGAATGCTAAGAAAGTGCTTATTGATTATTAACATTGATCAGAGATCCTGGGATCTCATTTAACATTCATAAAGTGGACAGAGAAGGGAGGCAAGCTGGATGCTTACTCACCCAAGGGTGGAGCACAGGGCAGCTGAAAGAAATGAGGTGATGTTTGCTTCAATGTCCCTGAAAGAAAAATCACTAGTAGGTTGGTTTCTAGTGACCCTGAAATATTGTTCACTAACAAACTGACTCTTTTATTTCAATAAATCCAAAGATGATTCTTTGAGATCAGGATAAGAAAACTTTTTTGTTTTTCTCTTATGAACCAGTAACTCATTGAAATGGAATCAATTTGGGTCACAAGAGTAAAAGCAACTTAATTTAGTTGATTTTTCAGAGTGAAGTACAAATATACTTGATATATAATGAGCTAAAATATCACACTGTAGACTATTTAGAGAATGAGTGAGAAGGTGGAAAGGTAAGAAAAAAGGTAAAGATAAGCAGAAAGAGAGGGAAAGAGGGAGGAAAAAAGGTGAAGGGAAGGAAGAGGAGACATACAGAAAAGAAGTCTCAGAAGATTTTAATAGTAATTACAGGTGTAATTTGTAATTTCTTCCTTTGGAAGAATTTCCACTTTGATCATTAGTTTCTCACAGTAGAGCAGCAATTCTTATTTATCATTTTACAGAGAACAAAAGTCACATAGTGATAAAACTGGAGTTGGAATCCTTGTCTTTATTTCTAGTCATTCCTACTTTTATTATGTTTAATGGATGTAAATTACACTTGTTCTGCAGTTCACTTGGTTTGAACATCCCAGAGTAAGTTGTCACTTGTTATTTCTACTCTTTGAAATTCTGATTACAGTACCTTTGATAGCATAGAGCCACATTTTCTTATATAAGAAAACAGCTTGTCTGTTTTTATTTCCAAACTTTAAAGTTTATTTTTGAAATAAATGTTTACTTCCCCATGGGCTTTTGAATCTTTTGCAGGTGTATGAAGGAATGATTCGGGCTTTAGAAAATTGCTTTGGAACATTAGAGATATCTCTCAATTTACTAGCTATCATCTGTAGTCCCTTTGGCATAGAGAACTGTCAGATTGCTTTATTTTATTTTTTCAGTGGTCAGAATGTTTTCATTACAGGAAACTTAAAGTTTAAATCTATAATTAGCATTTATTTGCTCAGAAAGAAGTTTTTTTGCTTTTATATATTTTAAAAATCTAAGCGTCTGGTCGTATTCAGAATTTCTGACAAGAGGTATGAAGTGGATACCACCAACTGGAATAATTCCCCCCCCCCCCCCACCTATGCACGTGGAGTGGAAATAACAGCTCTGCTCTAACTCCTACTGGATTGAAACAGAGAACCTCAAATCCTACATACTGCTCTTTAAGAAAAGCCTTTAGGAATAAGCAATATTAACCACCCTGTTAACTACTCTTACTACTTCATCCATTTTACTGTGCTGCTAAGAAGACTTGAGAGGAGAGAAGGAATGAAGTAAAGAAAGCCGGAAACATGGATGACAGGTGGAGAATGGCCAACGCTGGGCTGTGCTGCCTCCTAATTTCCATATTTGCACTTCCAGAGGTCAGGACACTTTGATGATCTTGAATTTATTATTATTGTTTAGTTGTTAAATTTTGCCAGAGGGCATGTGTGCTCACCAAAGAGAGAGACAGAGAGAGGGAGAGGGAGAAAGCACCTCCTCAATGGGTGCAATGCTGCAATCCCTTATCCTCCATTTTTTCCCTCCCATCAAGATTTTGGGCAAACAGACACATGAGCCCAGAGTGTTTCTCAAGTCGCTAGGCTGGGGATTTGAACTGCACTGATGGCCATGTGGATCTGGCTTCCTTAAACCCTAGGACACCAGGCCAGCCTTGCTAACTTTGAATTTTGTGAGAACTATTGAACCCTTATGAAAGCTTCTCCCCCTTGTATTTTTAATAAAAATTTTGAATATAAAACATATATCAGAATGAGTAAAGTATAATTAAACAGCTCAATCTGTTTTCACAAATAAACATACCCCGCGATCAGTACTAGACATTTACAAAGAAGTCCTGATTTTCACACACCCACCACCACCCCCTCCCCCATTCTTATTTTCCTTACCAAATGTGAGCATTATCCTGACTTCTAACATTGGAGATTGGTGTTGCTTATTTCTGAATTTTACTTCAGTGGAATCACAGAGTATATATTCTTTGATGTGTGACTTCCTTTGCTTAAAGCTCTGTGTGTGAGAATCACCCACATTGTTGCATACAGTGGAAGTTCATTCATTTGTATTCCTATGTTGAATTCCATTGTATCAATACACTATCATGGATAATTATCCATTCTACTGTTAGACATTCAGTTCGTTTTCAGTGTTAAGCCCTTAAGAATGATGCTGCCATTGAAACTCCGGCACCTGTCTTCTGTATACGTGTGCTCACATATCTCCTGGATATATAACCTGGGGAAATACAACTTTCCTGGATATCGCAGTGTTCTCATAGAAAATCCTAGGCAAAGAAACACATACTGTACTGTAAAGTTAGAGAGCATTTTCTTTCACATCCCTTAGAAACATTTTCACATAACATAAAGATTAGATCTGTAGCCATTTATTTACCTAATGAGTGAGCTAATTGCTCTGATCCAAAAGATACAATTTATCCTATTTTCCCCAAAGCTAAAGGAATAGGCACCTAGATGAACTCCAGCCCTGGGAGAGTGGACATTTGCATTACATCCACGGAGATATTTACATTTTGAAAAGGAATGGAGGGAGGAGGTCCTCCTAAAAGCCAAGACTACCTGGCTCCAGGAAGGTTTTATTTATACACAAAAACCGGAATCAGAATGAGACACTTTCAGGAGAGGACAGAAAAGTCATTTCTTCCTTATGCCTGCCTATGGAGAATCATGCCACTTGTGTATGAGAAATTTTTATTGGGTTTCATTGCTTACCTCCAGCATAAGACCTAGATCAGGGCCAGCAGAGAAAACAATACACATGTTATTTATTGTGAGGTAATAAATGAGAAATCCATCTCTCATCCACAGTATGTTATTTGTGCATTCAGGATAAAATTAATAAAAATGAGTATTAAAACCCAGTAATAACCAGGAATAAAATTGCTGGGTCTTACAGTGTGAATACTTTATCTCCCAGATAATCCCAAATCATTCTTCCAGAGTGGTTATATCAACTTACTTTCCCCACAGCAATTTTTCAGAGATCTATTTGCTCAAGAGCATGAGGTGCTGTCAGTCACTGCTAATTTTAGCTGTTCTGGTGATTTCATTATTTAATCTCTATGGTTTTCATTTGTGTTTTTCCAGATGATCAGTGCATTTGATCATTTTTTTTGTATGTCTATTGTCCACTTGAATGTTTACAATTTTTTAAGTATAGTTTTTTTTTGTTTTGTTTTTTTAATATTGACAGAGAGAAAGAGAGAGACAGAGAGAGGAGAAAGTAACCCCATGGGGCATGGTCATGTCACAATCCCTTCTACTCTTTTTCTTTATCCTGTTGGGATTTTGGACACACACGCACATGCACTTGGTATGATTTTCCAGTCTCCTGGGCCACAGCTTGAACCATGCAGTCGGCAATGTGGGATTCAGGCTTGTTTAACCATGAGACTCTGGGGCTCACCCTGTGGCTGGCTTTCTGGTGGATTGCCTGCTCCTTTGAATGATAGGCATTCTTTATAATTTTACACATTCATTCATATTAGCTATGAGCCCTTTGAGGTAGTAAGTACTACAAATGTATTTTTCATCCCTGGCTGCTGCTGCTTCTTTTTTTTATTTTCATTAAATTTATGGCTAACTGAAGCTCCCTCTGTTAATGTGCTATAATTTGTCAGTGTTCCTTTATGATTAGTACTTTTTGTGTTGTGTTGTTTTGTTTTGTTTTGAAATCTTTCCTGTAGTGATTTTTGTGTTTAGGGTTAGAGGTCAAGATTCATTTCTTTCCAGTGTTTATATATGCAACTGATCTAGTACCATTAGTTACAAGGAATATCCTTTCTCCACTGCTCATGTGGAGAACTTTGCTTTGTGATGTGTCTTTATTATAAATTAAGTTTCCATATATCTGTAGGACTATTTTGGATTTTTTATCCTGTTCTAGTTTTTAGCTTGTTATTCTTTTACAAATATAGCACTTTATCTTATTTGAGTTTTGTAATGTGTGTAGATAGTCATAGATATTTACACAAAATACCTGCTGAGATTTTGACTGGAATTGCACTGAAATATGGATCAATTTTTGAATAATTGGTATCTCTGTAAATTTGACTCTATCAATTCACAATCATGATATGTACTTAATTTTCTCTTTCTTTCTCTCTCTCTTTTTTTTTTTTTTTTTTTTTTTTTTTTTTTTTTTTTTTTTTTTTTTTTTTAAGTTTTGCTATAGGGTCTGTGTGTTCCTGGGAGAGCGACAGAAAGGAGAAGAAAGAAAAGATGAGAGCCCCCAGCCCCTGGCCCCCTGAGCCATGCCACAGCCCCTTCTCCCTCATTCTCCTTTTGGGATTTTGGGCATGCCTAGAGCTCTTGTTTTCAAGCCACTCAATCCGGACTTGAACCGTGTAGTTAACCATGTGAGCTCCAGCTGTTGTAACCTCCGCACCACTTGCTGACCCTACACTGCATTTTCACCTTTAATATATTTTATTTTTTTTAAATTTAACTTCCTGTTTCTAAAATAATAATTTTTTTTAACATTGGCTTTTCAAGCCAATGACCTTGTTACATACACATAATTATACTAACAGTAATTATTATTGTTTGTCTAGAAATAGTTTGATTTTCTACACGTACAATAATGTGGTCTGACAATTATAACAGTTTTAATTTACTTTCAGGCATCCATATATTACTTCCAGTCTCAGAGGGACATCTTTCACTATTTTATTATTAATATAATTCTGTTATAGATTTATTATAGATACGCTTTATCTGATAATGAAAAAACCTTTCTATTCCTGGTGTATTATATATAAATTTTTAAAAATGATAAATTTGTGTGAGATTCTACAAATGCTTTTTTCTGCACTTGTTGCGATGATCATCTATTTTCCTTAGTTCTGTTAATGTGCTGATATCCATCGATTTTCAGATATTAAACTGCCCTTGTGTGGCCTGCACTGCTGGAATCAAACTGACATGATTATGATGTATTCTCTTTGTTATATATTGCTGGATTTGATTTGTACATATTTTTCTTTTTAAGACACTTGCATATTTATTTATGAAATTGATTGATTTAATATATGATCCTCTTTGGTAAGTATTCCTTGTATTTTTTTTTCTTTACTCATGATAAAGCATGTGTACACTCAGAGGAGAAGAGGGGGCATCCTTCACAGGGTCTAATCACACAGTGAGCCCCTTCCAGTCCTTCACCCCATTGGCTCTTGGGCACTTGCACATATGGCTGAAGTGTTTCAGGCTGACCAACTTGGGGACGTGAACCGTGGCTGGTGAACCACGCGGAATCTGGTTTCTGAGCAGCACATTACCCAGACACCCCAGAGCCGGCCCATTTCTTATGTTCTTAAAAGTGTGAAGTTTGCACTTCAGGTGTTCTAGCTGTGTTAAGGCCAAGTAGCTCATGTCTTCTTTATTTTTGTTGATGCTTTGTTCTGTTAAGTTACTGAGAAATGTGTCTAAAGTTTTCCAAGTGTTATTATGGATTTGGATATATACTTTTTTAGATCTGCCACTTTTTGCTTTTCTGTTTGAGGCCATGTCTTAGGTAGACACAAACCTAGATTTTTAATATCTTTGTGAAAAGTCGACCCTTTTATCTTTAGAAATTATGAAGTTATCTCCCTTAATCTCTAGTAATGCCTCTTTAAAGTTTTATTCATCTGCTACATAGGTACAAGAGCCTTCTTTTAGTGTTTGCAACTTATGTTGAGTTGTCAGAAAAGTCATGATTTTCTCCATGAAAAAATGCATCCTGACTTTTCTGACAACCCAATATTTTCTTAATATTTCAAACCTGTAGGAATTATTGCCATTGTTCAATAAGTTAATGTTCATTTAGATTTATCACCATATTTACTCATACATTGCTGAACGTTCCTTTCTGCTTCTCTGAGTTTCAAACTGAGATCATTTTCCTTCCTGAAGAATCCTTTTAATATTTCCTTACATGGGGTTCTGCTACAGATGAATTCTTCTAGTTTTGTTTTGTTGAAATGACTTCATTTTATATTTATGTCTGAAGGAGGTTTTGATTATGAATACTATTTAATTTGTCAGCTCCTTTGCTCTAGTATTTTAAAGATACATTTTCATTGCCTTTTGGCTTTCATGGTTTATATGAGAAATTATTTTAAGTCCTATTGCTGCTCCATTGACAATAAGGCATCTGTTTTCTCTGCTTGCTTTTAAGATTTTCTTCTAGCTTTTAATACAATATACCTAAACTGATTCATTTTTATTTTGTAATTGTTAATCCTGCTTGAAGCTCGTTGTACATTTGAAACCTGTGGAAATCTATATGAGGGGTCTTTTAAAAGTTCAAATAAAATGTGTACTATTATTATTAGTATTATGATTATTTTGAGAGATTTTTGCGATGACGTGTGTGCACTCACTGGAGAGACAGAAAGAGACAGAGAGACAGAAAGTGAGAAATTAACCCCCAGGGGGGATGACCACGCTGCAATCCCTTCTCCTCCATACTCTTCTTGGGATTTAGGGCACATATGCACATGTGCCCGGCCTGAGTTTCAAGCTGCCAGGTCCCTGACTCTAACCAGGGTCCATTACATGGGAGTCCAGTGATGTAACCTTAACACCATCTGCGGGTCCAAATAAAATGTGTACTATGAAAAAATTACTCATGGATTTCAAAAAAAGTTTTTGTGTGTCCAAGTACACTTATACGTTAATCCTATTTTCCGACAAACTTTTACAGTTCCTTTGTACACGTTTGTGGTAAGAAGACAGCTTCATCACAAAACTTTAAGTGTACAACACAGTATTGTTACATTTAGGCCCAGTGTTGTACACCAGATCTCCAGAACTCATTCATCTTGCATATTTGAAACTTTATACCCATTGGTCACCAATTCTCTATTCCTTGATTTCCTTAGCCCACCCTCAGCCCCCACCATTCTACTCTGCTTCTATGAGTTGACTGTTTTAGATACTCTTGTAAATAGAATCTTGTTCTACTCATGTTTCTGTGACTGGATTATTTTACTGAGCATAATGTCCTTCAGATTCATATATATTGTTTTCCATGGCAGGATTTTTCTTCTTTGTTAAAGCTGAGTAATATCCCATTGTACGTATAGCTCACACTTTACTCATCCATTCATCTATTCATGAACATTTAGATTGCTTCCTTGTCTTGGCTACTGTAAATAATGCTGCAGTACATATGGAGCCAATATCTCTTGAAGATGTGGATTAATACCATGATTTGGATGTTTGGAAAAGTTCCAAACTCATGTTCTAAATCCTGTTTTGTTCTATTTTCTCTATTTCTTTTCCTTTTGAGTTGTTGGAAAAGTCATGACATATTTTTCTGTTTTTCCATGTAAACATGCTTCATGGCTTTTCTGAAGATCCAGTATAACTCCAGTCCTACTTTTCATCATGTCTTTTTTTTAAGGGAGATTTTTGCTATCAGGCATGTGCACTCTCCAGAGAGACAGACAGCGAGAAATCACCCCCCCCTCCCCGGCGGGGATGGTCATGCCACAATCCCTTCTCCTCTATTATATTCTTGGGATTTTGGGCATGCACACACATTCACCTGGGTGAGTTTCAAGTCACCAGGCCCAGGATTCGAACCACGGTCAGCTACTGAGAGTCCAGTGATATAACCATTATGTCATCTGTTGATCATTCATCATGTGTTTTTATTTGATGCCCATTTTTACTGTATTTTTAAAAATTATTTTCCTCTCTGTAATTCATTCTAAATATTTTTCTTAACATAGCTCTAGTTCATTAAGTCTTTTCTAGCTGTTGCTAATCTCTTGGGAAAGATCATTCATTCACTGAACTCTACTTGAAGGTTTTTTCCTCAGTTCTAGAAAATTAGTCTGGTTATTCCATTCTGTGCTATTGTTTTCTATTTTGTCATCAAATATGCTATACATATTATCAGTATTTTAAAATCTCTGGTAATGCCAATCCTATACCTCTTGTTTTTATTGTCTAATTTTCTCCTCTTGGCTTTTTAAGTTGTAGCTTTTTTAAAATTTTTAGTTTATTTTTTCATGATAGAGAGCATGTGCCTGAGAGAAAGAGTGAGAATGAGAGGGCGAGCGAGTGAGTGAGTGTGAGCTCAGAATAGCACCCTCAAGAACAACCCTCCAGTACATCAGAATCTTAGGCACAGGTACACATGCACAGTATGCTTTAGGTTGACTGGGCCAGGGATCAGAACCGGCAGTCAGCCATGTGGCTTCCGGCACTGCAGTTCAGAATGCTACCTACCGTGTCACTGAGTCTGGGCCAAGGTTCTTGTTTTTTAATTTAAATGCCTGATCATTTTAGTTTTAGTTTTTTGTTTTAATTTTAGAGATACATATGGCTCTGCCTTTTCTTCATTTAGTAAAGATCTCCTTTTGCTTGTGCAAGCAGTTAGGCATAGGAAAGATCAGATTAATTAACCACAAATTGAACCAAGCAAAATCTAATCTTTAGTTCTTGAAGCTAGTCTATTTCCAGTTCATTTTTATCCTCACTTCCACTACACTTCTGATATCTTGTAGTTCTTTGTGCTAACAACTGAGAGTTGGGGGCCATTTCCAGGGCCTCCCTCCTATGACGAGACCTGAGATAAAATTTTCTCCCCCAAATTCTATGGAAGTGCTGAAAGCTTTGCTCAGCCTTTTAGCTTCATAGTCTCTGCTTCATTCGTATCTTCTGAGTTTCTCAGTCCCCGACTAAAATCAGTATTTTTCTCAAGAGGAAAACCAAAGCCAAATACAGAGTTGCCTCTCTAGACTCCCTTTCTCTCTAGTCTCAGCCCCATGATCCCTGTGATTTGCCACAAGGACTTGGCTTGCACAGTGCGAGGGTTGGCAAGCCATCTGCTCAAGGCCGCTTCGCAGCTAAGCGGGAGCTGAAGAGCGCACAAGCAGTCAGCAAGGGGAAGTCGTGAGCATGCCGTGGATTCAGCAGCTTGGGTCTGAACTTGGCAAGAATAGTTTGAAACCCTCATCTGTCCTTACTGCCACTGACCTTGGTGACGAGGGGATTCTGCTAAATCAAGGGTCTTTTATGGAGCTTTCCAGACATACCTGCCTGAGAGTCAGGGAAGCTGAGAAGGATCCACATGCAAGAGAGAGCAACTGCAGGCCAGATACTGCTTTATGCCCATGAGGCGAACGGGCAGATTAGCAAACATGAGGTAAAGGTCCCAGAATATAGAGCTATTTTTACAGACTTCCTTTCTCCCTGATGCCTAGAGTTTCTGAACCTTAGGGAGAGCGTAGTCTCTTTAAATGGCTTTCATCTGATTAAGCCAAGACTACACAGGATATTCTCTCTTCTGATTAACTCAAAATTAGTTGACGTGGGACTTTGATTACGTTTTGGAGCGTTTATTACAGCAACACCTGGTAGAGACTTTGACTGACTAAGTGGGAGAAGAATAACGATGAAATGGCTACTCCTTTTTTCCATCCTCCAGCACTCGTGAAAAAGAATCTCACTTGCTGCCCATTCCAACTGGAATCTAGGGAATGTGGTTCAGCTTAATCACATTCAGTTTAGTCAAGCCATCATGACAAATGCCACATCTCATGCATCTACCCATGTGCCTCTTCCGTACACTTCTTGTCTCTGCTATTCCAGTTGTTTCCTTCTTGGTTCCTTAACAATCAGTCAATTCACTTCATGTTACTCACAAATTTGTATAAATTCTAACCTTCAGTGATGGTCTTTCCACACAAAGCAGTGACTAGGTGAGCTGTCCAAGGTGCTGTCCATCGGGAAGAGTCACCCCTATTGATGTCTCTCACTGCCATCTATCCATCCCTCCATACATCCCTGTTGCCTGTTGCTTTTTTTTTTTTTTTTTGCCTTAGGGCACATGTGCTTGCTGGGGGGAGAGAGAGAGAGCGAGCGAGCCTCAGGGGGAAGGCCATGGTGCAATCCCTTCTCCATTCTCCCCCTGTGATCTTAGGCCTGCACACACATGTGCCCGGTGTGAATTTCAAGCCACCAGGCTCAGAACTCTAACCATGGTTGGCCATGTGAGAGTCTGGAGATGTAACCACTATGACATCGACTGGCCCTTATCCCTGTTGTTTTTACATATCAAGATGAGCCATGTGTAAACCTAGGTAAGCATTTTCCCTCCTCACTCAGCTGGTGATAAGAGAGCACATGTATGACCTAGATGTGCATGAGAAGAGGATGACATGAGGGTCTTAACTGTGCTCTCTAACCCTTCTCAAGGCCAGTCCCATGTTAACTACTTGTATCTTACAGCGGATTGTTGCTTCTGATGATTTTTGTAAAACTCAGCTCAAGATGAGCAGTTTTGATTGCATAGTCCCTTAATGTCCATGTACCTGGCTATCTATTCAGTCTATTACAATCTTTTCTTTCCAAACTGTATATAATTCTTACTGCAGATGGCATGGCCTTGCTTGGGAGTGCTAGGGGTCTACATCAAGATGTGGAATGAAGATGTCTGGATTGATGTTCTTGGAAATCTTGAATCCTCTGAATCCTCTTGTCTTGAAAAAAGGGGCTCAGGATTCCATTTATTCCCAATCATGGGGCCTAAATGTGCATATAGCACATTTGTGGAGTTTGATAATTCATTATCTCTGGAGCTCTGCTACTCTAATAATTACACCCTGGACCTATTATTCAACTTTTTCTTCCCACTGTGAACAGAAGAGTTTTAAAATGCTGACAAGGAGGTCCTCTGTCTTTTATACTTCTCCTTAAATTGGTGATCAATCACCCTCAGCCTTTCATTATCTTTCTCCAAATAGTACTCCATCACGGCCATTCCAGTATCCTTATAATTATCATTTTCTTTTTATGTCACAAGGTTTCATACACTGGAACCCTAGTGGAATTTTTCCCCACTGGTATCCTGTCTTAGTTCACCATCAGTGACAATTCTAATAACTGCACTGCCACCTCATGCTCAGAGCTATCCATACGGTGAACCAGACTCTGAGATGGCCATTTGCATGCTGGGCCTTCATTGTGAGTTCTCTAGGCATCATCTCCGTGTGGGAGTGAAGGGAGCATGACTGAGTAGGAGGAGCTGAATACATGCAGTTGCTCTGCTGCTGGGATAGTCCTTCAGATCTGAATTGTACTGGGGTGCTAGGTCTTTTGGCTGCCTCATAATTCAACGGCAGCATGAGAACTGTTCCCAGGAAGGAGGCATGGCCTAGGTTGCTGTCTTCAGCTGATGACAAGTTCTTGAAAATGACTGCTGAAAGCTGAATGCTTCCACAACTCTTGACAGCAATGGATACTCCAGTGTGCCAGAGTAAGACATATAGGAAGTGAACCACAAAATCCACTACAAAAGTTTTCTGAAGCATTCAAACAGATTTTAAATTTATCTTGTCTATAATATCTAGTTGTTCTTAATGAAATGGGTGGTTTGAAATAAGCCAGTCTGCCAATGCCTGAAGTGTAATTCTAATGCCTTTTTACTTTTCTTCAACCTCTTAAATTTTTACCTGAAAGAAAATTATTGAATTTAATTCAACTGCAGAATCATCAATCTAACATTACAAAAATTATAAGGAGCTTGAAAAGGTTTATGGAAAAACAAAGTCAAAATACAAGTTTATTTTGGCGCAAAAATTTGAAATCTATGCAAAGCTTTTTTGTATGTCTTTTTCATAAACTTTTTGATGATCCCTAATATTCTCATTTTTTTTTCTTTGTGGGTGCTTTTCTACTGTTGACCCTCTAGAATCATCTTTGATCTTTGTCAGTATACTTGAACTCTTTCATCTCCAGGATGCATCTTAATTTTTTTTTTTTTTTTTTTTTTTGCCACTACACATTCCAGTTATTCAAGTTATTTGCCCTCTTGTTTGGGGAATGTAGTTGAAATTCTTCTATTCACTCTTATTCATTTTGGATTTGTCAGGGGAGGC
This sequence comes from Tupaia tana, assembly GCA_026018925.1. Lineage (NCBI taxonomy): Eukaryota > Metazoa > Chordata > Mammalia > Scandentia > Tupaiidae > Tupaia > Tupaia tana. The sequence continues at coordinate 10,948,401 of JAKSZU010000003.1, read as the reverse complement.
GATTGTCCTTATAAAAAATGATAGAGTAGACGATAACTATCTTTAGAAAGATTTGAGCAAATGTCTATGTCCCTCAATATGGTGGTTCGACTGGAGAACTTGTGGTGTCAGGAGGGTTTTGCAACTTTACTTACACACTCTAAGTGAGGATTTCTACTTACTCCTTGCTATTACTTGGATAATGGTTCATCTCACAGAGATTTCTGTTGTCGAAGTTTATACTTAGTTTAATGGCATTGGGAGGTGGTAAGACCTTTAAAAGGCAGAGCTTAGTGGGAGGGCCCCTCCAATTTGCTGAAAACATGAAAGGGACAAAGACAGGAAGCGGAAAAATGTGTTTTTTCTCCTCCCTCCCCATCTACATGGCTGCTAACTTGCTCGCTACTTGAAGTCATGTTCTGACTTAGTATCAGAGGCCAGTCAGATGTTGGCTCCATGACTTTGGACTTTCCAGCCACTAAGATCACGAGCCAAATAAACCTACATTCTTTAATAAATCACTCAATCTTAGGTGTTTCTGCTCAGCAATAAAATATTGGACTAATACACTTCCTCTTATATCTAAGGTGACTGGAACTATGGTGGAGCCTTCATTCTCACTTTCCCTTTTAATGGTTCATAATTTAATAGAGATAAAATTATGGATAGAAATACCTTACAACTCTCTGATTAATACAAATAAAGAGTGTGTGGAACTCTGTTCAGTGGTGTCACAATTTGGTGAATAGAAACCTCATCCACCAGTTAACTGTATCACAGGTAATGTCACACTATTGACGTATCAGAATTTTAGTCCTTTTTCCCTTGGAGAAAACTAGTTACAACATGAGCAGATAAACAGAAGTATGAATAGAGGGGTTGGTATTCATTCTTGCTTCCAAACCCTTCATTCTCTTAATTTTATGTTGATATCCCCTCCACATCCACTCAGTATTCCCTTTCTTGACATAGAAAAAGAAGCACACACACACACACCTTTTCAATTTAGGAGTTATATTGTTAAGACTACAAGACCAAAAACAACAACAAAAAGCAAACAGTAAAAACAAAGAACTCAGGGATAGTAAGTTTAAAAATAATCTCACTACATATATATATATATATATATATATATATACATATATATTCATATTCATTTTCCCTTATGGGCATTTTTTCTCGTACTAAGATGTTAATTAAAATTCCCATTAGAATTTTTGCTTCTATGTTTATGCCTGAGGAGGTAAAGTGGCTATTTGTTGGTTATATTCCTAACATCCATTTTCTATTTTTTTCTTTCTTTTCCTTAATGACACTGAATTTCCCAACTGTGCAGTTTGGATAGGACTGACCTCTAATCTCTAGCTCTGAATACCAGGGGTAATCCATGATTACCTGAAATCAATCAGCTCATCTTAGCACTTGGCAACAGTGATGGGTTTGAAGATGAGCTTAGAACACTGTTAAGGCTAATGAGGGATCAGGAGGCATTACGAGCATCTTTTGGGAAATTTTCTCTCCATGCCATGAGAGCAACATAAACGAAAGAGGAAGAAATAAAAAGAGAAAAAGACATTTGCTTTTTTTCTCCCTAGGTTTTTGTCATAGGCTGCATGTATTCACAGGAGAGAGACAGAGAAAGGGAATGTGAGAAATCACCCCATAGAAGGGATAGCCATGCCACAATCCCTTCTCCTCCATTCTACTCTTGGGATTTTGGGGCACGCACACACACATTCCCAGCATTATTTTCATACTGCTGGGTCTGGGACTCAAACTGTGGTTGGCCATGTGGGAATTCAGTGCCTTGACCACCATGCCGTCTGTTTGTCTGGCATGTCCTGGTTTTAAAGTGGGAGGTCTAAATTCTCCATCAGCACTGGCAACCATTAGCTACATTAGGAGAACCACAAGGGTGCTCTTTGGTTCAGATGATGCCAACTCTGTATACAGAAGGACAGAGGTGGAGAAGGAAGTCAATTGTGTGACACTGTTGAGTCAGTGCATCAAGAGGTGTCTAAACTCTGTACACTTCTGAGTTTCATGAACTAATACATTCTCTTTATTATTTAATATGGTTGAAATCGAGGTTTATACTGCTTGCAATAAAAAATAGTCTCACTAATGGATGATCAGACCAAACATTTACTCAGTACATGGTGTTAGTGCCTGTCTTCATCTTCTTGATCCACTCTGGAGGTTGCCTGAAGCTTTGGTACATCCTGGTTTTAAGAATATACAACTCTTTGCCAAACGGCATTCTTTAGTTATAGGATTATGCTTAATGATCTAGTAGTCACATTTTTTTAAAAAAGAATTATTTATTTATTTTTATTTATTATTATTATTTTTTAAAATTTGACTAGAGAGAGAGAGAGCATGGGAAAGTGAGAAAGCAAGCCACCAGGTCTGGGACTTGAATCATGGTCAGTCATGTGGGAGGCCAGTACCTTAGCCACCATACCATCTGCCTGGCCCCTAGTGGTCACATTTTTTTTTTTTTTTTTTTTTTGGAGAAGTTTTTCGCTATAGGGCGTGTGCGCTCACCAGACAGACAGAGAGAGACATAGAGACAGAAAGCGAGAAATCACCCCCCAGGGGGGATGGTCACGCCGCAATCCCTTCTCCTCCATTCTCCTCTCGGGATCTTGGGCACGCACGCACACGCACCCGGCGTGAGTTGTAAGCCACCGGTCCGAGACGCGAACCGCGGTCGACTACGTGGGAGTCCAGCGACATAGCCATTACGCTAACTGCTGGTTCCCGTCCCTAGTGGTCACATTTTAAAATACACATAGACACAGGAAAAATTAGTTGAATGATATAGCTTACTTAACACAATGTGGCCAAATATTATAGTTTGAACTTAAAATGAGTATAAAAATGATTAATGTTATATTTTATATTTATTTAAACTAAGCTATTGAAATTCAGGGTGTTCTCATATTTTCAGCAATTTCAATTTGGACTGCCACATTTCCAGTGTTTAGTGACCGCATGTGGCTGTGGCTACTTTACTGAGTACTATAGCCCTGGAATATAAAATTAAGTTCTCGTTTACTACTAAAAAATGAAGAGTAGGGCTGGTCTTTAGCTTAGTGGTTAAAGGAACCAGATCTCATGTGACTAACTGTGGTTTGAATCCTGGCCCCAGTGGCTTAAATGTCAGGAACATGTGTGTGCATGCCCAATATCCTGACAGGATGGAGAAATGGAGAAGAGATTGTGGTGTGACCATGCCTCATTGGGAGATGCTTTTCCTTCTCTGTCTCTGTCTCTCACTGCCATGTACATGTGCCCTCTGGCAAATTTAAAAATGCAGAGCAAATTCACAGGTAAGATTTTGGCTGATATCTATAGGCAAAGCTCCTCTTCTCAAGACTGTGAGAACAGCAGGTTTTAGTTTTGTACTTACAATCGCAATTATACTTAACATTTGTAATAGTCATTTTTATTTCACATAATAAACTAAATAACCTTATCAGAGATTATCCTTTCACTACCATTATTTCAAGTAATTGATATATAAACACTTTTATGACTATTTTCATGATCTGTTCTGATGCTTTCTAAGAAAGCCTATGATAAAAGATATAGTAGTTTTACCACACCCTTAACAAATTAAAATTTGAATTGTTGCTAATTTGACACTACTTTCTTTTTCAGTGAATGAGAAAGGCATTAAAGTTTTTTTTTTTAATTATCCCTTTGGAATTTAACTGAACAACTGTCAAGAATCTCATTTCTGCTTGAGTATGTAATTTTTATGGTTTGCGAACATTTATTAGAGAAAGCAGAAATTGATTTATATAGTCTTCATCAAGTCACTAAATGTAAAAGGAAAGGCTTCATATACTTAGAAAACAGTCCATGAAATTAGGCACATTTTTCAGAGTTGTGTTTATAGTATGGAAATCGACACACAAATCAACAGTTTCTAGGTTTCCAAGTGGTAATTTAGATTGAGACAGGGTGTATTAAATTGGTCTTACAGTCAGGAAAGCCAAGGAGAAAAAATCCATTTGGTAGCTGTATCTATACAAACAAAATTATACAAAAGTAAATGAAAATCAGATAATGCTCTTAAAATCTAATATGGTGGAAAAAAAAAAAAAGTCCTAAGAATGTTCTACCTGCTGTGATCTGACTTCGATAACATTAGAAATAGCTAATGGCATAAATGGAAAAGGTAGGGAATAAAGAATCGGTTTTCATGTGGGCACATAAGTCAAACCCTTCTGCAATTCTCCACATTCATCTTCAAAGAAATTAGCCAGACCATGGCATCATTACAATATGGCTTCATAGCATTACGGACGAATTCCTGACAAATCCATAGCGCTTTCCTTTCCCTTCTCTCCCATCATGTTTCTCTAGCCATGTTAACTGTGAAATGTGTGGACCTAAGGAGAAAGCTAGAAAAGTGGTTGAAAATTGCTCCTGCACTTAAAAAGCTAAAAAAAAAAAGAAGTATGCCTTAAATAATAATTTATTTTTATATATTAAAATACAAATATTTTGATATGTAGTAAATAGAAACATGTTTAATGTGCATGTTATTATTAGACTTGATCATCAAAATTTTACCGGTTTTATAATATCTTTTGAGTTATTGGGTCACCAGAAAAGTCATGATACATTTTTGCATAGAAAAATAAAGAAAAATACATCATGACTTTTCCGATGATACAATATCTTCATTAACTAACATGTATTAAACAAGCTGAATAGACAACTCTCTAAGGAATATATACAAATAGCCTAAAAGTGTATGAAGAAATGTTCAACATCCCTTATTATAAAGGGAGATGCAAATCAATACTACAATGAGATACCACCTAACCCCAGTCAGAATGGCAAAGATTAAAACAATAAAGAATGATAAGTGCTGGTGAGAATGTGGAAAAAGGGAACTTTTCTACACTGTTGGTGGGAATGTAAATTGGTATAGCCACTGTGGTGAACAATATGGAGGTTCCTCAAAGATTAACAAAAATAATTACTGTATGATCCAGTAATTCCACTCCAGGGTATCTAACCAAAGGCTAGGACTGCACTCAGTCGGAAAAACACTTGCATATTCATGTTTATTACAGCACTATTCACAATTGCTAAGACATGGAACCAACCCAAATGTCCATGAACAGGTGAATGGGTTGAAAAAGTGTGGCACATATACATTACAGAATACTACTCAGCCATAAAAAACATTGAGAGCCTGGAACTTGATAGAAAGTGAATGGAGATGGAAGATTTACTGCTAAGTGAAACAAGTCAGACTATGAAAGAGAGGCATTCCATATCCCCACTCAATATATACTGAGTATCTTCACTCTATGGCAGAAACTAAAAGACTGGAAGGTATAAAGGCATGAAGAGCAACTGTGGATACTAGAGGCAGTAGGAGAGGAAGGTGAGAAACGGGGGAGGGTGAGAGGAAGGGAACCAAGGGGAAAATGAAAGAAGAAAAACATTTAAGGAACACAAGAAAGGAAAATTATTTATTGATGATAGTATGTATGGTAATATCTTTGATCAAACCAATATACAGTGTATTCAGGATGGGAAAATTTATTTGCTATACTGTAATCATACTCAGTAATTTAATGTAAAAATAATAATAGTAATAATAATAAATAACATTTTGGAATGCTAGTAAGAATGCTATCTGGCTAGCCTAATCAGAGAATAAAGTCTCAGAATAGCATTGTTTAACATTCCCTTGTGAAAATAACACCTTCTAAGATACAACCTTCAACATTACACAGGGACTTTGGTAATATCTCATTTTCTTATTAATTTTTTTAAAAAAATTTTAATTGACATAATAATTTTACATTTTTGTGGGGTACAGTGAAACTTCTCAGTACATCAATACAATGTGTAATGATGTATTTAGGGTAATTTTAGTATATACATCCTCTCAAACATTTGTCATTACTTTGTGTTAGAACATTCAAACTCTCCCCACCCACCACTTTTTGGTTAATATGAAATACAAAATAATTTATTGTTAATTATGGTTACTCTACTGTACTATATAACATTAAAACTTGTTCTTCTATCTAACTGTAATTTTTATCCATTAACTAAAATCTCTCTGTTCTCCCTTTCCTCCTACTCCTCTCAGTCTGTAATAATCACTACTTTCTTTTTTTTTTTTTTTTTACTCCTGTGGGGTTACTTTTTACAGTTTCTACATATGGGTGAAGATATGCAGTACTTTCTTCGTGTACTTGGGTTATTTTGCTGAACATAATGTTCTCCAGGTTTTCCATGTTTCCTTCAAATGACACGATTTTTAAAATTATTTTACATTTAATTGCTACACATCATTTGGATTGTAAAGAGATGTTACCCAGCATGATATACATTTCAGTCCTGCCCAGTTGAGAATACCATACACGTCCTCATCAACAAACAATGAACCATATCTGTGTCCCACAATGTCTTATCTCTCTATTTTCCCCCCAAATTTCCTTTCCTATGTTCTCCTCCCATGCTCTTTCCTTTTTGTCTCTAGTGAAATGATGCAATTCTTTTAATAGCGGAGTAGTATTCCATTGTGTGTGTATGTTGTATATCTCTCCTTGTGCTCTCCTCTCTCTCTCTTTTCTCTCTCTCTGTATCTTTCTCTCTCTCTACATTTTCTTTATCCATTGATGGATACTTAGATTGTTTCTATCTCTTGGTTATTGTCAATAGTGCTACAATAATCATTGGGGTGTAGCTATGTCTATTATATGTGATTTCTTTCTTTTGGATATATGCCTAATAGTGGGATTGCTGGATCATGTGACATTTCTATTAGGTCATTGGGAAAGTCATGACATATTTTTCTATGCAAAAATGAATCAGGACTTTCCCAATAACCCAACAGTATTTTGAGGGACCTCTATACTGGTTTTTATAATGGCTGTACTAATTTACCTTCCTATCAACAATGTAAAAAGTTTTCCTTTTCTGAATCCTTTCCAGAATTTATTTATTTATCTATTTTTGTCTTTTTATAATAGCCATTCTAAACTGGGGTGAAATGTTATCTCAATGCGGTTTTGATTTGCATTTTCTTTATAATTAGTGCTATTGGGTATTCTTTTTTATATGTTTGTTGGCCATTTGTATGTATTCGTTTGAGAAATGTCTATTCAGGTTATTTGCCCATTTTTAAATTGGATGATATGTTTTTGCTGTTGAGGTGAGTTCCTTTGTATATTCTGATTATTAGTTCCTTGTTAGATGTATAGTTTGACAATATTTTCTCCCATTTTGTAAGCTATCTCTTCACTCTGTTGATTATTTCCTTTGCTGTGCAGAAGCATTTTAGTTTGATAAATTTCCATTTGACTATTTGCTTTTGTTTTCTGTGCTTTTGAGGTTTTATTTTAAAAAATTATTGCCCATCTTAAATTCACCTAATGAATCAAAAAAGATTATGAAACTATTTTGTTGATTCATAAGAATTATATGATTGGCATAAGATTTAAGAGAGCTCCTAAGGTAAGAGAGCATTATAGTGTACTTTCTCATCAAAACGGCAGGAAGAGGGTTGGAGGAAGGGGAAGCACATTTTTAAAATGATCCTAAAAAACACTCGATGTATACAGGAATAACAATAGCCTTGGACACCATGACAGGGACTGAGACTGCTGCACCTGTTAATGCAAGAATCAATTTAAAATCCAGGTTTACTGAACCCCAGGGCAGTCATCCTTATGGTCAGTGGTTCTTAATTGAGGAATATGACAGTTACTTGTGATTTTTTTTTAACTTTAAAAATTTATTTTATTAATTTCATTTACACTTAATATGAGGCCTAATATAGTATAAATTATTTCTTAGTTACAATGGCTTTATCAGTATAATTTTTCTTTTGCCTTCTAACATTCTTTATTTTTTTTTTCTTTTTGAGAGTTATTTTTTGCTATAGGGTGCATGCGCTCACCAGAAAGACAGAGAGAGACAGAAAGACAGAAAGCAAGAAACCATCCCCCAGGGGGGATGGCCATGCCGCAATCCCTTTTCCTCCATTCTCCTTTCGGGATCTTGTGCACACATGCACACGCACCGGCATGAGTTTAAGCCACTGCGCCCGGGGACTCGAACCGTGGTTGACCACATGGGAGTCCAGCAACATAGACATTATGCTAACTCCTGGTCCCTGCCTTCTAACATTCTTAAAAGATACGTGTTTTTATTTGTTTCAAGTCAGAATGAATTGATACAAGAAGAATTAAGTTAATTTTTGAAATTAGAAAGGCTTATCCTTTGAAAGGACTTACATTCTCAGCTTTACTGTGTTTATGACTTCCAACTCTTGCTTTGGGGTGAAATTTTACTTTTATTATTTGTGTTTTCCTGATTTCATGGATACCGTGTTAAATTGGTTAAAGCTAATAGCAATACCTTAAGAAATTAAAATACTGGGCAAGATATCACAGAACTTGGGATTCAGAAAAGCAGAAAGTGAATTTTAAGAAAATGTAAATATCTTATTAAAATTGTTTAAATTGTGAATTTCAATAGTTAGTGTCCAGGTTACAAAATTTTTTTTTAAAATGGACAGAAAAATCATTACCCAGACCAATACCATGAAACATTTCCCCTTTGTTTTCGTCTAGTAATTTTATATTTTTGGGTCTTATAGTTAAATCTTCAATCCATTTTTAGTTGTTTTTTATGTACGTGGTAGATAGAGGGGTCTTATTTCATTCTGACTTCATTTTTTGGTTTATTTTTTAAGACTAAAGAGGTAAATATGTTTGGTTTGTTAGGCAAACAATTTATGAAAAATAATCTCTGTTTCATGGTTGTTTTCTTATCCAGCAAATAGAGCAATGACATGATATCATTTCTTTTTGCTGTTATTGTGAGAATCTCTTAATCATCCTACAGTTAAGCTCTTTGTTTTTTACCTTCTGAAGTGATTTCCCTGTTTTCAGTAGTTACTGTCACCATAAAACTTAAACATTTTGTCTTTATGTTTCTTTAAATCACATACAGTAGAAGCTCCTACACTTTGTTTTTTAGTAAGATGCTTTAGAGTAACTTATTAATTATGTTTCATACCCTACTGGTAATGACACATGCTTTTCTTTCTTTTTTTAAAAAAAACTATTGTCTTGACTGATATGCATGTTAATTGTGCTGGAAAAAGAAATGGCATACACTGTAAAGACATATGTGATTCAATGTAATATAATAAAGATTATGATAATAAATAAAATGAAATAAAAACCTAAATGATGTATAGTGATTGAATGTATAAATAATAATAATAATAAATTTAAAAAAATGAAAAAACAATTACATCACTAAGTATGCTATTGCTGTCAGTTTTCATAGAGACACCCATCAGTTTCAGGATGGTTACTTCTAGTAATGGCTGTCTGACAGTGCTTCATAAATGAAGGCTGAAGATTTTCAAATGCTTTTTCGCTTCTACTGAGATGATGATAGGTTTTATTTTTTGTTATATTAATGTGGTTAATAACATTGATTGTTCTTTAAATGTTGAATCAATGCTGTATCCTGGGATAAACAGCATTAGATCATAATATACTATATAATTTTACATATTTCTCCTTTTGTTGGCTAACTTATTTGAGAATTTTTGCATTTATCTTCATAAGGAGTATTTGTCTTCAGTTTTCTTGTAGTGTTTCATCAGTTCCTACTACAAAGAAACTATTATTTATTTTTGGTAAATAAAATTATTTACTTATTATTAGTTTTAATTTGCTATAGGTATATGGAATTTTGGGACAGAGTAGAGAAGAGGAGGTTGGGGGACATCTTGCTCTCCCTAGAGAGAGAGAGAGAGAGAGGGAGAAAGTGAGAAAGCAAACTACCAAATCTGGGACTTGAACCATGGCTGACCACGTGGGAGTCCAGCTTCTTAATTACCATTCCACCTGCTGGCCCCACTTTTCTTTCTTTTCAGTGTTACTCCATATTTAATTTTATGAAATTTTTGTTATGTAATTAAACCCAAATTTGCAAGATAAAAACCCATTAATTAGTACTGGTACCTGTAGCTCGGAGAGGCATTAAGAGAGCTGACCATGCTGATCAGTTCAGTCTGGCTTTGCTACTGCTGAGTTTGCCATAATTTACAAAATTAGGGGGGGTGGTTAATGATTTTCAGAATTGTGGATAAGGAATAGTGGAGCTGTATATGAAGACTATTAATAATGAAACATGTATTTTTACCCCCATAATCTCCCCCACTTCCCTTCACACACACCCAATTGAATCATCTTTGTTTAGCAGACATAATAAAAGCAGGAATGGAAAGATCCTGGGTCATCACTGATACTGAGATTTTCAACCCCCCATCTTCTTTCAATATACATTTCCCCAGGTCCTTGGTCTAGAATATAATAAGCAAGGACAAAATCTTGCCCTCAGTTAGCTCAGGTTCTAAGAGAAGGTAACTTAAGAAAAAAGAAAGTGAGAGGAACAGGAACATGAAGAGAGGAGAAGAGACTTTCATCTCTGACCATGAAGCAATAACCAATATCAGGTTATTCTACTGCTGTAAGTAGCTATAACACTGGTCAAAATACGCAACACGACTGTTTCTGAGAACTCAACAAATGTGCGGGGTGCTGTCCTTGAGAAAAAGGAAACACACAGAGTACGTTTTCTCCCTCAGAGTATTTTCCAACCAGTGAAAAAAGAAAGTGACATCTAAAGAAAGAGCAGTTCTTTCTAGGAGGATGAAATCTTCTGGAGTCTGGGGCTGCTGAGGACACTGGAATTTTGGGACAGAGTAGAGAAGAGGAGGTTGGGGGACATCTTGCTCTTCCCAGAGGTAGTAAGGGGGGCTGTTGGCTGTGCTGGGAACATCTTTTCTCCCAGCGAGAGCTTTAATCAATGTGCTTTCACAGCACTTACGGCTGTTCTTCACATAAGCGCTCAGCAAGTATTTTAAGTAATCTGGTGTGGTTTCAGTCAGCTATTCCTGCAGCTAGCCCCAGCACAGACTGGAACTCTCACGTTCAATAAGTGCCCAATTAAATTTTCTATGAATTCTGATTTCATCTCATGTATACCTGTTTGCATTTTCTGGGGAAAAATTGTTCAATTTAGAATTACTGATAGCATAATGATTTTAGGAATGAAAATATTTCATGACATCAAACTGATTTTTGAAGGTTTCTATTGAAATGTACAACCTCAATAAAAGCTTAAGAAAGCTCGGTAAATTAAACTCAAAACTATCCAATACTAAAATAATGAAAAAATAATTTTTATCTCTATTATTACTTTTTGGCACTGCAGTCATTCTCAGCATCTCATTCATCTTTGCACTATTTTATAGAAATTCAAAAGACCATTTCCCAGGTAGCAAATTATACCTCTCAGAAATCAATTACATTTCAGGACAACACTAACACTACACATCTTTTTATTAGGAAATAAAACCACAGGATATGGATAGTAATAAAACTGGAATTATTTCACTGGCAAAGTCCATAAAAGTATCCAATAATTTCAAAAATCAAAGAGAAAAACATATCCAAGATCTGCTACTGAACAATATTAGTGTTATCATTTCTCCCAAGTTCACATTAATTTCCTCTCTCCACTTCAGATATATTGTGTGCATTTAAAAAACTATATGTCATTTGCTTACTTCCCAGCTGGGAAACTCGTATTATGGTACAGTTGGTATCTTTACTCTATTCTTTTTTAATTGATTAACGAGGGAGGAGAGAAGGAAACAAAGTTAGAGAAAAATTTCATTAGGTATAAATTGCAAGACATTTGTTTGAATGAACGTAATATTTCAGCTCTATTGTGATGGGCCTTGGGGGAATGGTTTAAGTATTACTGTAAGTACCGAGGAAGCTCTGAACAATTTAATGGTGCTATTGAGCATGGCCTTGTATCTGGTTTTGCTTCAAAATGTTCTTGGTGAAAAATTCATTGTCTGATACTACGGATCAAAAGAATTCTTTGAAGTATACATGTTACCAACAAATATTTCAGATGGGAGTTATTTAAGGTAAATCAACAAAAGTTTATTGTTTACAAGCTTAAGTGATTCTAATTTACGTTTTCCATAAAAAAGAAAATTTGGATATCTCAAAGCTACAGCTAATGAATATAGCCAGATCTTTCAACCAAATGACTTGTGATAGTAATTGCCAAGTCCCAAGATTTCTTCAATTAATGACTATTAGTATCTGGAAATAACACACAGTACTCAGTAATATCAATAACATTCTCTTCAAAACAAGTGATTCTTGCCAGGAATTAATTTTCAAATTTGTCATTAAGAGATTCTAAACTCTACTTTGTAGTATACTATGAAATTAAATTTGCATAATTTTGTCACTATTAATCAGCAAAAATCCTTATACCACGTATCGGGAAATTTTTTAAAATACCAAACATTTGAAGTAGTTTGTCTCATAAATTTAAAACAATCTTTTATTAAAATAGTAGCAAATTTAACATTATATAATTATCAGGGAAATTAATTTAATTTATTAAAAAAAAAAAAACCCTAACATGATAAGGAATAGAAACATCACTACCCAGTTCTTGCCCCAGATCTTTGTGTAATTAACAGTGTGACTCCAGAGATAGTACTTAAATTATCTGGGCCTCCATTTTCTCCTGCCATCTCTAAAACCCTTCAGACTTCAATATTCTTCAATTTTCTAATTATGTGTACTATCATGTTTATGACAGAAAGCCAAAAGCTCATTTCCATGATAGAAAATGTGGATGTATTTCTCCTTGGTTATGTGCTGATTTTCATCCTGAGAATTGCAGTCTATTTAAGGGCTGGGTGTTGTGGTACCCTGAAGTTCTGTAAGGCTGACCCACATAAGAGGATTCAGGTTCATGTCTGGAGACTTTTCTGGATACACCGAGAATGGTGCGTGTGCCCATGATCTGGGGCGGGCTGACCCTGTGGGAGGATTGTGGTATCAGAGCCCTGTTGGGGATATTGTCTCTCTCCTTTTTTCTCTCTATCTCTTTCACTAAGAAGAAAGAAAGGAAAAGAAAGAAACTTAAAAAAACAAAAACAGTACTTCCTATCAATAGTTACTGTCCTAGAGTTACTGTCCTGTGATTAAGGACATCTGTATTACTAAATGAAAAGATCAACATTCTATAGCAGAGACCCCAAAATACAATGGTCCAAATACCATTCACCTCTCTTTCTCATATCAGTCTGGTTGGCTTAGGGTAGAGAGGAAGCTCTTTTCCATGAGATAATTCTGGCAACCCTATTTCTTTCCCTCTTGCTACATTCCTAATCTCCTGGACACAGTTTTCTTCATAATTAGGGTCTGAAAATCCCCTTAGTGAAATAGTTGTAGTTTCAAAACTTCTGTTTCCAGATGAAGAGAAGTTCATGGAGATGAAGTGATTCATTCAATATGCTAGACTACTTAGGTACTCTGCCACCTTCAGCAACATGCCTCTTCCATCACTTCAAACTCAAACCACTACTTAAGTATAGTATAGTGCCATTGAAATCTCATTGCTTAGAGTCAAGAAGACATCTATTGGAATGCCAGATTTCTCCAATGAGCTAGCAATATAAGATCATTTAGCTATCGATATAATATGGAGACAATTTTTATTCCATGAGGTAAACATCAATGGGAAGTAATACATAATGAGAGAAAGGGGGGATTAATAGGCAGAGACCAGAGCATTTTTAGGGCAGTGAAATATACTCTGTGTGATGATAGAAACATATCATTGCACATTTGTCTGAGCCCACAGAATGTACTATACCAAGGGTGAGCTCTAGTGTAAACTGGACTTTGGTGATGAGGACTAGTCAACATAGGTTATTCAGGTGTAACAAATATGCCACTCTGGGGGGGATGTTCATATGTATACATGGGAGACATCTTTGACTATAAAACCTATAAAATATATATAATATAAACCTATAAAATATATATGATATATATCTTATAGACCTATAAAATATTATATTATAGACCTATAAAATATATATAATGTAAACAACAATATATGATATATATCAAAAATATATAATGAGACCTATAAAATATATATAATGTAAACAACTTGTTTATTATGGAATACACAAATACTAATGCTTCATAATGCTCTTCACTTGTTTTAACCCAAACACAGAAGAAAATACCCTATTGTGCTCAAGCACTGCTTTGTGATGCCAAGATATTCCACCATAAGCAGCTCCTAAGAGACTGGCCTCTGACCAACACAATGATGCTTCACATTCACAAAGCCTTTTCTGGTTTCCAAACTGCATTTGCACGTATTATCTTATTTCTGCAGTGATGAGAGGCAGGTGGTGTTGGTAGACTAACCCTTCGTATTATAATCACATGTAAGCCACAGTATCGTACTTACAGTTCCAAAGCACTCCTACACACATTACTCCGTTTGATGATCACAATTTCGTGAAGAAGAGTGGATAATCGTATCCTTATTTTATCTAGATGAAGAAACAGAGTTTGAGAGAAATTACTTGCTTGATTTTTATCAGAATAGAGAGTTTAATATATAGTCAGTTTTCAGAAGACTATTTTTCAGTTTCCATGGATAAAGGAGCATATGAGTTTTCTCTTTCTGTGCCTTAGAGTAGGATAGAGATGGGGAAGGGTGAGGGGTCAAAGGGAACAGGAAATATTAACTAAGGAATATAAAATTAGTGTGAGCTAGACGGAATAAATTCTAGTGTGCCGCAGCAAAGCATAGATGACAATAATTCTTCGTTTATATCAAAATAGTGAAAAGAGAAGAATTTGAATGTTCCCAACACAAAATAATGATAGATGTTTGCAATGAGATACGCTAACTACCCTTATTATTTGATCATTTCACATTGTAATCATCTACTAAAAAAACCCCCACATTATACCCCATAAATATGTACAAGTAATATATGTTGATAAAATAAATCAAAGTAAATAAGTATAAAAAGAAATAGAAGTGAGTGAAGTGAAAAGAAAACTACATTTTAAGTGAAAAAGGTGAAAAGGACAAGTCTGTCTCTTGATCTCAACGACTGTTTTACTTTGAATCTTCAAAGGAATCTATATCCCACAGTTAGGACAAGATCTCAATTGTGTTCTCCATGTAGACCATCTCCCTGTACCACACCAGCAGGAATTCAAGGGATCAGAACGAAAGAAATTAGAGCCTCATCAATTGCCCAATCACTTTCCACGGGTCTTTTCTCTGAAAAGACAGAAACCACTTTTGTGACTGAAGAGGCACCTGACTATTCATGGCTTTCCTCTCCCCTGTTGCTACCTTAGCAGATGTCCACCCCCAGCAACAGACCTAAGAGGTAGCGGGGCTGACCCACCACACCTTGCTGGAGCAGTCTCACTGGGCTAGGCAGTGCTCTCTACTCTTGAACATCAGCCCTCATAATTCATTGATGTAAGAAGCCCATCACTAAAAACCTCTCCAGCAGTCAGGAATGCTTTGGACTGCAGGAGCCTATTTTTGAGAAATAGAAAAGAATGTGTTAAATGACTGCTGGCCCTGGGTCTTTGCTCTAATAGCAGGTGCTATGTGTCTGTGATTTTTCCTTGGCTGCTCATGAAAAAGGAATGTTACTGCAGTCGCAACCCTCACATCCCATGACAAGACAAAGTTGGATGGAGAAAGGGGGTGCCCACAAACATCTGCTTGACCACACCTGTCTCCGGTCAGAACTCCATCACATGGTTACACTTCCCTGCAAGCAGGCCTAATCACCCAAACTAGAATAATATCTGCTTTGGTTAATCTCAGGGGAATAAAGCCCGCATACTTGAGTCCTGGAGAACTTGCTTCGTTTTATTTTCTTTCTATTGCTTTTTTCTTTTCAAAGTCAAGAGAAAACAAATTGAGAAAATATCATGAGTCTCTTCCTTCTCTGAATGTGATCCAGCAAAGCTCTCTTACTAATATAGTACTAGTATGAATCTTTTGGTAAAGAGATACATACTGACATGGAAAAAGTTCTAAAACATTTTGCATACGCATACATGCAGTGTCTAGAAGGTGGTCTGGAAAAATATCAACCAAACTCTTCCCAGCTATGTCCAGAGAGGAGGAAGATCAACTCCATTTACTTTATTTAGTGTATAAAAACAACAGAGCATGCATTATCTGAATATATTTTTTTAAGAAGACATACACAAGACAGTCCTTGGAAACCAAGTTCTTGATGTTTTACTTATCACTCGTCTTCTTCATCAATATTCTGTCTCTATAGGAAAGATGTTTCCTTGTAGGAGATCTAAATATTCATTTTCTGTCTAAGTGATAACGCTAAAATGAACTTTATAAGGAAGCTTTGTCCTCTGTACCCTTGGATATCTAAAACCATAATTTAAATGGAACAAAACAATCTTAGTTATACCATGAACTCCTCGCATTAATTTCTTCTCCCAAGAAATAACATAGAAGTCATTAATAAGATTTACTCTATGATGTTTAGTCAAACTAATAAAATGACATGTTTAAGTGCCACATGTACTAGAGGAAGGAGAGTAATTATGTGTAATGAATCTATAAATTATAACAAAACACTGGACCGAGATTAGATTTACTGGCGATAAAGAGATGGCATAATAAGCCCAACCACGGAGAGATGCTCCATGTGGGATTATTAAAGTGGAGGTTTTTAAAAGAGTGTAAATGGAAAACTAAAGTACAATTAGTTGCAGAAAAATATTGATTGTACCCAGGAGTTTTATAAAGCAATGACAACATAAAAACATGTAGTTCTATGATTAGCTATTAACACATAATATAGGCAAAAATTATAAGTCAAAATGTCATTATGCTTAAGAGACTATCACTGATAGGAAAAATAAGTATGCTTCATCCCAACCTAGAAATCGCATTGCACACTTCCAACCAAACACCACGTAGCTTGTTCTCTTTACAGAAAGAAATAGCTGCATTATATCAAAAAGTTCAAATTAAAAGATGTATGAACATTAAAAAGCTGAGGCATTTGGGCACTTTGAGACACCCAGTTCCTAGAATAAGGCTGGCATATAGTAACATTGTTGGCGACAGCTCTTGTTGCTAAATGAAAATATATACTCCAAAATGTTCTCTCTGGAAAGTGGGATTACAAATGATTTTAATCGTCTTTCTCTTTTTCTTCCTTTCTCCCTCCCACCTTTATTTCCTGCTTTTCTCTTATCTAAGTCTTAATGTTTCTAATGATAGATAATACATAGATGCATGAGAGAGAGAGAGAGAGAGAGAGAGAGAGAGAGAGAATTCCCCTCAGTAGTGTTTTATCATGCAACGATGCCCTTTTTTTTTTTTTTTTTTTGGAGAGGTTTTTTGCTATAGGGCGTGTGCGCTCGCCAGACAGACAGAGAGAGACAGAGAGACAGAAAGCGAGAAATCACCCCCCCAGGGGGGATGGTCACGCCGCAATCCCTTCTCCTCCATTCTCCTCTCGGGATCTTGGGCACGCACGCACACGCGCCCGGCGTGAGTTGTAAGCCACTGGGTCCGAGACGCGAACCGCAGTCGACTACGTGGGAGTCCAGCGACATAGCCATTACGCTAACTGCTGGTTCCCGCAGCGATGCCCTTTTGCCTGCTCTCCAGCTCCTCTGGATCCTGGGTGCCCATGCACACACTTGGAGTGTCTTAAGGCTGACCTGAGGATTTAAACCTGCAGTTTGCTGTATAACTTCTAGCTTTGAAGGTCATTTGCATTACTGCTGTGCCATAGTGGTTGGGCCTACATCTTAACTTCATAATAAATCCATATCACCTTGTAATAGGATAAAATAAGTGATAAGACAGGTTTTAAAACAAAATGGATTGCAAATGGCAAGTACTGTAGGAAGACATTCTAGATTCCAGTTACTGAGCTAAGCAGTGAGTGTTATCTGAGGGAGCCTCACAGCCAATGAGAAGAAGGCAGAAAGGAGAGGCCTGGAGAAAGGCCTTCCACACTCAGATTTTATGCCTATCCTTTCTCTGAGATTCAGGAACTTGCTGCCCTTCTCTGAATACAAACCTGAATATCCCTTTGCTAATCTGGGTGATGGTTACAAATGAGCTGACAGCCTCTGACCTAGGAGAACCCCTCCCACCAAAATGGGTCTCGGGAAAGGAAGATTGGAATACCAAGCTTGTGGTACGCATGGCTATGTGGTCTGAACTTTCGCTCCCCGCGTAATAAGCACAAGCCCCCAACACTAAGGTAAAAATTGGTTTGCAGGAGAAAAACATGTAAGAGTCAATCCCTTGGTACAACTTAATGCTTGTTCTCACACGTGACTCTTTAAACATTATTCTCTAAAAATGATGAGTACAGGTAAGGAATACAGAATCTAAAGTCCAACATCACAAGGAAACGTAAAAAAATCAACAAATAAGAGAATTTACAGATCGAAAAACCAAATAGAATAGAACAGATTGGAAAAAAAAAGCAAGCAGCAAACTTACAACAGGATTGTTTAAGTGTTCAGAGGTAGTATCTCTTTATTTTATTTATTTATTTCTTTTTTTTGAGAGGTTTTTGCTATAGGGCACATGCACTCACCAGACAGACAGAGAGAGACAGAGAGACAGAAAGCGAGAAACACCCCCCCCCCCTCAGGGGGGATGGCCACAATCCCTTCTCCTCTATTTTCCTCTTGGGATCTTGGGCAGGCACGCACATGTGCCTGGTGTGAGTTTAAGCCACCAGATCTGGGACTCGAACCACGGTCGACTACATGGGAGTCCAGCCATATAGCCATTATGCTAACTGCTGGTCCCCGGTAGTATCTCTTTAAATGGTATCACGGGAATGGTTTCCTTCAACAGGAACAAAAAACTGTAAAACAAGAGAAAGACAAAATTTCAAAGAGGTAAGATAGAAATTCTAGATATGAAGCAAAAGTTTTTGAACTACTTCATGTACTAAAGAGTGTACTAAACACAGGCGAAATGAGAAGAACAGCCCCGTGAATACGGCACAGAAAAATAAATAGTGAAAGAGAAGTCAAGGCTTAGAGGACAAGGCTTAGATGACAAACTGCAACACTGGTTTGTGAGGAGTTCCAAAAGAACACAGAAGAGACAATGACCAAAAGAAAACATGGCGAGGGGGAGCAGACAGTGTGGTGGTTAAGGTGCTAGACTTCCACTTGGCCGACCATGTTTGAGTCCTGGACCTGAAGGCTTGCTTTCTCACTTTCCCTCTATTTCTCTCTGTCTCTCCCTGGTTAGCTCATATACCCTGTAGCAAATTTAAAAGTAATAATAATGATAAATTTTAAAAAGAAAAGATAGGAAGCAACAATGGCTGGAATGCAGGAAACCTAGAGGTCACCTTAGGTCAAGCTCTTCACACTGTAGGGAAAGTCAACGAATGAAGCCCCAGAGTAAAGGAAGTCTCCCAAGTTACAAGGTTCTGTAGTGTTGAGCTGAGACCTGAAACTGTCCTCTGTCACAGCTCCATTCTGTGACAACCACAGCTGTCCTGGTGCCACAGAGGGAGGAAAGCTTTGAGCCTGATGTCAGAGCTGCAAACAAGTCTGAGGTCCTCACGATTGCATGTAGGCAGGGGGCTGCTGTGCTGGATCTGAGTGGAAAAGTGGGGATGGGTTTGAAGCAGTACATTTACCTACTTGTTAGGAGGTAAACAACGGCCTTCCAAGAACTTTCTTTTTAAAGTTTATTTTTATTTTATCTCATCTATGAAAGAGAGGGAGGAAAAGGGAGATAGGCGCCTCCAGCAGAGTCCTCACACCCAGCCTCAGCCAGGCCAGATCATAGCTCGAGTCCTTGTGTGTCTGCTGTGCACAGGGAGTCTCAGGACACAGACCTGGCACCTTCCCACATGGAACCAGCAACACCGAGTGTTATCGCTACGTCACTGGCTGGCCATTTTCTAGTAATATTTTACAAGTATGTGCAAAATTAATTCCATCATTGTATTCTATCTTTTGCTGCATGTTTCTAGTCTTTTTCCTAAAGTATCCTGGATGTGGAATGATTTTGTTTTTATAATGAATTTTTAAAAAATATTTTATTTAACTGTATTTATTTGTTTATTTTATTTTAAATTTTGACCAGAGAGGGACAGAAAGAGAGAAAAAGTGAGAAAGCAAGCTGCCAGGTCTGGGATTCGAACCATGGTCGGCCACATGGGAGTCCAGCGCCCTTAACCACCATGCCACCTGCTGGCCCCTGTAAATAAATTTTTAAATTAAATAAATTAACAAAAATCTTGAGTAGGTCCATTTGTAATAATGTGCTGACTGCCTAGCCTGCGTTTTAAGCTCCCTCACGGTCTGGCTTAAGCCCACCTTTCCAGTTGTATCTTCCATTTCCCTATATAAAACTTATCATCAAGCTAAGAAGGTCACCTTTTGATTTTTGATTATGCTGTTTTTTGTTCTGTTTCATTAATGTGCTCAGAATGCTCCTACTAGCTAGCAAGTCCACTCCACCAATCTATGGTCCCTACCTATTAAAATCCTAAGTGTCCTTTAAGGTCCAGATCTCAAACTATTTCCTGCACTAAGTCTCTGCTCTCCCTAGCCAGCAGCAATTGCTCTGAAATTTAACTTTTTAATAGAATTTCTAGTCCCTTTAGTTAGTAGATTTACAGGGGCTTCTCTGTCCTGCCCCATGTCCAAATGACTGTGATATCTGGTGCTAGAGGAGAGGCTTGTAAAAGGGACAGGAGAATTTGATGTTCTCTCTGGTTTTGACCCTAAGAAATGTTCATTTCCTGTTATTGCAGATAAGTTACATCAGTATTGTACCATCATGGATGGATTTTTCATTGAGAAAGAATTTCCTGGAGCTAACTATAATTAAATTACTTAATCACTTTTCTATACAGCAGGGTTAAGCCATTTCAAAAAAATTTCCATTTTTAAATGAAACCCCTTAAATTGAAAATAATTTTCTTCATAAATTTTATAGCAAAGATTAAATTCATCCATTAGTCCGATATTGGAGATAAAATTTTCCACTACTGTCAGTTTTATTTGGTGTCTATTTCTGTATATACACACACAAAAATGTCCAATTTCCTTTAGTTAGATTTTGCAGAGCTATCTTTTTCAAGAAACTTTTAATGTTTCAAATAATTTTTAGTCATTAGCAAATATTAATTTCATAACTTTAATTATCAGTTTTATTTTGCAGTGATTTTTTACAACCAGAAGGATTCATTATGAATGGGACACAAGACTAATAACCATTTGTTGACTCTCAACATCAAGAAGAAAGAGAATTGGTAATGTAAAGATGTGGAATCTGGGGCACTAGAGGGACTAAATTTTAGGAATAAATTATTCTGCTTTGTGAATAAATGCTCAGATAACGTAATGAATATTGTCTGACAATGGCTGACCAAGGAGAAGATTCTCTCTCTCGGAGTCATGCTTCCTCCAGTTACTGAACACATCTTGGTTTACACCTTAACCACCGTTCTTCTCCCAGATCTCACTCGTTTCTCAGTTGGCCTGGGCCCTTTGGAGCCCACATACCCAGCCTGAAGTCCTTCGCTTTCTTTGAAACTGTTTGCCTCGCCTGTTCTAAGCCTTACTCTTAGGATATAAGATGTTTCACTTTGCTTTATTTTTCTCTTTCAATCCTATTCTTCATTCTCATCTTTACCTGTTCTGTTCCAAATAGGCATATTCATTCCACTGTTTGGTGTTACATATTTTCGGAAATACATGCATTTTTCTAAGATTAGGACCCCAATTTTGGGTTGTATGATTTGAAAATGACAATAATGCATTGAGCTTAAAGGTGCCTCCCATTTTCTGTTAATAGGGGATATCAGTATCATGTAATGGTTAGAGCCAGGAGGCCTGATTCTTGATATTATTAGTTATGTGACCTTGAAAAGGTCACTTCATCTCTCTGCACTTTGGTTTCCTCATATATCGTCTGAGAATAATGACAGTCCCTACTGCACAGGTGTTTCTTTTTTTTTAATTTTTAAAAATTTTGCCATAGGGTGCATGTGCTCACGAGAGAGAGAGAGAGAGAGAGAGAGAGAGAGAGAGAGAGAGAGAGAGAGAGATGAGAGAGGGAAAGTGAGAAATCACCTTGGCCTCCAGGAAGATGGCTATACCCACAATCCCTTCTCCTCCATTCTCATCCTAGGATTTGGGGCACACACGTACACACACCGCCAAGTCTGGGACTTGAACTGTGGTTGGCCATGTGGGAAACCAGCACTTTAACCACCATACCACCTGCTGACCTTTTACAGGATTTTTGCAAAGAGTAAATGTATTAATGAGTGTGAAGTGCTGAAAACCATGCCTGACACAAGTGCTGCACAGGTATTAGCTATGATATTGTTTTGTCCATTTTCTCTCCCTTACATGTTTTTAAGCTACAATCAATGGCTGTCACAGACATGAGATTCCTTGTTCCGAATGCTGCCTAGCACTCCATGGTACACCTACGGTACTTTACTGATCCAGTAACAGACACCTGGATTGCTGTTTCAAATGTGCCATTACAAACAAAGCCACAACGAACGTTCATGACCTCTTACAAGACTGTGTAGGATGTTCTCTTGTGTGATAGAATCATGAAATGTACACTTCACTTAGCATGGCTGCCTTCACCTACTCACATGCTCACAACAACAAATACAGTAACTTCATAAATATGGTTAGCTTTCATTGACTTTAGTCCCCACATTCATACAGGACCTCCATCCATATGAGGTCACCCCCATTTGACCTCTAGTTATTTCTGAGTCCTTAACAATATGAGGGCCCTTCAGAAAGTTCATGGGAAAATGAAATTAACATATGAGTTTATTTTGATGCAAGAAGTTTGAAATCCATAGAGAGTTTTTTTTATAATATGCACTTTCTATGAAAAATTTAAAGGCACCTCTCCCCTCCTCCTCCCCCCACCCCACGCTTTATACTCATGGTATAAGCTAGTTCTGTTGCTTGGTGGTGCAGTCGCTTTCTTCACTCCTCTTCCAGCCCCATGTAGTGGTTTCTAGAACCTACGGCACACACAACTTTCTGAGGGGAATTTGCTTATTACCAGTTACAACAATCTCTTTGCCTGTGCACTGGGCACCCACAGAGATGGTGGCATTACTTTGGTTCTCTTTTTCCCTATTGCCTGACTGCCCTCACCACTCCTCCATATCTGGGTTCCATCATCTCTGCTCCTGATAGTCCATGTTCTTAATACTCCAGACCTCCATAATGTTTTCAGGATTCCTCAATTCTCCTCAGCCAGGAAATTTTCCACTCCCAAGAAAGAGGAAAGCCTAGCTCCCCTTCTATGTTTCTCCTTGCTTAGTCTGAGACAGTGGGGTATGCACATGCCTGTGTGTGCATTGGGTTGCATGGTTGTATGTGTGTATGTGTGTTTGTCTCAGTGTGCCTGTGTTTTATGGTGTGATGTGATATATGGGAAAGAGTTCTCATAGTATCTTCTTTACTTGCTGAAATCTTTGCAATCTCTAAGACTCAGGAGCCCCTCTGTTGTGGTATGTAGCTTGTTGTTGACATGTGAGACGATTTTAAGTAGCATAGGGTGAAAGTGACTTAAAAAAATAGAGTTATTTCAAAGTTAATGTGATGAAAAATATTGAACAAATAGTAATTCTGGTGGTGTGAAAGCTAAGAAAAACAATGAAAATGACAAAGTAATGAAAGGTTGAGAAACACTGCCTTTGGATACGTTCTTTTCCAGGATTTCTAAAGTCCCTAATGTAAATTTTCTTTCA
Organism: Tupaia tana; assembly: GCA_026018925.1. Lineage (NCBI taxonomy): Eukaryota > Metazoa > Chordata > Mammalia > Scandentia > Tupaiidae > Tupaia > Tupaia tana. Next base: position 10,924,697 of record JAKSZU010000003.1, on the reverse strand, counting down.
GACGACACAGATACCAGTCTACAAAATATACCCAGGGAAGACTAAAGCTGTTTGGTAGGATTATTTATTTATTTTTAGAGAGATTTTTGCTATAAGGCACATGCACTTCCAGAGAGACATAGACAGAGAGACAGAAAGCGAGAAATCGTCACCCATGGGGATGGCCATGCCACAATACCTCCTCTTTCATTCTCCTCTTGGGATTTTGGGCACACATCCACATGACCTCTGCATGAGTTTTAAGCCGCCAAATCCTGGACTCGAACCACAGTCAACTACATGGGAGTTCAGCAATGTAACTATTACACCTTCTACTGGTTCCTGTAGGATATATTTTTAATTAAACTGGGGTCCCCAGTCCTGACACAGTCTGGCACTCCATTGGAATCCTTTCCTGTGGCTTTAGTTCTGTACTTATTGTTTTCCTCATAGCATTTCTCCTCCATCTTTGAATCTTACAGTTTAACTCATTGTAATTCAATTTAATATTTCATGAGAAGACAACAGATGTCTACTTAGACAAAATACATTGTGTTTTTCTCTTTTTTCTTTTTTTGCCATAGGTGTGTTTGACTTATCCACCACCTGCTAGCCCCCAAAATAATTTTTTTTTTTTTACTTTTCATGTTCAAAGAATTTTAGATTCATAGAAAAGCTTCAGAAATAGAACATGGTGCTTCTTTCTATCTTCACTCATCTTCCTCAAATGTTAACATACATAAGCAGCATACAATTGTCATTGTTACAATGATTAACACTTGTACACTACCAGTAACCAAACTATAATATTAAGGAATTTACATTGGCACAACACTATTAACTAAACTACAATACTGAGAAATTAACTTTGGTAAGATGCTATTAACTAATCTACAAACTTTAGATTTCACCCATTTTCCCACTAATGTCCTTTTTTCTGTTCCAGGACACAATCTAGGACCCCATCCATAATGCATTTCCATGGTCCTGTCTTCACAGTGTCCTTAGCTCTCGGACCTTTACTCAGTGTTCTCCTGTCTTGCGTGACATGGACGCATTGAACATTGCAGCTGTTTTACGAAATATGAGTATACATTTTTGGCAAGAATATCACAGACGTGACACTTCTCGGTGCACATTCTTAGGGGTGTGTGCCGGCTGTGTGTCTTTTTTTTTTTTTTTTTTATTTATTTTTTTATTATCATCATATTCTTCTTTATATTACATTGAATTACATATAACTTTACATTGTATTACATTACTTTTTCAAAAGGGAATGCCATGCATGTCAGTCAGTACAGAGACATTAATCTCCCCGCTTCAACATTCAATATCTTTTCTATGTTTTCCCCAATCATTATTATTATTCTAATTATTTTTTAAGACAGTCCATTGCTATTTCTCATGTTGCTTGTACAAATACTTTGCCCATCATGAAATACTTCTCAGACAAATCCAGTTGAGAATACTATACATGTCAACATCAACAGTTAATAAGCCATATCTATTTCTCACTAATGTCCTGCCTCTCTATTGTTCATTTGTTATCTTTCTCTATCCTCTTCTCTTCACTTCCCCCATTCCACACTGTCCTATTCTCATTAAGTACCTCCACTGCTTTTATGTCCTCCAATTTTTTTTCACTATCATAGAATGCTGATAGTCGGTATATATTGAGTGGATACATACAATATCTTTCTTTCATATCCTGGCTTACTTCACTCAGCAATATATCCTCCGTATCTGACCACTTTCTATCAAATTCCAGGGCCTTGTTATTTTTTATGGCTGAGTAGTATTCCATAGAGTATATATACCACACTTTTCCAATCCATTCATCAGTTTGTGGACATTTAGGTTGGTTCCATGTCTTGGCAATTGTGAATAATGCTGCAATAAACATTGATGTGCAAACACTTTTCTGACTGAGCGTTCTCCTGTCTTTTGGGTAAATACCCAGAAGTGGGATTACTGGATCGAATGGTAGTTCTATTTGTAGATCTTTGAGGAACCTCCATATTGTTCTCCACAGTGGTTGAACTAGTTTACATTCCCACCAACAGTGTAGGAGGGTTCCCTTTTCACCACATCCCCGCCAACACTTATCACTTTTTATATTCTTAATCTTTGCCATTCTGACAGGGGTTAGGTGGTATCTCATTGTAGTTTTTATCTGCATCTCCCTTATGATGAGGGATGTTGAGCATTTCCTCATATGCTTTTTGGCTATTCGTATGTCTTCCTTAGAGAGACTTTTGTTCAGCTCATTTTCCCACCTTTTAATTGGGTTAATCATTTTTTTTCGCATAAGGCACTTGAGTTCCCTATGTATTCTGGTTATCAGTCCCTTGTCTGAGGCATATTTAACAAAAATATTTTCCCATTCTGAGGGTTGTCGGTTCACACTTGTTACTGTGTCCTTTGCTGTGCAGAAACTTCTTAGTCTAATATAGTCCCACTTGTCTATTTTAGGGATTATTGCCTGTGCCTTGGGAGTCTTATTTAAGAAGTCTTTGCCTACTCCAATGTCCCCCAGAGTTTCCCCAGCATTTTCCACCAGTAGTTTTATTGTTTGAGGTTTTAGGTTAAGATCTTTGATCCATTTTGAGTTGACTGTTGTTAGTGGTGAAAGATGGGGGTTCAGTTTCATCTTTCTGCAGGTGGATACCCAGTTTTTCCAGCACCATTTACTAAAGATGTTTTCCTTTTCCCAATGGATTGACTGATATCCTTTGTCAAAGATCAGTTGGCTGTAAGCTTTGGGGGTTATTTCTGGGGTCTCTATTCTCTTCCATTGGTCCACATGTCTGTTTTTATGCCAATACCATGCTGTTTTGATGACCACAGCTTTATAGTATATCTTGGGATCAGGGAGTGATATGCCTCCTACTCCACTCTTCTTGCGCAGGATTGCTTTTGCAATACGAGGTCTTTTATGGTTCCAGACAAATTCTATGATTGCCCTTTCTAGATCTCTGAAGAATATCTCTGGTATTTCGATTGGAATTGCATTAAACATGTAGATTAATTTGGGTAGAATTGCCATTTTGATTATGTTAATTCTTCCAATCCAGGAGCATGGGATATCCTTCCACTTTTTTATGTCACCGGCTGTGTGTCTTTTTAAAGATGTTGTTCACCTCGATACTTGATCGAGGTATGTCTGTTGGGTTTCTCCATTGTGGAGTGAAGATATTTTTTTAAAGTTAATAATTAAAAAATCTTGGGGTAGAAACTGAGAAATAGCCATTTCTCAAACATTCACCTGCTAATTTAAGTATCCACTGGGGATCTTCCTGCATAAATACTGCAGTGGACTAGCGGCCATTTTCTGTTTCTCTCATTCATCTACATTTATTAACTGGAATCTGTGCAAAGAAGAGCGATTCTTTCACATGGACTGATATTTATTTTAATCTATGGATTATTATCTTATTTGTGTATGTATATTTGCTGCTTCAGTTTTGGCTATTGAGATCTTTAGTAGTTTTGGGTCCCTTAACCCCATCATTTTACAGCAATTCCTTACTTTCTCTCTCAGGATACTCCAAGGTCATGCAATAAACCACTGCCTCAGCCATGCAATAAACCACTTTTCCCAAAGTGGTTTCTCCCTTTTATTGAAGAAAGTATTTAGAAACCAAGATGTAGGTTCTGAGGTGTGTTCCTTTCTACTCATCTCTGCTGAGAATGTCTAGAAACAATGACCTACCTACCTACCTACCTGGGGGAGGGTCTTCAAAAATATATGGACAATGTGTATAATGAAGAAAACTATGAATGAATTTCTTTCTTTGTTGGGGGGCACCAAAATAAGTGAGTATTTTAATCCCATTTCCACAAACTTTTTGAAGTCCTCCTCTTATTATTATTTCTTAATTTGCTAGAGGGCACATGTGCTCGCCAGAGAGAGAGAGAGAGAGAAGCTACCCTGGGGGGTGTGGATGACGACATGGCAATCTTTTCTAATCCATTTCTACTTTTGGGATTTTGGGCACATACACGTGTCTGGTGTGGTTTTTTTTTTTTGTTTTGGAGAGGTTTTCGCTACAGGGCGCGTGCGCTCGCCAGACAGACAGAGAGAGACAGAGAGATAGAAAGCGAGAAATCACCCCCCAGGGGGGATGGTCATGCCGCAATCCCTTCTCCTCCATTCTCCTCTCGGGATCTTGGGCACACACGCACACGCGCCCGGCGTGACTTTTAAGCCACCGGGTCCGGGACGCGAACCGCGGTCGACTACGTGGGAGTCCAGCAACATAGCCATTACGCTAACTGCTGGTTCCCTCTGGTGTGTTTTTGAAGCCATCGATTTGGAGACACAAACTGTGCAGTTGGCCTTAACCGCCACACCACTGATGGCCCAAAAGTCCTCATTTTTCTTTTTTTAATAACTTCTTTCTTCAACAGTGGAAAACCTGGCTTTCCTTATCTATAAAGTGCTTACTTGTTCAACACGAAAGTACACTTAAAATGTATTTTGAATTGCTCACCTATGCCCCTATAAGAAACAAGTTTGCTAAGTAGAGCACAATATTATATATTAATACAATTTTTGTTGCCTTTAGCCTTAAAATATTCTGTTAAAATAACATTAAAATAGTCTCTTAGGTTAGTTCACTTCTTCTCTAGTTTCTTGACTAAAGATAGGAAAGATACTTTGAAACAGAAACTAATACAATAGGTACAAAGATTTTTATTTTTTTTATAGTTATTTTTTGCTACAAGGTGCAAGCTTTTGCCAAAGAGAGACAGAGACAAAGAGAGAGGGAAAGTTAGAAATCACTCCCCGGGGGGATGGTCATGCCACATTACCTTCTGGATTCTCCTCTCAAGAGTTTGGGCGCACATGGACAAGCGGCGGGCATGATTCTTAAGCTGTTGGGTCTGAGACTTGAACCACGAAGCTGGCTATGTGGGATCTTTAAAAAATTAATTTTTTCAGGTGTTAATTGCTAAAATTTATAGCAATCTCTCTGATTTGCCTCCCAAGTCTGGCCAATGCATGGCATCTACTTTTCTACCTTAGGACATTTAAGAAATTTGTTCATTCTTTCTCATTTCACTGAGATTCATCCTTAATCCAGGTTTAGTTTTCCCACTAGATTCTCTAAGAAAGAGTAGTCAACTGACTATTTGTGTTTTCCCTGAAGCTGCATGCTTTGCCATTTCAAGCTCTGTAAGTCTTTGAATGCTTTACTGGTTTGTATGAGAACCTTGTGTAAAAGTTCAGCTACTAGAATAGAACTCTCGCCTTGAGGAAGAAACTAGCAATGAAAGCTTTAAGAGGCTCAAAGGAGCCTTTCTCTGTTGACTTCTTGGGTGTGGTTCCAGGCAGGCTTGAGATGCTAGTATGCCGCCCAGGCCCAAGATACGTTTGGGTAGATGAGAATCACACCACTCTTCTGGGCCTAAGATTATTCCAGTAAGGAATGCTTGTCCTATCCTTAGATAAGCCACAACATTGAATTTGGGGAATGAGAAGAATCTCTAGAAAAGACAGAATTCTGATGTCATTTCAAATTTTTATTTTCAGATTCTGCCCCCGCTCCACTTTGGACCTGCTGTTCTTACTTCTTTGACTGTGACTCCTCGGGTTCCAGCCAAGCTTGTCTTTGTTGACTCGGCTGCTCTGTATGGACTATGACCACAGTCTCTCTTCTCATGTGCACCTGGTCACTACTTGTTCTCAGCTATCTGCTGCTTTGTCCCAGTTCTGCTCATGTCCCTGTCCCAGCCTAGCCCTAATGGTGACCCGTGCTGTGTGTACTCCTTACGTGACCCACAGGTGCTTTCCTGATGTGTGTTTCTGCTTTGTTTGACCCTTTTCTGCCTACTTCACTCCTAGGTCAGATTTTTTTTCATTTCATTTTTCCGTGGGGTTTTGTTTTATATCCTTGTTTACCTATTACCAAGGTAGCTTTACCTGGGGTGCACACACTCTCCCTTTATATATCCATATATTTTTTCACCAAAATATATGTGTAATACATCCAGAGTCTGACTACAAGGAAGATGTGACACAGTACAATCACTTATGATATCATCTACAGCGATTCAACCCTGAGGTCTACTCAACGGCTTTGTCATATCCTACTAATTTTCATACTTTCTTATTAACTCATACAATCTTCATTGTTGGCTTTTTAAGCATGTTGTTTTTTTAAGCAATCCTCCCTCAAGGGAGGATTGAAGATTTTGGTCAGAGTGAATCACAGACTACAAGGTCTGTTGGCATAAACTACTTCTCGCTACCTCCATAAATCTCCAGGAGCTTCCTCAAGTATATCTTTGAATTTATTCATTTTATTCTGTACAAAGGAAGATTATTTACACTTCTCCAGTTACTCTGACCCTCTCTTCAGAGCTGTTCCTGGCAATTAAAAATTTAGTGGGAAGCCATATAAAGAAAATTAATTTGGCTTTCCTTCCATCCTTGGTTCAGACATGGATTGGAGGCATGGAGGGAGTCCAAGGGGAGAGCATTTGTGAGCAGAAAGAATTCAGCATTTGGGAGAGAGATTTTAGTGCTATCACTCATCAAGCTTTATTAGGCTTCTGATCAATTTCTAATTAAAGAAAACATGAATCCTCATATGACAAGGGGAAAAGGTGATTCCTAAGTCAGGTAGCGAATGCCTTGTCTCTATAATTCCCCATCTGTCAAAACAAATCAAAACACTCAATGGTAATTTTAATATAGCTTTATTTACTTTTTTTTTCTTTTATAGGGCTTGTTCTCTTTTTCGTATGAGAAATCCTGAATCTTCTTCCTGAGTTTTTAATTCTATTGCGCGAGATCATTTTGGAAAAAGAAATATGCTTCAGTTCATTTGGTGAAAAGATGACTAATGTTAATTTCTTTTCAAACTCTATAAATATAATTTTATATTATTCATTTGAGATGGATTTATTACTTTCAGATTTCTGCTCTTGTATTGCATAATAATTGATCCCATATTTCTTAGATAAATCAGTAAGGAATATATCACTTTGAGACAGGATAACTCTATAGAAAAAGAACATATTTCTTTCTGAAATACTAAACATAAATTTGTTTAATCAAATACCATTGGAAGGCAGGTGAGGAGGGAGATGGGGGTCAATGGATTGTGAGATAATCACACCAGGTTCTTGTCAATGACCAATTAACAGAAGTGCCAGTTTACCAGATGACAGCCGTGTCCATCTTATCAAATTAAGTCTGTTTCTCCAACCAGATACTCATAAATAAACTCTGAGTTTGTTTTACGTTTTCCCTCTATCATATAAACTATATTTATGGTTAATCCATTCAGAGAACTACCAAGCTAAAGATCTTAAAAAGAATTTAGCTAACTCCTCATTTTACATGTGAGGAAACCTAGGAAAGAGTTGGAGGTTTGCCATAGTGTCCTGAGCTACTTTTCTACCCTCCTTAGTAGCCATTGCTTTCTTTGAGACGAAGCCGCCATATTTACTCACAGAACTTCCTTTCTGCTCCTCCCTGTGTTTAAGCAGCTGTTTGTCCTCTATGAAGAAAGTGGAGGCTGGGAGAGAAATCCCTGCCAGCTAGTCAGGGCACTTTTCTATAACGGTTTTGTACATCTGGTAACCCAGCCTTGATGCAGGATGAGAATCACCTATTTCCTTCATGTTTGACATGCTGCCTCCTTTGCAACCCATGGTTGAATTTATACTCTCCATTCACCATTCAAGGAAAAAAACCACAGAAAGTGTTGTAATATAGACCAAGAAAATGGTGTCAGGCTAGACACATTTCTGTGAGTGTCTTTCCTTTCATGAAGTTAATAAAGGGGAATTTAACAAACAGAGCTAAGAGTCGGAGTGAGGCCGTCAGTGGATGGCAGCGCCACGCAATGAAAAGAAGGCCGGCCTAAAAGTTTGGTTTGAGCTCTAACTCTAAATGTGTCGCTAGTTATGTGATAAGTAAGAATATGATAATAAGAAATTGGATTAGATTAGTTGCTGGCAATCTCAAATGCCTTCAAGGATCATGGCGTTAACACTTGGAGATGAAGACTGGCCCCAGGTGCAGTGGGCAAGCTTGTGGATTGATAGCCAGACCCCACATGACCAACTGTGGTTCAAGTATTGGCCTCATGGCCAGAAAACTTTCTGGGTATGCATATGTGCATGGGATGGAGAAATGGAGGAGAAAGGATTGTCACATGTCCCTGTTCCTTTTGGGTGTACTTTCTCTGTGTGTCTCTTTCTCTCTCTGTTTCTGAGTGCACATACATCCTCTGGCAATAAAAAGAAAACAAACAAGATGAAAACTTTAGGCTATAAAATGGCTAGGTACAAATAATGGGGAGTGACGCAGACTGTGAATGGTGCACACACAACTGAAACACATTCAAATAAAAATTGATTGAAAATACTTGACTACGTATCAGTGAGGATGGGGAGCAACCAGAACTTGTAGATTGCTGGTGAGTATATAAATGAGCTCAATCATGTTGGACAACTATCTGGCAGCTCTAAGCATATTTATAAACTATTTATAACTTGTGACCTCACAGTTGAACTCCCGGGTAGACACACATCAGAAGAGAACACTTATGTTCACCTGAAGACACAGAAAAGACTATTTAGAGCAGTTTCATTCATAACCACAGAAGACGAAGTACCATGTGATCCCATCAATCCAAAATTCAAAAGCAAGCAAAGTCAATCTGTGGTAATAGTTAAAAGAATAGTGACTATTTTCAAATTAAATTAAATTAATGCTTTTAAAAAGACTATAAAGGAACTCTGTGGAAAATTTGTCATTGGATTGGGATGTGGTTATATAGGTATTTATGTGTATTGAAATTCCCTTCCGATGTGGGCACTTTACTGTATATAAGTTGTGTATTGATTGAAAAATAGATGGACTGGCTCCATGGTGCAGTGATAATGCACTGCTTAAGAGAAACCAGACTCCCTATAACAACTGTAGTTTGATCCTCAGCCGGACAGCCTGAAACACGCTGGCCACACACACCAGGACCCAGAATCTGGAGGACTGCAGAACTGGAGGATGGAATCATGATGTGACGAGATCCCACGGAGCGTGCTCACTTCTCGCTCTCTTTTATGTATATGCACATGCAATTTATCACAAAAACAATTTAAAAAGAGAAAAATAGAAAAAGATAGCAAGAAAGAAAGAAAGGGAGAAGAGAAAGAAGGAGAAAAAAGAAAAGAAAAAAATTTGTTTGGGAAAAATAAAATCACCTACGTAGATGGAATTTTGTTGAGAAAATTTTGTTACTACTTTGTTGTCTCTGGATTTGTGATCTCCAAAATCCTCTTCAGCTGTAATAGTCAATGATTGTTTGAATAAGAACAAATAAAGGTGAAAATCTGAGGATGGCAAAGTAAAGTTAACACCAACTTTTATAGCCAATATTATGATTGTCAATGGACTCGTTAACAAGAAAATGATACTAACTATAAAAATTCTAAATTGCTGTGTCAAGTCCCCACTTTCCTTACCCGAAAGCTATGGTTACCTTGTGCATCATAATGCTGACTGTAAATTAGGAAACTCTTTTTATTTCTTCCATCTGCAGAGACCAGTGCTTAAAGAGGGCGTGTTTGAAATGGATTTTACAACTCAAATTTGTTGTACAAAATCTTACCACGCTGAGCAAAAATAAAAAAGCCTCCCCCTGCTATTATAATCAGAACAATACTTGGAGCTTACAGATTAGCTTTATGTAATTTGTAACCAAAGTGATTCAGGTTAAAGTCGGAATCAAGCACCTAAGAAGTTTAGGAGAAGGTAAATCAACATCTACTTTACTGGTGTATTTAGTGGTGGGGGAGAGGTTGTCACACATACAAAGGAACATCACCTTCTTTCCACAGATTTAAGCAGTGACAGAAATCCACATAGTCACGCTTTACAAGAAATTAAATGATTGAGTCATTTTACTTTAGTGTGGCTATTCTTTCTTTTGCATACATATGGCCACTAAATTAGGATTAAAAAAACCCTGAAGAAATAAAGGAACTAGCATTTAATGAACTTGTATCTAGGGTTTATTTTTTGTTTAATATTAAAGTATCACTTGTTCCCATTTTGTGGATGAAGAAAGTAAGCCTCTATGAAAACTGACACCTAGCCCCTGATGTGACTCTCAGGATTCACACTGGGTGTGTCTCTGAGGCCTGTTCTCCTTTCACTATCTCCTTTATAGAACAGGACACTGTGAGACCAGCAGATGGTGTAATGGTCATGTTGTTGGACTCCTGCGTAGTTCACCACAGTTCAAATACTGGATCCAGCGGTTTAAAATGCGTGTGTGTGTGTGTGTGTGTGTGCACAAAATTCCAAGAGGAGAATGGAGGATAACGGATTGCAGCGTGGCCATTCCCCATGGGGGCGGTTTCTTTCTTTCTGTCTTGCTGGCCATTGCACATGCCCTATAGCAAACATTTCTCAAAAAAAAAAAAAAAAAAATAGAATGAGACATGTACTTTTCTCTGTTTTTAGAGCACCCAAAACTTTAAGTAAATGTTAAAGTACTAGCATAAATATTAGACCACAATTATGCAAAAGATGTATCTTTTGTTTCTTATGAATTAAAATGATTTTTGCCCCATCTTTCTGTTGGGGAAAAATCTGATCTCAGTTAACTTGAGGTATCCTCAATTTCAGTTTTGTTGTCCCCTTTTCCAGATGTTTTGCCTGAGCATTGTGTGGGGTTGACGAATTTGATGCTTATCATCTGACCGCAGGCTCCTGTCCTGTCTCCTTAGACCACTGGATCGGGTCAGGCAGAGTCGGGACATGCTCAGGTGTGACTCAATGCCTGACTTTCTAGGACGTGGGAAGGTTTGCTTGTGCTTCTACTGTTCTCTAGGTCAAGCGAAACCTTTACTCTGTGGTCATAGTCTCTAGGGATCTTAACACGAAGAGCGTTCACACGTGCGTTAGTTGGCAGGGCGGCTGTGGAGAACGGGAGGGCAACGTTGGGGTCCTGCTCCTTTCCAAGCTGTCTTCTCTCAAATATTTAAACTTGTTTGGCTATTCTGTCACTTTTTCTTTCTTGCTCTCTCAGTACAGAAAATTTATAGTCTGAAGAAAGTAAGGTGGTAAATGATATTAAATGACACATGCTTTCAAGTTATTTTCATGTTATATGGAGACTTCTTTTGGCCGTCTTTTTTTTTTTTTTTTTTTTTTGAGAGCGGTGTCTGCTGTTGGGTGCATGCACTCACTGGGCAGAAACAGAGACAGAAAGTGAGAAATCAACCACCCAAGGGGGATGGCCACACTGGAATCCCTTCTCCATTCTCCTCTTGGGATTTTGGGCATGCACGCACATATGCCCAGAGTGAGTTTTAAGCCGCCAGATTTGGGACTCAAATTGCAGTTGACTACCTGGGAGTCCAGTGATGTAACCATTACACCATCTGCTTGTCCCTTGGCAGTCTTAATTGGTCTCCCTAGAGATAATGAATGACCAGAATGGATTACAGAAAATATGAGGGAGAAAAATTCCATCTACACTATGACATGTTAATTTTTTTTTTGTTTTGAGATTTTTTTTAAAGAATTATTTAATTTTATTTATTCATTCATTTTATTTTTTAATTTTACCAGAAAGACACAGAGAGAGAGAGAGTGAGAGAGGGAAAGTGAGAAAGCAAGCCACCACGTCTGAGATTTGAACCGTGGTCGGCCATGTGGGAGTCCAGTGTCCTTATCCACCACGCCACCTGCTGGCCCCTGTTTTGAGATGTTTTTGAGCATGTGCACTCGCCAGAAAGATAGAGAGACAGAAAGTGAGAAATCACCCCCCAGGGGGACGGCCATCAAGCCACAATCCCTTTTCCTCCATTCTCTTCTTGGGATCTTGGGCACGCACACACAGGCGCCTGGCGTGAGTTTAAGCCACCGGATTTGGGACTTGAACCGCTGTCGACTATATGGGAGTCCAGTGACATAGCCATTATGCCAATTGTGGGTCCCAAATATTTTCTTTCTTTATGCCAAATATATAACCAAAACCCAGTATATACTTATTCAATTGAGTTAAATGTAATATTACAGAGCAGGTAATACATTTGTCAGCCTAGAAATCTCCTAACCCAGATGAACATAAAAATCACCTGGGAAAATTTAAAAATTCAGATTTCTAGACTTCATCCCTGAAGTTTTAAACCTAATGGGTTTGAAGAGAAGTTGAGAAATTTTATTAAAAAACAATTTCTCATAAAAGTTGGACAAGTTTGAGTCTTTCTGGCTTAAGCTGACCTGATTATCCAAGTTTGTCTAGTAGAACCCTGCAAGTACAGACCGATGTCCTAAAAAAGCAGAAAACTAATTGAAACATTTTATAAGTAGAAGAAAGACTATATCAAAAACTTAGTAGAACATACTTGAATATATATCATAGACTTCTTTTTGTGCATATATTCCATTTGTCCAGGATAAAGGGATAGGTTGTGATACCTGTAACCCCCTTTTCTTCAGACTCATTGTTTTCTTGATTTTTAATCCTCTACATCAAAACAAGTAAAATTTGATATAATTAACTTTAGTAACAGAGCCAATTTACATACATGTGTTAATTCCCAAGTCATTTGAACTTCAGCCTTTTATCTTCACTATTAAAGTAAAAGGTTTGTGTCTTATTAAAAGCTTTTCACTAGTTGAAGAGCTAATCTGAGAAATGTTTTTAGAGCTGAATGGCCTTCTTGTTTCAAAAATTATATTGTCTCTGAGGCTTGCTTTATAATTAACTTTAGTTACATGTTATGATGGTGGTGGTGAAGGGGAATGATCAAGGAGACAGGATAGCAAAAAGCCTAGGATACTCTTTCTTCTTTTTCTTCATGTCAACTAATTGCAATTAAAAATACAAAGTCATGATAGAGTGTATCTGTGCAGATGAGAGAGATAAAAAGAGTGAAGCATGTCAACAGGGTCTCATCACAATGCCATTCCCATTCCCTGACTCTCCAGCTCATCAGGATGTTCCACACAGACTCTCATGTGCTCCACGTTTTCCAGACTCTTCAGGGTTATGAATCCATGGTTGACCATGTTGCTGCCAGCACTACGGTTCAGCCTGCCACCATGCTGGGCCAGTTAGTTGTAATTTCTATCATTCCTGCATTTCTCCAAATACGTATTGCTACATATTGTTGCAAGTAATTAGAAATGATAAGGTTAGTAAGTCATGGCTTTGATTTGGAAGAACTCAATCCAGTAAGGAAAAAGGACATACACAAATTTTAGTAAAAACTAAGTGAGGGACCAGCAGATGATGTAATGGTTAAGGTGCCAGACTCCCACACCTGCTTGATTGCATCTTGAATCCTGGACTCAGTGGCTTGAAAGTCATGCCGGGTGTGTGTGCATGCATGCCCAAAATCCCGAGGAGAGAATGGAGAAGAAAGGACCGCAGTGTGGCCATCCCCCTGGGAGGTGATTTCTCACCTTTTGTCTCTGTGTTGTCTTCCCAGGGAGCACATGCACCCCATAGCAAAAACCTCTCTTAAAATAAAAAACAAAACAAAAACTTAAGTGGTAATGCTAGAGTCCTGAGCATGAACAGTCATGATTAGGGACAGCAAGGAATCTTTTATAGAGATGATGCAATGCATGTGAATGGGGCCCTGAAGAATGAAGAAGAGCTTCTGTGGAAGGCGATGGAAGAAGGAAGAGTGTTCCATGAAGACTGTGCAATGGCAGGGGTTATGAAAGCACATGGCGTGTTCAGAAGAGGTACGATTAACTTGATATGACTGGACCATTTAAAATGGCAGGATATAAAACCAAAAAGGCAGCTTGGTGCACATTTTGGAAGGGCCTGCTATTCTTTGTCAATGACACTGAACTTTGTGCTGTTTGCGGTAAGGGAGACATTAAAGGTTTTAAGTAGGAGATGGCATGATTAGGTTCATAGAAATTATACTCCAAGTACATAAGGAATAGATTAGCAAGAGAAGGTGGAGGAGACAGAAAGACAGGTTAATGCAGGAGTCAGAAAATGAACGATTGAAATAAACAGTTACAGAGTAAGTGGGAACAACAATAATTTGGAAAGAAAGTAAAGAATTGAGATTGACAGAATTTATATGAGAACATTTCTACTTTAATGTGGGTTCTCAGGAGTAGATGTGAGATGAGCATTTGAGTGGGTGATGCGTGGGTCATGCTGACGTGAAGAGGGTTGGTGAGGTGGGGTAGACTCAGTGAGTGTCAGGGAGAGGGGTCCTGGGGAAACTCGGGGAAGACTGAGAATTATGTTCTTCAGAACCATCTTTCTTAGGGAGGGAGGAGACTGGGAAATTTTGTATTTCCTTTCGTCTTCAGGTAGGACAATTAGAGAGGCGGGAAGCACAGTGCATTGGTCTGAAGAGTAAATGAGATGCCTACAAATGATAAAATGTTAAAATCGAGTCTAAGATCTGCTAAAGCTGTTGCTGAGGAAAAAGAGCGAAGGCAGCACCTGAAGAAAGAGACAAGACAAAATCATTTTCTTTTAAATTTTTTTGGAGAAGTTGGAAGTTCTCTGTTGGTCAAAGGTGGTGGTGGTGAGATAGAGGAAGAGAGAGAGGCGAGAGAGCCAGATTGAACATGAAAGAGAGAGATAGGCTTAGGATAATGGATAGGAAAAATTTCCAGAGATGTGGGGAGTGGGGGAGTCCATGGGACCCAAACTACAGTTTTGGCGGATGGCAGGAAAACTGAGAAAAAGATAGATAGTTACTACTTCCTCTGAAGTAAAATGGAGAGAAGTGAGGATGGGGTATAAGACATCTTGAGGTGGCGAGAAACTCAGGGTTTTAATTTTCTCTGAGGTAAAGAAAATAAAGATGAGCCCTAAATTAACAACTTGTGTTTCTCACAGATAATAAGATCTATGAGGGCCAGAAACACGTCTGTTCATCACTGTATTCCTATCTGGCAGTGACTCTGGAAAATAAAACTCCCTAAAAACAGCTGTGGAGTTGAATGAATAAGTTAAAAAGTAGCACATACAGTAACAGCAGGAAAAAAGTCCGAAATGCCTGGGCTCAAATCTCACCTCCTGTATAGCATTCAATAAATTACATAAATGTGAATCCTCAGTACTACAATGAGGATTAAATAAATGAATAAATGTATAATACTTGGTAAGCAAAAAAGTAAAATCAAAAGTATTATGCATTGTTTGTATTCTGCTTATTGTTATAACTCTCAAATAGTACCTTGATTTTAGGATATGAATGTTTTTCTTTATTTTGTACTGTTGTAAAAGAAAGTATATGTTAACGCTTAACTTTTTAGTAGATGGTTCTTAAGTTTTATAATTTTCTCTAACAAAACAAGAGCCAATTTTTGAAACAAAAAAGTTTTCCGTTCTAAGGTCAAATATGCACTCACCTATTTTCTTATACTCTCGGAGTTAAATGTAGCACCCAAAGTGTGAAAAGAAGGTTATTCAATGATGCTGAATTTAAAATTTTTTCCTAAATGTAATCCAGTTCCAGGAGGGATAGCTAGTTTCACAGAAAACAGAATTAATATACAGCAGGTTTCTGAGAACTTAAAGAGAGGACAGAAATCAATAGAGTGAGGTTTAATCAAGATAAATGGAAAGTAATTCACTAGGGAAAGACAAAACATGAAGAAAAAAACCAAGAAAGTAAAAGATAGAAAGTTCAAGGCTAGCAGTCATTAATGTGGAATAAAAAAGGTGCTGAGGTGATAGTTATCAATGCATTTGTTGTGAATTCACTAGGAGATGCTCCTGCAAAAAAGGGTGCGTGTCATATGAGAAAGCATCAATTCATATATCAGATATATGACTTGGGGAATAATATATTTTTTATGAGATTGCTAGGTCCATATATAAAACACAATATTCAGTTATTCTACAACCCTTCAGTTCATGCACATTGAAATGACTCTAAGATTTAAAAACCAATGCAAAGTAACAATAAAAATAACCCACTTAGCTGGAAAATGATAAGGCCTGTTGCATCATGCTAGATGACATTTCTTTAAACAAGATGCATCTTATCATTCTGTAGGCCTTTGCTTTTCTCTTTCCTTTTCCTGGCCCTTCTTTACTCAATTCTCTGGTTATGGACACTCAATTAATTCATCTAGGCCAGCCTCAAATGCATTAGTGCATTAGGGAAGACTTTCTTGATTTCTGCTGCTATCTCCAGTATGTATATATATTTTATATATATGTGTGTGTGTGTGTGTGTGTGTGTGTATATACACAAAAAACCTTCTGACTTCACTTCCTGAGAAGCAGAATAAGTGGGAGGAAAGTAATAAAATGAAAATAGGGACTCAGGGGCTGTGGGGTTGACATGGGCAAGGCTGGGTCTAGTAATCGTAGAGTCACATTAAGAAAGCCTTGATGTAGCTTATTTAACCAAAGTGGAGAGCACACAGTGAGGGGTGCTCCAGAAGATCCAGCCTACCTTGGAAAATGAATGACCTCAGCAAACTTCCTGGAAAGCATATCACTAGTCCCTGCACTGGTTGTCAATGTATTGTCTCAGGTCCAAAGGTTGGGTAAAAGGACACTGTCTCAGAGTATAAGACTAGATAAGCAATGTTGTCTCCTTGGTGGCTTTTTTTTCAGGAGTTTTTGCCATAGGGTGTGTGCACTCACCAGAGAGAGAGAAGGAGACAGAGACAGTGAGAGGCAAGTGAAAAATCATTTTAGAGGGAATGGCCACATTGCAATCCCTTCTCTAGTCTCCTCCTAGGATCTTGGGCATACACACACACACACACACACACACACACACACACACTCCTGGTATGTGAGTTACAAGCCACCAGGTCCAGGACTTGAACCACAGGTGGCCATGTGGGAATCCAGTAACATAAGCACTATGCCATCTGCTGGTTCCCTTGGTCACTCTTTCTTGGGACACGTATTGGGTTGTTGGAAAAGTCACAACACATGCAAAAATATGTCATGGGTTTTCCAACAACTCAATATTTAAACCCTCATCAAGGACTCAAGGTAATGGGGTATATCTTGCCAAAGGACACAGAAACATTAGGAATATTGCTCCTTCCTCTATGCTGTGGTGAAGCTAACTAGACCGCAAGTTGTATTCTCAAATTTAAGTTACTTAGAGGAGGAGATTAGCGGGCCAGCTACTTTTCATCCATGGTCCAGTCAGTGGTAACCTATGCAATGCAGTCACATGGTATCAAAAGAGTCATTACCATGTAGATTAGGGCAGAAAGTGTTCTTAGAGAAATGTATGTTGTATAGTATTGGGGTGGGACAAAGAGTGAGGGATAGGGAAGAGATGGCTGGATAGGCAGTGCATTTGTTAGGTGTTAATTCACTCACATCTAATGTGGACTCTTTAACCTGTCATTCTTGGTTCCTTAAGAATATAAACAAATCACAACATGGAGAGGTCCGTTCTCAATAAGCACAACTGATCAGGCTCATGTTTCCATCATGGTTCACTCCCCCACTGATCTGCTAGAACATTTCTAATTCTCAACCTTTTATTTCTAATTCCCTTCATTTTCTGCTTATTTGGAGATTCTAACTGGATAGAGGGAGCAGGTTATTGGCTAGGTAAGGGTGTGTGCAACATGAAAAAGTATAGTGATAGTGTGAAATCCAGGCAGGATATCGAGTAGTCATCTGGTTTCCTCGCTCTTCTTGGCATAGACAAAGAAGAAGGATCAGGACTTTCCACCTCTCTCCAAGTGGGTGGTGGCATAGCACAGGTGGTTCGTAGGCTTCCTCTCACCTGGCTCCGTCAACCTTGTCACTGATGAGACTTACTACAGACTTAGTGTTTACTTCTCACTTACAAGATTATTCGTTTCCACTTCTTTTTCTTCTATTCTTGATAAAGCACAAACATGTATTGGGGAGAGAGAGCAAGAAAGAGGAGGACCCTCTACAGGGTCTGGTCACGCTGCCGTCCCTTCCTCCAGTCCTTCAGCCCAGTGGATCGTGGATGCTGGTGTGTGCTGGGTGTGTTTTAGGCTGACCGGGGCAGGGATTGAAACCATGCTCTGGCTTCACCACTGCACATGGAGTTGGCTCACCTCTTTATGTTCTTAATTTGGTATATCGTGATAGTTACATGAAGCCAGTAAGCTGCTTAAAATTGGCTATCAATTATATCATAAATGAAAATATTTCATTCTATTTTGAAAATAAATTTTTACTGTTTCGACTACAGAATGAGAATTTATTTCAGGTATACAAAGATACACACAAACAGACCAGGGTCAACAGGTAGGATAGAGGTTAAGGCTGCTGGATCCCAGAACTGGTGGCTTGAAAATCATGCTGGGCATTTGTGCATGCAAGTCCAAAATCCCAAGAGGAGAATAGAGGAGGGGGAACTGCTACATGGCTATCCCCCTTGGGGGTTCTCACTCCCCCCACCCCAACACGGTCTCTCTCTTGCTAGCATATATGCACTATAGCAAAAACCTAACAAAACAAAAACAAAAACAAAACAAAAAGAGACACAGGCTGCTCCTGTATCCTAGTAGTTTAGGGAGCCAGATTGCACATGGCTGACTATGGTTTGAATTCCAGCTCAGTGGTTTCTGGGAGAACAGCAAAAATCTATCACTTATAAACCTGCATGGATAAACAATTTTGATACGTCCTTTTATGAACTCCGGTTTATTGAGGAAGGAAATGTCCAGGGCTGGTGAGCTGTGAAAACCAGGTGCAGACACGGGTGAGCAAACGTAACCTTTCTTTGCTGCTTGCACACAACAGCAGGGCTCCTGAGTGAATGCCATCTCTTGTCCTGGGCTTGCAAATGACCAAAGACGGTATGACTGGTGCTATCGTCATAGCCTCTGACATCCCTCCCATTGCATCCTATCCTTTATCTTATGGTAGTTTACTAATTGCAGCTATCCTCACTGCTTCGTAACTTGTGGAAATGATGAAGAAGCTTGTTTCTTTATCCCTCTACAAATAAGTGCAAGGAAAAAGTCCATCTCAGGAAGTCACTTCTCTGGTGACTTCTTCCTCTTGCTCTTGATATTTTGCATGTCAAATCCTTCTTTCTGTGCATTTCAGGTGACTTTCTGCTGGGGGAGAGTCATAAATGGTAACCCAGAATCACAGTGACTTGAAAAACATGCTGACACATGTGAGCTATGCCCCAAATCCTGAACAGGATGGAGAAATAAAGGGGATGGGATTACAGTGTGACCACACCCCACTGGAGGTTCTCTCTTCCCTTGTCTCTCTGTTTCTCTTTGGTGAATGCAAGAGCCCTCCAATAATGAAAAAAAAAAAAAAAAAAAAAACACAGAAAAACAAGATAATGGAACAGTGTTCACAGTGGGAAATTCTGTTTCTAAGTCTGGATTCAGAGTTTCTTTCCTCCTCTGATTTATACGTATTAGAAATGCTTAGCCAACTGAGAAAGTCTACTTAGTTTTCTATTAGTTTGACTTGATTTTTGTTTAAACGTAATTTCTGAATAGTAGGGCACTGTTAAACATTATAGCTAAAATAAAAAAATGTTAAATATTAAAAGCTATGCATTATTAAAATAACTAGACTATCCATCTGTGGATAAACACATATTTTGTTTTAAAATATGAGTATGAAAGCTACAGTAATTCAGAAAATCGGCATGGGAAATAACTAAAAAAACTCAGATTGGCTTTCCCACCTGACTACTATTTTTGAAACCCTAGCAGGATATAAAGGGAAATTGATATTTCATAAAAAATTAGAAAGAGTGAGCAGAGATTTAGTTGAGTAAATCAAGGAGAAGATTTTAGAAATATGAATGAAATAGCATCAATAGTGTTTTATAGAATATTAATAAAGACTATGAAGAAAGTTCTGAAACATTCTGTGCATTTTAAGTGCCGTTGATTCTTCTACCTAATGATGCTCCATTATAAGAAGAGTCAATATTTGGATGGCCCAACGTTAAACAATAGGTCGACTGAATTGGTCTTGCTCATTTGACTGGCAAGATAATATCCTCTGAATGGTGAAGTGTATATTAATATTCATTTTGAATTGTGTAGTGCCAAATTGGGCCATGACGCCAGCCTAAAATCTAGTAATGTGAATTTGGAAGCACAACAACTGACACATAAGGGGGCAGAAAACAAATAGCAAATCCAGGATAGCCAGCACGTTGTAGCTTTAACTGCTGTGGTGGAGGGACTGTTGGTAATGGGAATGTGCCCATTAGCCAGGAAATAACGATAAGGGTCTAGGACAAATCGGAGCAAGCTCTGACAGAGAGGTGACGTCATCAAAATATCTTATGGCAAAAAAATGAAAATTGTGAGACAAAATAATAATAAAATTTTTCTGGAACCACCGTTCAATCTTAGCAAGAGACTTTTTCCAATGCCTTTGAAACTCAAAGTATTTCTTTTCCCAATAAGTGTCTCCTTCATCCTTCATGCCAGAGGACTGGAATGAACTTTGTGATAACCATTCTGTTTCTCCTTGTAATTTTACCAAACACAAATGTATCCCTAAAAGTTATGACTTGGCTTTGTGGTTTCTGAATTTTAAAAATTCTTTCATTGTCTGTATATATATTTACATATATATGTACACACACACACACACACACACACACATATATACATATATTTATGTAGTTAATTCTTCTTCACTATTGTCCTGGATTCTATTTCATGAAATTGTCATAATTCATTCATTTCTCTGTTGACTGACATTGAGGTTTTGTTTAGATATAGATATATAGATATATAGATATTTACATATGTAAATATACACACACATATATGAATGTGTACATATTGGGTCGTTGCAAAAGTCACGATGCATTTTTGCGTAGGGAAACAGAAAAGTATGTCATGGCTTTTCTAACAACACAAAATATTTACACATATATTTGACTTTCAAAGTTTGTCACTCAACATTTCAAAAAAAAAAATCGCTACAGGGTGTATATGTTCACCAGAGAGAGACAAAGATAAAGAGAGAAGGAAAGTAAGAAATCATTCCCCCAGGGGTGATGGCCATGCCACAACCCCTTCTCCTCCAGTTTCTTCTTGGGATCTTGTGCGTACACACACACATGTGCCCAGTGTGTTTTTTTGAGCCACTTGGTTCACATGCAAACTGCACAGATGCTCAAGTCTTAACTGCCATGCCTCCTGCTGGTCTTGTGTCATTCGACATCTTAAAGATTCATTCATGTTGATGGATGAACCTGTAGTTAACTAATCTTCACTATTGTACTGGGTTTTCCTTCACGAAAAGGTCTTAATTCATTCATTTCCCTGTGACAGACATTGAGATTTTGTTTAATTTTGCTTTTGCTGTTTTAAAAATCATGAACAATGCTTTCATGAACGTTCTTGTGCACACCTACTGGTGCCCAGCTGTAGGCTGCACTCCAGAGCAGCACTATCTGAGCAAACCCACAATGATGGGCCTGCTCTGTGTCTGTGCTGTGCTCACAGCCAACATCCAACTGGGCTTCTGAGCACTTGAAATGAGGCTACTACGGTTAAAGAAAGGAATTTTTATTTATGTATTTATTAGAGGATTTTTGTCATAGGGCATGTGTACTTGCCAGAGAGAGACAGAGATGGTGAGAGGGAAAGTGAGAAATCACTTCCTGGAGGGGATGGCCCCACTGCAATTCCCTTCTCCTCCATTCTCCTCCTGGGGTATTTATTTATTTATTTATTGAGAGATTTTTGCTATAGGGCATGTGCGTTCACCAGAGAGACAGAGAGACAGAAAGCAAGAAATCACCCCTCTCAGGGGGGATGGCCATGCTATAATCCCTTTTCTTCAATTCTCTCAGGATCTTGAGTACATATGCACACACACCTGGCATGAGATTTAAACCACCAGGTCTGGGACTCGAACCATGGTCGACTATGTGTGAGTCCAGCAATGTAACCATAATGCCATCTGCTGGTCTCCCTCCTTGGATTTTGGGCACACACACACACACACACACACACACACCCCTGGCGTGAATTTCAAGCTGCTGGATCTGTAGCTCCGACTGCAGTCGATCATGTAGGAGTCCAACAACATAACTATTAACAACCACTATGCCATCTGCTGGTCCCTAATTTATTTTTAATACATGGACTGCTTGTCCTTAACTTACAAGAAAAAACAATTCATGGAGTATTGAAATAAATTTATCCTGATGCAAAGATTGGTGATCTGTCAACTGAATTAATAACTTAATTAATTAATACTTAATAAACTGAGAAGCATTCTTATCTTAAACAATGTAAGATCTTGTACACATATTCATTTCCCTCAACATCTGGACATCTCCTTTCAGAAATCTGAAGAGTGGGATGAATCCTTTCCATGACAGTTTGGGTTTGAGTCTGAGGAAATTCATAGTTTCTGCTAGATTAAGAGAAACGAATAAGCAAAACATCAGCTGCTCAGGAGAAGCACTACTGTCTCCTGGTGCCATGAACAAACACCAGAAAACAAAAGCCAAAAAAGCAAAAATCAATGATGACCATTTTTTTTGTAAGAAGGTGTTCACTAACAACTCTCATTTTGCTTTAATAAAAATTATTTATTTCTAAATGAATTTCAAAAATAAATAAATTTTAAAAATTATTTCTTTCTAAATCACACGTTGAATTCTATTTTTCAGGTCTTTCTCCAAATAGACTGAGTATGAAATATAATTTCTGGCAGCTGAATGCACCAGGATTAGAAGTTATGAGCCTCTCCCCTCCTTCCCACAATTAGCAAAGAACACATTTTTGTAAAATAGTTTTTCCATTTGAACTGAAATGTTTTAATTTTGATGTGTGTGTTGCCCAGACAACTATATATATATCATAGATCATATAATTTATTGATGAGAAAAATGTCATTTAGCAGACCGTAAATATTTAATACTAATGTATGAATATCAAAGTATATTTCTGAAGTAGAAATCCAATGCTCTCTCTTCAAAATTCATCATGAAATTCCATCATGTTGGAACAAGATCCTAAACAGATAACCCACAGCTCTTGAGTCATTGCTCTCTTCTCTCTGGTGGCACTGATCCAGCTGCGATCTTAGCAGGAAAACATTAAGTGGGATCATAACTGCAGGTGTTTTCTAGATTAAGACTTCTGGATTGTGCATTTGCCAAGTGAAGAAGTTTCCTTTCTAGTCTTTGTCTGCTGAAGCTTTCCTGAGGAATAGATTTTGGATTTTGTCAAGTGCTTTCTCTGCATTTGCCACATGATTCAGTTAGAATCACATTATTTTATTTCTTAGTTAATATGATTAATTACATGATTTTTTTAAACGTTTTTGCTATAGGGCACATGTGCTGGCCAGAGAGGGACAGCGAGAGGGAAAGTGAGAAATTACTTCCCCCTCCCCAAGGAAGGCCATGCCACACTCCCTCTCCTCCATTCTGCTCCTGGGATTTCGAGCATGCAAACACATGGGCCTAGCATGAATTTCAAGCCACTGGGTTTAGAACTTGAACCATGGTCATTCACGTGGCAGTCTAGTTACTTAACCACTACCTGATCTTTATTACACTATTTTTTTAAAGAAGTATTTTATTTAACTTTATTTTTTAATTTATTTTAATTTGACTATGCAGGGACACAGTGAGAGAGAAGGAAAGTAAGAAAGCAAGCTGCCAGGTCCAGATCTTGAACCACAGTCAGTCATACGGGAGTCCAGCACCTTTAACCACCACACCAACTGCTGGCCCCAATTACACTGTTTTAACAGCTTACCCGAGACTATATTTTTATACCGTACAACTCACCCACTTAAAATGTGCAATTTAGTTAGTTTAAAAATGTATAATTGAATGACTTATTGTACACTCACAGAGTTGTGCAACATTACCATAATCAATTTTGCCATAGGGCGGGTGCCACCACGCCCATACCATAATCAATTTTATATTATTTTTATCACTCAAGAAACTCTGAACCCAGAAACAGTTCCTGTCAATTTTCCCCAATTCCATCTTACCTGAGTTTCCAGCCCATGGTAACTACTGGTATAATTTCCCTCTGCATAATTTTGCCTATTCTAGGCATTTCGAGTAAATGGAATATGGTCTTTTGTGAGGTTCTTTTACTTAGCATACTATTTTCAAATTTTATTCATGTTGTAACATGTATCAGTACTTCATTTCTTTTCATTGCTGAATAATATTCAATTGTATTTGCATAACACATTATACTTACAATTCATCTGTTAATACATGGATTAACTTTGAGTGTAACTAGCCTTGCAATCCTGGGATAAACCCAATTTGGTCTGGATGTATCATCCTTTTCATTTATTGTGGACTCAATTTGCTAGGATTTATTTAGAATTTTTGCCTCTATGTCATGAGAGTTATTAACCTGTAGTTTTCCTTTTTCATATTGTTTTTGATATCAAGATACTTCTGACCTCATACTGAAATAGGAAAAGTTTTTCTGTTCTTTAATTTTCTATCAGAGTACACATAGAATTGGTATTATTTCTTCCTTAAATGTTTGGGACAATCCATTAGTGAAACTAAATTGGCCTGGAGTTTTATTTATGGGAAGGATTTTGACTATAAATTTAAATTTTTTGATAGATCTCATAAGACCTACTAGAAGAAAATTAGAAGAATTTTTACAGATGATCTCTTCTCAACTCTGACTTTTTAAATGTTGTGTAAAGTAATGTCTTTTTTATTTTGTGAATTTCTATACTTAAGGATGTTTTTAGGTTTACCAAATAGCCTTAGAATTTGACAGCCCCTGTAGCATATCTGCAGGGAAAACCCACTGACCAAAGAATTTGAGGGATAATACCCCGTGGCAGTTATTTTTCTCACTGTAATCAATAAATTGTTACTCTGGGGACCAGTGGATGGCTTAATGGTTACATCACTGGACTCCCATGTAGTCATCTGTGGTTCTACTTCCAGACCTGGCCACTTGAGTCTTATGCCGGGTGTGTGTGCATGCGTGCCCAAAATACCAAGAGGAGAATGGAGAAGGGATTGCAGTGTGGCTATTGCCCCTGGGTGTGTGTGTGATTTTCCACTTTCTGTCTTTTTCTGTCTCTATCCAGTGAGCACACACACACCCCCATAGCAAAAATCTCTCTCTAAGATAAATAAATAAATAAATAAATAAATAAATAATAAATAAAGAGTTGCTCTGATTTTGTGCATTAATTTTATGGCTCAGCCAATGTGATTTCCCATCTGTGCTGACAGGTCAGCACTCTCAACCTGTAAGTCTTGGACAGTGCCAAGCTAATTTAAAGTTTGTTATCCCACATGACCACTTGGGAATTGTGAAGGACCTTTCTTTAGCTTATTAAACTCTGTTCCCTCTAAATGGATATAATGGTTAATATGATCCTTTATCTATTAATATTTGCCTATCTAAACCTGCAATATGAAATATAACTTGGAGGGAAAATGATTTAACTATACTCAGTTGACATGAAAGAAGGGCACGATATATGCCAAAGTTTCGAAAGTAGGTATTCAACAGATAAAAATTTAAATTGCTCTGGAATCTCTACTCTGCTTAAGGCATTACTACATGAAGAGATATATTGCACTGGAGAAGGAAATCAATATCAGCCTGAGAAAAACCCAAGTGAAAACATCTTGAATGATGCCTGGCATTCAAGAGAAAGTTCACAGTAACAGACACCTAATTGTCCAGTGAAAGGAAATGCGGCTGTTGACCTTCCTTAGATTGTAGACCACTAGAGGAGTTTTGAAACAGTGAATAAGGAAGGAAGGATCAAAATGAGAAATTTAATAGCCCCGTACAAAAGCTATTGAGTTAGTAAAGAAAAAGCGTCCAAAATGAAACCCAAACGTAGCAAATTGCTAGGTCCTATTGTCTATTTTCTGAATAGAAAGTAGAAGAATGAATGACTTTTTCCATCTTTAATTAGTTGTATTATATAATGTCATGAGACATAATTATCATGAGAATGTGTTCAATGTACAAAACATGCTCATGTATTAAGGGATTTGAACTTGGAGACTCCTTTAGTTGAATTTTCAAATGGATTTAGTAATTCTATATATGTCAAGAACCTGAAAGTAGATGTTTAATGTTCCTTCATATTTTTCTTATTTTGATTCTTTAAACATTTTATCATTATTCTCATTTTATACTACTTATCTCCATTTTCCTTTGTCATGTCTTTTACTTGATGTAATCTGCAAAGTATATTAAAATGAAACTAAATTAAATCTTTTTTTTTTTTTTTTTTGAGAGAGATTTTTGCTGTAGGGTGCATGTGCTCACCAGAGAGACAGAGAGAGAAAGCAAGAACTCACTCTCCCGGGGGCATGGCCACACTGCAATACCTTTTCCTCTGTTCTTCTCTTGGGACTTTGGGCACACACGCACACATGACCAGTGTGTTTTAAGCCACCAAGTCTGGGACTTGAACCGTGGTCAACTACATGGGACTCCAGAGACATAAACATTATGCCAACTGCTGGTCCCATAAATTAAATTTTATTAGTATAATAACTGGCCAAAGAAAAGGAAAAATAGCTCTTTTAAATTTACCATGTATTAGAATGTTAAATAACAGAAAATTTTACATATGGGTGACAGGAATATAAGTCAGTACAATGAATTTGAAGAATAACTTGCAATAGCTAGCAAGTCTGAAAATACATATATCCTATAACCAGCAATTACAAACTTCATTCCCGTAAGTATACACACACGTATATGTATTTTCAAATTTTATTCATGTTGTAACATGTATCAGTACTTCATTTCTTTTCATTGCTGAATAATATTCCATTGTATTGGTATAACACATTTTACTTACAATTCATCTGTTAATACATGGATTAACTTTGAGTGTAACTAGCCTTGCAATCCTGGGATAAACCCATTTTGTCTGAATGTATTATCCTTTTCATTTATTGTGGACTCAATTTGCTAGGACTTATTTAGAATTTTTGCCTCTATGTCATGAGAGGTATTAACCTGTAATTTTCCTTTCTTATAATGTTTTTGATATCAAGATACTTCTGTCCTCATACTGAAATAGGAAAAGTTTCCTTTTCTTTAATTTCCTATAAGAGTATACATAGAATTGGTATTATTAATTGTACATATACATATATGTGTGCACATACACATACATGTGTGTATGTATACATATCCATATGAATATTCATTAGTAACTATTCATTACTATTCTGTGCAATGAAACTGAAAACAACATAAATACTTATCAGAAGGAAAAAAGATAAATTTTGGGACCAGCAGTTAGCGTAATGGCTATGTCACTGGACTCCCATGTAGTCGACTGCGGTTCGCGTCCCGGACCCGGTGGCTTAAAACTCACGCCGGGCACGTGTGCATGTGTGCCCAAGATCCCAAGAGGAGAACGGAGGAGAAGGGATTGCAGTGTGGCCATCTCCCCTGAGGGTGATTTCTTGCTTTCTGTCTCTCTGTCTCTCTCTGTCTGTCTGGCAAACGCATGCGCCCTATAGCAAAAACCTCTCCAAAAAAAAAAAAGTTAAAAAAAGATAAATTTTCATATATGTAATGGCTGTTAAAGTGAATAAACCAGAACTATATGTATCACTATGTATAAATTGCAAAAACAAAACTTAGGGGAAAAAATAAAGTTGTATAATGTTAAAGAATGATACAGCTGATTTCTAGCTTGGATGCTTGCAAAACACCACCACCGAGGGGGTCTTTAAAAAGTTCATAGAAAATGCATATTATGAAAAATATGCATGGATTACAAAAATGTTTGCACCAAAATGAATCCATATTTTCATTCCATTTGTCCACAAACTTTTGGAAGTCCCCTTGTATAGTTTAAGAATACACATTTTATAGTCAAAACATAAAAATGCGAGTGGACAAAATATTACCAAATGGAGGATGCTGATCGCAGTAGAAACGAGAGTGGTGCGACGTTTATATGTATGATGCTATTTTTGTTTTTAGCAGAATAGTAGGTACACCTGGTGCATTATTTTCTATGTATTTTGCATGACCAACAATATTTCATAATAAGGCAATTTTAAGCTATTATTTCTGCAGTGCTTATTGCCCAAGGAAAAACTTTATTTTGTAGGGAGTAGTTAATCCTCTAGTACTTAAATATGAAAAACTTCCTTTGTTAGGATGTTTACCTCAGGTCTCACTTTAAGTGAAAAGCACGAAACTTGAAAATATACTAATGTAACTGAAATATCACCATTGAAAAATACTGTACGCTATTCCAGTGATCATCAATATTTCATAGTACTCCAATGGTCCTCCATTAATAAGAATACAAAAAGAAGTACGTCTTTTCACTTTACTCCCTTCCTACCTCGATTACTGGGGATGTCCTAGCATCTAACAGACACAATTCCAAAGCATATACAAATTATTTTTAGGTGACAAGATGCAAGTAAACTCACAGAGTGGCTAAACAGGCGACGTAGGTCTCTTGAACCAATATTCTTAATTTCTGCTCTCTTCCACTCTGTGCTCTGCTTTCTCAAAGTTTGAGCAGTGATAGGTCCCAGACTTACATACTGCTAAATATTCTTCATTCTCAACTACCATCCCCTTATGAGGAAATGGAGCTCAAAGGCATGAGTTAAATGGGAAGATTATTTCCCAAGAGAACAGACCTCAGTTGACACCATATAAGGATCGTATATGCTTTACATGGGATGAGTTATCTTGAGATGCTGTCCACAAATTTAATCAGTTTAAAAAACGAATTACGATGCAATGCAATTTTTCTCTTAATAGTAAAATTGGAAACTGGACTAATGTCTAAAATTGTTTCCAGCTCTAAAATTAACATTATTTTACTTTACTTTCCTGATTTGCAATATTCTAGGACATTTAGGTAGTGGTAAGTAAACACACAAGAAACAGAGATTTGAGTAAGAGTCACATAATCTTTTTGTAAAGGTCTTGCATTTAAGAACAAATAAATGAAAAAAGATACAGAATAACACACAAATTATTTGCTATGCTTGTTTGTTCTTCAAAGTGACCTGCTATTATTAACTACTACATGTGAGGCACGTTAAAAAAAATCACCTCTAAGCCTTGGAATACTGAAAGACAAGTGTTAATTATTTCCTCTTTGTGTGGATAAAATGAAGGCTCACGTAAATTAGAAAAAATATCAAAGTTGCCCAGGTAATAGGATTCAGAGCTATAGTTTAATTCAGGTTGTCTGGATACAGAGATGATGCTCAGTTTACTGTAGTGTATTCCTGGATATATAGACTCTCCACTCAGTTGCTGAAAATTGCTTTTAAATAATAAAAGTAAACTGGAATTACATGCCTGTGATCATGAAATATAAACAAGAAAGGGAGAGAAGTGAAAGGCACAGGGCCCCTTCACACTCTCTTTGACCTCAGCATTCCCGTCTCTTCCTCCAGAGAGCGGGGATCCTGCCATGTACACTGTTCTAGGATCCCCTATTAAAAGGAGAAAAAATATCTTGTGATTATTTCTTATCTGTTTATACAAACCTTCTTCAACATTCAATACCATAATTTATTTAAATATTTTCTTACTTTTGGATACAGGTTGTCTCCTATTTCTTTTAAGTAAACATTACTGTAATGAACATCTTTGCATATACAATTTTGACCTCCCCTGTGCAAATATCTCCTTAGAAGAGTCTCCTGGAAGTCACGTGCTATGTTCTTTTTTTATTTTATTTATTTTCTTTGTGAGAGGTTTTTGCTATAGGGTGCGTGCGCTCGCCAGACAGACAGAGAGAGACATAGAGACAGAAAGCGAGAAATCATCCCCCAGAGGGGATGGTCACGCTGCAATCCCTTCTACTCCACTCCTCCATTCTCCTCTTGGGATCTTGGGCACGCACGCACACGCGCCCGGCGTGAGTTTTAAGCCACCGGGTCCGGGACGCGAACCGCGGTCGACTACGTGGGAGTCCAGCGACATAGCCATTATGCTAACTGCTGGTTCCCAGGTGCTATGTTCTTTAATCTCATGAACTCCAAAGCCTATTCTCCCTGCTGGTGGAAATCAAACTCCGTGGAAATAAAAATAATATGGTTTCTTCTAAGCACAAATGTGAGTGAACAAACCTGGAAACACAAGAGTGTTTCAGGGTGCTCAGGTGCAGTTAAACTTCTTTTAACAAGTTCTGAGGGCAGGAAACACAAACACTGCCGTTTAGCTTCAGATGTCTTTCCACTGGCTTGTCTCAAGAAGGTGGAACATCTGGAAGCAGGGGCTTATAGGTGACTTTAGAAATTCTCAGGTTAGTAATTGATTAAATATGCAGTCTTTGTCTCAAAGAGACTTGGAATTAGTAGGAAAAAAGCCTTTACAAATTGTTTGGGATTTATGGCTATTTCAGGATTTTTGTCTTAAAATTTAATAGTCAAAAAATGATTGTACCTTTTGAAAAAGCAATGTAATACACTGTAAAGTTATATGTAATTCAATGTAATATAAACAAGATTATGATGATACTAAATAAAAAAATAAAAAAAGATTGTAGAGCAAAACAGCATTGGGGGCTAATGGCTTATGTTAATCATTATTATATAAATGTCTTCTAACAATATTCTTCTAATTTGTTTTATCTTTATGGGCATCAGAAAGAGCTGCTACAGGAGGACTTACCCTTTGCTGTACAATTTATAATTATTCACCAAATAAAGATTAAAATATATTATGATAAATATTTTATTAATTTATCTACATTTCTTTGAATTTATAGAATTTTAGAAATGATTTGGAAATTAAAGAGAAAGAATATATTAGAGGTAAGAAAAAGAAAGTGGATTTTGAGCCAGATTAGTTTGAATTTCAGCTCTGCTATTTTATTAGTTGTAGAGAAATATTAACACTAAATATTTTCAAATTTGGTCTAAGGGAGCATTTTCCAAAGTTATCTCATTAAAAAAAATGTTCTATGGTCAAGTTAACATAAGAAACTCTGGGATAAATAATTTTACAGGTTTTTGCTTGTTTTCTCCCATTGTAACTGACAAAGTATTTATAAAAATTTCCTTTGATGATTTAATATGTGAATTTATTTTGGGAATCTGAAAATCAGAAAACAGTTTGAAAAACGTTTTTTTAAATTCCTAAACCCTAGGAACCAGCAGTTAGCGTAATGGCTATGTCGCTGGACTCCCACGTAGTTAACCGCGGTTCGCGTCCCGGACCTGGTGACTTAAAACTCATGCCGGGCACGTGTGCATGCGTGCCCAAGATCCCGAGAGGAGAATGGAGGAGAAGGGATTGCAGCGTGACCATCCCCCCTGGGGGGTGATTTCTCACTTTCTGTCTCTATGTCTCTCTCTGTCTGTCTGGCGAGTGCACGCACCCTATAGTGAAAACCTCTCCAGAAAAAAAAAAGAATTTCTAAACTCTGTTTCTAAAAAGAAGCATGTCAGAGAACTTGAACTGCAAAGAACCTATTTTGAGAGATACTGTTGTAAGATTGAAAGATAATATATATAAAATTTCTGGAAGATTTTAGGTACTCAGTGATGGTTTCTATTATTGCAAATGGGGAGATGTTGGTCAAAAAATACATACATTATTATTATTATTATTAGAGATATTTTTGCTATAGGGTGCATGTGCTCACTAGAGAGACAGAGAAAATGCAAAAAATCACCCCCCTCCCCCCAGAGGGGATGGCCATGCTGCAATCCCTTCTCCTCCATTCTCCTCTCAGGACTTTGGGCACGCACACACAAGCGACCGGTGTGAGTTTAAAGCCTCTGGGTCTGGAACTCAAACTGTGGTTGACTACAAGGGAGTCCAGCAACGTAACCATTATGCCATTTGCTGATCCCCATAAATCAACTTCTAAAATACAAAGCAAAGGAGGCCAGCAGGTGGCGTGGTAGTTAAGATGCTGGACTCCCACATAGCCAACTGGTGCTTGAGTGCCTGTGGCTTGAAAATCACATTGGGCACATGTATATATGTACCCCAAATTCTAGGAGGAGAATGGAGGAGAAGGGATTGCCATGTGGCCAACACCCCAGGGGGTAATTTCTCACTTTTCCTCAGTCTCTCTGTTTCTCTCTTCTCGGGTAAGCATATACACCTTATGGCAAAACCTTTAAAAAAGAAAGTAAAAGAATACAAAACAAAGGGCTGTATAGGAGAGCTAAAGGGCATTAGAGAAGAGGAAATATAAACACGAATAATTAATAGAGAACTCTCCTCCTGAAGGTTTAAGGAGTAACTTTACCCAATAAACTCAAACATGTACCAAAGATTTGAAGTTTAGAAAGGGAATGTGAGAGGTACTCGTTTTCAACACAGACATATTGAATTTCTCTTGTCTTTTCCATCATTGTCCCATGTGTGAGCGTATTAGCCCGAGAGCTCGCTAAACAATCTTTAAGCACAACGAACAAAGTAAGAGCCGATGGCCTCGATGACGAGGAACAGGACAGACACTGCAAACACAGGCACGTTGAGAAGAGGGGATTTATACAAGAAATTGGTAGGTGTTCTTTATTCCTAGGGTTTGATAAGTCTGCTTTTTCTTCACACATTGACAAATTCTGGCAAGATAATGATCTCTGTTGATAATTTGTTAATTCAGGGCATTTGCTTTAAATACAGTAAGACTCTATGGATTATTTCTGGTATCTTCTAATTGCCTACTGCTTCTGATATTATTCTATTGATTGCACTTTTCCATTGTGTGTCCCTAAGGCAGAGAAGGGCAAACAGCAATCATGAAATATGAATGAGATGCCTCATTAACCTTTGGGCTTCTGTGTACTTGGAAGCATCTAATCTATGTTATCGGCAGGAAAAGCCTGGAAGCACTGCAGGGGGTAGAGGGGAGCGAGGAAGGGCAGTTTCCTTTGTGGTTGGTAAACACTATGCCAAGTGCTGGCTAGGTGCCTGTATGCACACAACAGGATCCTGCATTAAACTGGAGATTCTGAAATCGCAGCAAACAGAAACGCAATGTGGGAAATTTGCCGAAATTCAGATCAGGCTCTAGCATCAAAGGTTCTGACTCAGCAGGTGAGGGTAATTTCAGGAATCTGAATTTTAATAAGTACCCGGGTGATTCTGGGGCAGGTGATATAGGGCCCACACTTGGAAGAACATCCCATTAGACCTATTCAACAAAGAGAGATTTAGCTGCTGCAACTTGGATTGCTAGTGGTTTTCACCAGAACATGTAGAGCTTTTTATACATTTTCACTTGGAATAGTGATATGTAGATTCAGGCTATTCTTTCTATATTATCAGACATTACTTTGTCCATAAAGAAGTTGCCATGTAGAACATTCAGGGCTTGTTTCAGATTGTACAGTGGCTGTGTTGGTGTATAGTCATAATTATAAGAACACTGTGTATTACAAGGAGAAATGAAAGAGTTTAATATTTTCAAGTGTGAACAAAATGTTATGTGACTCTGGAAGCTGTCTGCATACAGTAAAGTAAAACAGTAGATAATGCTATTATGAAACCATGAGGTGTGAAGTCAACTAACAGAACAAGAAGATAGGATGCCCTGGTTTATATGGCACAGGTGGAAATGCTTCAAGGGATAAGAAAGGGAAAATTCTTTCCAGTTACCCTCCGGGAAGCAACTCTCTTGGTTCCCTCAGAAACTGTCCATAGTGTTTAGATTGATGGGGACTGGCGTGATCAATTGTTTGAGCAAACTCTCCTTCCTACCTTCTTTTGTCTTTGTCCTCAGTAACCCCTCTGATTCATCAGCTTTTCCTTTCATAGCCCAAGGCTGAATTAATTTCTCATGTAATAGTCACATTTACCTTTTTATACTCACAACTCTAGTCTAATCCTCTTCTTCCCCCTTAACACTTGCCTCATGCCTTCAGAAAATCAACAGCCACCTTTATCTTTCTCTCTTCAGTTGAGAAGGTTAAAGAATAATTTAACACGATTGTTAAGCATCAGAATTATGACAGAGATGTACATTATAATAAGAAAAAGAAAAGTTGCACATTTTGAGATGTTAGCTGTAGAAATAATAATATAAGCAAAACAGTGTTACCAGGCCTTGAAAATGCTCAGAACACTTTCAGAATTCCTGAAATAGTTTCCACCTACTAGCTCATTCTCTGCTAATTAAAATTACTTTGCCTTGAGGAGCCACTTTCAAGATAAATTATGTTTGATTAGATAAGCTACAAGCTATGTTCAATTCTATTATTTTTCAGTTCTATTCCATTTCAGAGTTGTGTCATTTGTTTTTTTCGCTCACAGACACTCATCTTTAAATTTGTTTTAATAACATTAGATTCAGAGTGAATCAGGTTTTCTTGTATAGTTGAGAAATTTTCCTCTTTAAAAGCATTGAGCTTATAGGAAAAACCTTTTTCGTTATAAAAACTGTCTAAGAACGAACTTCAGAACACAACATAGTTAAAACAATCTGAGGTTAGGACAGGGCATAGGTCACTTAGTTCAGCTCCTTCATTCAACAAAAGTAGGATCAGAACAATTATGGTCATAGCTAATTGGTTGTACAATTGGTAGTAGAACCCATCTCTTCTAACCTGATTTCCCTTCTCTTCCCTTCCCTTCCCTTCCCTTCCCTTCCCTTCCCTTCCCTTCCCTTCCCTTCCCTTCCCTTCCCTTCCCTCTTTTTTTTTTCTTTTTCCCCTTTTCTTTCCTTTTCCTTTCTTTTCCTTTCCTTTCTTAGTTGTGTTTTCATATTCGCTATAGGGTAGTGCAAGTGCAGTCACCAGAGCCATGCAGGTCACACTTCAGTCCCTTCTCCATTTTCCTTTCAGGATTTAGGTACACACACACATGTATCCCCAGTGTGTTTTTCAGGTCCCTGAGTCTAGAACTAGAACCACACAGTCACCCATTTGGGATCTCATCACCTTAACTACCACACCACTGACTCACTGACTGGCCCCACCCAACCTGATTTTTTTTTTTTTTTAATGTCATGCTGCATATTTGTAACTTGGTTTTCATTTATAGAGAGAATGTGTTATTTAATAACTACATGAAAAATTTATTGTGTTATTACTATGTGCACGGGTCCATGCTAAACAGCTGATCTACCAAGATGGTAAAAACAAAATAATTTCTGCTCTCAAGTTGTTTGCAGTAGGATTTCTAGTATTATTGAGATAAAAAGTCATCTGTATTTGAGTATATTTATTATCAAACGGCTACTACCAGAGTCCATAATAAATGTTTGTTTCAAATAAAATTATAACAGTGCCCTGGACTGTCAGGCTACATGATTTCTGAACTTGGTCAATAGCTTCTTTTAACAATTTCTTTTTTTTGGAGAGGTTTTCGCTATAGGGTGCATGCGCTCGCCAGACAGACAGAGAGAGACAGAGAGACAGAAAGCGAGAAATCACCCCCCAGGGGGGATGGTCACGCCGCAATCCCTTCTCCTCCATTCTCCTCTCGGGATCTTGGGCATGCACACACACACACCCAGTGTGAGTTTTAAGCCTGAAACAAACCTATAAAATTCTTCCTTATTCAGTTACTTGGTAAATGTTTGTTGAATGAATTTTAAAAACTGATATGTTAATTCTTCTGAGTTAGTTCCTCCAAATTACTCCTAGAAAACACTAGACTTACACAAAGAAAAAGAAATGACTTGCATGTAACTACCGTATTTCTAGAATTAAGTGGACTGTTAATTAACTAATCAAATAATTGTTAAAAGAAGCTATTGAGCAAGTTCAGAAAATCTGGGATAACAACATCACTGTTGTTCACCATGATGTTAGTTTTCATCATCTCAATTGTTCTTAATTTTGTTTCAGTATCTGTTCTTATTGTCCTCCTGGATAAAATCAGGATTGCTTAGAAGATATATTATGGTAATAGTGTTGAATAGTTATATTTAGTAACAGTCAAGGTTGCCTATTGTGATGAGGGTTTTGTCTATCTTTGACCCCCACCTCATTTACCATACTGGAACATCATGATTTAACCTGGACAGCTGATGTTTGGAGTGGATATGGGACCCTAAGTGGCAAAATTGGGTTGCCAGATAAAACAGAGAACACCCCTTTCATTTGAAATTTCAGACAACAATGAATACTGTTGGAGAAAATTATGTGGCTAAATATCGCATGGAAATATTTATTATAAAAAAATTTGTTGGTTTTTAATCTTGATTTTGTTTGTCTACATGTTAGGTATTTTTATATTCTCTTTTAATATTTTCATTCAATGCTAAGGAAATTATCCTTTTAAAGATTAGATAAACATAACAACTTTCAGCAATTTAGCGGGGTTTTTTTGGAGAGTTTTTTTGCAATAGGGCACATGCGCTCGCCAGACAGACAGAGAGATACAGAGAGATAGAAAGCAAGAAATCACCCCCCAAGAGGGGATGGCCACGCCGCAATCCTTTCTCCTCCATTCTCCTCTCGGGATCTTGGGCACACATGCACACGCGCCTGGCGTGAGTTTAAGCCACCGGGTCCAGGACTCGAACTGTGGTCCACTATGTGGGAGTCCAGCGACATAGCCATTACGCTAACTGCTGGTCCCCAGCAATTTAGCGTTTTAATGATCATTTTTAACTGTTCTAATTTTCCATAATTTATTTTAGTGTGGACTTCAATTTTATGCCATTTTTCAAATACAAAAATATTTCTATAGAGTTTAGAAAAATCATCTTGAAGAAAAGAAGAATTTTTTTTAAAACAAAAATGGCCAGCCACAAAGATAGCAATAATACCATGCTCTCTGAGGCTGAAACCCTGTGGGAGAGTCTTGAGGTTGTGCCCCAGGGCCTCCCTGTACATGCAAGGCCCCTGAACTTGCCTACGATGCTGGCTGACGGAGGCTGGGGTTGGATTGTGGAGAGAAGACGCTGCTGGGGATGCCCCCCTTCTCTCTCTCTCTCCTGAAATAAATACACTAGAAAAATGTAAATGGAGATGTGGCTTGCAGGAGGAACCATAAGAAATAAATGGGAAAACATTTGGCAGTGGTAATTTATTATAACGGCTGACAGATTTACTAAGTGGGGATAAGTAAAAGCAAAAAAATCCAAGGGAGCTTTGCTCACAGTAGAATTACAAAAAAATACCCCGATCATGTATAGAAATTAATCATGATATCAAACAACTCTTTCTGGAAGCAACTGATGCTACACTGAGATTTAAACATAGTTTCTCCATCAGGTTAATATGCTTCCCTAAGTGTGAGCAGGAACTAGCCAGCCTAAATGATACCATTGTTAGGGAAGTTAATATGTTTTAGAGTTACATAAGTGTAAAAAGAAAAAAAGATCTAGAAAAAGTACAATTGTTGAGTATAATCTCTTTTTCCACAACATGAACCCATTTTTATTCATTTACTTTTCATTATTTTAAATCCTTGAGGGGTACAGCATCACATGGATTCTGTTTCCAGTGGCCTTAGTAGGAAGATTGCTTTGGAGTTGGGCTCAAACCATGCCACTGTTTCCATGGGCACGAGTGACCTTTCACCAGATCACTCTGGTTTTATTTGGTTTGCCACCAGGAGTCACTGTGTTTTTTTCCTTTATGCATATAAGCATGCCTCTTGCCTAAATTGAATTCCATTTCATCTCGTGCATAAGCCCCTTCAGTTTTAAGAAGGGCTGTGTGCTCCCTTTGGTCCCGGAGACCCCCATTTATAGTCAGCCAAAATGGCCTTGGACACAGCCTTCCAGACATAGCTGCCTTTTAAAGGTCCTGTTCCCAGAAGGCCTCGGTTATTTGTCCCCAAAGTTCAGCAACAGAATCCTTACTCACCTTGAGTATAAACTTTTCTTCAGCATTATGAACCATACAATCTTCCCTTCCCTTAGTCCCTCCTACTCCTTCTCCACCCTCTGCTTTCTCCCTCCCTCTTCTCTGCCTCTCCTTCTTTCCTTTATTCCTTCTTCCTTCTCCTTCCCTTTCTTCCTTCCTCAATTCAATCTTTGTTAGGTGGAGTGCACTACCTGCCAATATTTTAAAGTACACAAATGATATAGACAGTCTGCCTTCGGAGACCTCATAGCCTAGTTAGGAACAGGCAAATGAGTGCAGAATTATAATAAGGTCAGATAAAAATAAGCACCAGGAAGCAGGTAGATGAGATTGGGCTAAGGGTTTGCGAGGTTGTGATACCCCAAAGGAGCTTTGGGAGACATGTAGACATTATCCAGGACACAAGGGTGAATCCCATCCCTGTTATTCTGTCTTTTACAGAAGCCAAATATCACTTCTACCATCAGAAAATTGTTTTCAAATAGTTTTTTTTATTTTTTGCTTTTATGCACCGATTAACTTTCTTATTTCATATATATATATATATATATTTGTTTTGTTTTGTTTTGAGAAAAGAGATAGGACAAAGTAACATATGATGTAAGATTTGGGAACAGAGTCCTCTTCCAGCATGTGCAAATGTGCTCACAGTCACAAATCATGTTTCGGTTCATTTTTGTTGTTGACTCAAAAAGTCCATGAGGGCCGACCACGTCTTGTGGATTAAAATGAAGTTTCTATATGGACAAAGCTATAGGTGGTATTTGGGGTACAGAATCAACATTTGATGGCCAAATGAGTCTCCTTTCTGTTTCACAATATCATCTGCTTCTTAAGCTCTAGCATGATTACAAAAATCCCTGAGGAAAACATGTCTTAACACAGAAAAATTGAACATTTGATCAGCTTCAGTTAAGGGACTCTGCTATTCTATCCATAACTGAGACAAAAAAGAAAATGTAATCTTTGCCCACGAACGAGAACAGAGAGCTACAGGTTGGAAAAAGTCTTGAGGGAGAGAAAAAATCTTGTAAACTAAAAGTAATTCTACTTTAAGCCTTGTGTCGAACAAGTGAACAGATGTGGAAAAGACAAGAGTGGTGGGCAGGGAGGTGATGTGAATGAATACTTTATAAGCTTTGCTGATCAAAAACGATAACTCTTCATTTCAACCTTCTGGCAGAATTGAGGACACTAACATTTAAAAAAAAAAATCTTTTCAAGATAGTTGGACTTGTGAAACATAAACCAGTTATTTATTTATTTATTTTTTGGAGCATATCGATTTACTTGAGCAGAGCCTCATGTTCCTGGAAATTTGGATGTTCATTTGATTAGACAAGCAGTCCTCGTTGTCGAAGCCAGAACAGAAGAAATAACGTACTGTACCTCCATTAGTTAGGAGATTCTGGTGTGAGAGAGGCATGGCTGAATGCTCATGATTTTTTTTTTTCTTGAATTAATGACATATCATAAAAGCATTACCAAGAATTAACTAAATCTAGTACAGTGCTAGGCATAGGGTAGACAATAAACATTTCTCAAATGAAAAATTATAAGATGAATGAGAATAAGACACATTTTTTGCATTAATTAGTATTTTCATCATCCCAAAATATACTTCATTTGGGTTCATAGACAAATATGTTAGGCTGCATAAAGCCCAACATAATTTCCTGAGTACTTAATTAGATAGCTAGCCTTATTTAGTTATTATTCTAAATTACATTTTATTTAAAATAATTGTATTTTTTTCTAGAAAAAAAACTAAGTGGAAAACTGATGGTAATATTTCTCCAAAGCTCAACTGGCATATGGTGTATCTATTTTACCAACTGATTTTTTTTTTTAATTTTGGATTTTTGCTATAGATTGTGTGTGCATGTCAGATAGAAAAAAGAGAAAGAGAGGGAAAGTGAGAAATCACCCTTTCCCTTCCCCTTGGGGAGAATGACCATGCTGTAATCACTTCTCCATTCTCCTCTTAGGATTTTGGGCATGCATGCACAGATACCCAGCATATTTTTCAAGCCACAGGGTTCTGGACTTGAACTATGGAGTTGGCCATGTGGGATCCAGCACCTTAACCATCATGCCACCTTCTGGCCTTATCAATTGATTTCGATACTATCAAAAGTGAAATGGTTTTGCAAATTTTGCATTTTATTTGTTCCTTTATGTCTTAAATATGTCACCCTCTAAATAACAGATTTTCTGAAATTAAAAAAAGTCTTTATTCAGGAATGGACATTGCAGTATAGAATATGCTTACCATAGTAAACTCTGGGCGTATTGCAGATGGTAAGCAAAGACAAGGATTTTTAAAAGATACATGAGGATGATTATGTACATTGTTTTGGGATAAACACACTTGGTTACCAGGATCAATAACAAAGGTGATGTCAATCCAAAGTTGGACAGGTAGTTTCTTTTTCTTTCCTTTTTTTTTTCTTTTGCTATAGGGTATGTGCGCTAGCCAGAAAGACAGAGAGAAACAGAGAGACAGAAAGTGAGAAATCACCCCCCAGGGCGGATGGCCATGCCGCAATCCCTTCTCCTCCATTCTTCTCTTGAGATTTTGAGCACGCACGCACATGCACCTGGCGTGAGTTTAGGCCACCGGGTCCAGGACTCGAACTGCAGTTGACTACATGGGAGTCCAGCAACATAGCCATTATGCCGACTGCTGGTCTCTGGACAGGCAGTTTCTGTGCAGATATCATAAGGTCAAAGCTCTGGCAGAGTCCTTGTGATGGTTGTTATTAGCATGCTTGCATGAGAACTGCCTCCTTCATGACTTTCCCAAGCTCCACTTAGTCTGGGTTTAACACATACTAACACAAACAACTCCATTTTGACTCTGAAAATGTTCACAGATTCATTCTGTCATTAGGTAACTATGGAACGAGCTACTGTAGTCACGGTTTCTATTACAAATTCACTATGACATGTATGCTGTCTAGGTAACTAGAATTTAGTCAAGAGTCTATCCCTGAAAGATAAAAATAATTGGGACCAGCAGATGACATAATGGTTACATCGCTGGACTCCCACATAGTCAATGGTGGTTCAAGTCCTACACCTTATAGCAAAAATCTCTCTTTAAAAATCAAAGGAAGAAAAAGATGAAAACAAGGTGGCATTTACTCAGCTGGTCTGAATGTATCAACATTAGCAGTTTCTATTTCATTTTTCAAATAAGACCTTAATTGACATATAATTCACATAATACACAACTCAACCTTTTAAAGTGTATCATTCATTCATTTTTAGTATATTCATAAAGTTGTAAATTACGGAACATTGTTATCACCCCAGAAAATCACCTCCCATTCTTCCTTCCCTCTTGCCTCTGGCAATCAGATTTTACCTACATGAATTTGCCTGCTCTGGAGATTTCACATGTATAAAATCACATGTGACCTTCCGTATCTGGCTTCTTGCCCTTAGTGTGATGTCTTCAAGGTTCATTCATGTTTTAGCATATATCATGGCTTCATGGCTAAATAATGTTCCATTACACAGAATTAAAGGTAAAAGTTAAAATATAATTTCTTTTTCCTTTTTGTTTTAAGAGAGATTTTTGCTACAAGGCACATGTGCTCACCAGAGAGACAGGGAGAAAGAAATTGAGAAATCACCTCCCAGGGTAATGGCCACACCACAATCTTTTCTCCTTCATTCTCCTTTCAGGATGTTGGGCATGCATGCACATCATCCTGGCATGAGTTTTAAGCCAGTGGGTCTGGGACTTCAACCATGGTCAACTACATGGAAGTCCAGCGATGTAATCATTATGCCATTTGCTGGTGTCTCTCTCTCTCTCTCTTTTAGAAAGAGATTTCTGCTATAGGGTGTGTGTGCTCACCAGAGAGACAGAGAGAGACAGTGAGACAAAAAGTGAGAAATCACCCCTCAGGAGGGGTGGCCACACCATAATTACTTCTCCTCCATTCTCCTCTCAGGGTTTTGGGGATGCATCCACACGTGCCCAGTGTGAGTTTTAAACTGCTGGGTCTGGAATCTGAACCACAGTAGACTGTGGGAGTCCAGTCATGTAACCATTACACCATTCGCTGGCCCCTAGTTTCATTTGTAAGATGAGCGATATTGGGTACAATATGTATAATATACTTTCCCCTGGTCATTGAAGGGAAAAATGATGGTCTGAGAACTTCAGAGTCAGAAGAAATAGATGCAGAGGGTAACTGAGGAAATTAATCTTGAGCAGATAGGAGAATACAAAAGGACTTCAAAAATTTGTAAAAATATAGAGTTAAAGTGTGAGTTTATTTTGTTGCAAAAAGTAAACTCCTTGCATAGTCTTTTTTTATAATACACTATTTTCACAGGCTTTTCAAACGCCGTGGTATTTAGCCCTATGAGAAGGAAAGGAGACCTGAGGGGATTGGGAATAGAAGGGCAGGGAACTGAGGTAGTTACAGCTTGCTGACTTTATTTCTATGTTCTATAGAAAACTTGATGCTTCTCTAAAGATGCAAAGTGGAGAGCTGAGTATGTAACTTTGAAATAAGTTCCACGGGGAAATCTGGAAGGGCCACCTGAGATTATAACGCATACATTTATAATGGAACTAATCTGCCTAGTTTTGAATTTTCACCCAGCAGCATTCACCAGCAAAGTATTGGGAATATCACTAGATTAATTCAATTTTTATTGTTTTTAAAATACAGTTTTGTGATTATAAGGGATTTGATATTACAGGGATAAAAAAGAAAGAAAGAAAAAAAGTCCATGGCACTTCATGGAATCAAACTAAAAAGGAAAGAATGGAAAACATTGGGAAGATGCTGATGGGGGTTGGGAGGACGGAATTAATGACTTGAAATGCCAATGACTAAGAATAATTGGTGGGAACAAGGCAATCATAAAGAATTAGAAGCTGTGATCATGGGGTGGGTGTAGGAGTAAAGACTTCAGAACAATATGGAGCAATGGCAACATCACCTTCGTGCTTGTGGGCAAGGATAAGTGAAGTAGAGTTGAGTGAATGCAGTTCAGTTGAGAAAATAAGGCACCTTGGACATTGGCA
Source organism: Tupaia tana (assembly GCA_026018925.1). Lineage (NCBI taxonomy): Eukaryota > Metazoa > Chordata > Mammalia > Scandentia > Tupaiidae > Tupaia > Tupaia tana. Next base: position 10,881,964 of record JAKSZU010000003.1, on the reverse strand, counting down.
ATATACACTGTAAGGTTGAACCAGCTGTGAAAGCTATGCTCTATAGGTTCAGTTGCTGCCCTTTCTCATTCTTAGAAAGAACACTGGACTGGGCATTAGAAAATCCAGCTCCACCACTGGTATTACAGTATCTTTGTGGATATTGCTCAAGTTCTCTAAGCTTCTTTATTTCTAATTTATTTATTTATTTTTTTTTAGAGAGAGATTTTTGCTATAGGGTACATGTGGTTGCTAGAGAGACAGAGACAGAAAGTGAGAAATCATTCCCCTAGCAGAGATGACTATGCCACAATGCATTCTCCTCCACTCTCCTCTTGAAGTTTTGGGCACACATGCCCATCATGAGTTTTAAGCTGTTGTGTCCAGGACTTGAACCATGGTTGACTATGTGGAAGTCCAGCAATGTAACCATTATACCATCTGCTAGTCCTTATTTCTCACTTTTAAATGAGGAAGCTGAGCCATGTGATTTATAGTTTCATCTTGTTCTAAATGTTTAAATATTTTATGCTTAATTTTTTTTTAATCTCAGTAACCTCCTTACTGTTGTTTATTTTTTCAATACTTCTATAATGAGTTTTTATTTATTTTTTTTAATTTATTTATTTTTTTTTTTGGAGAGGTTTTTTGCTATAGGGCTCGTGCGCTCGCCAGACAGACAGAGAGAGACATAGAGACAGAAAGCGAGAAATCACCCCCCAGGGGGGATGGTCACGCCGCAATCCCTTTTCCTCCATTCTCCTCTCGGGATCTTGGGCACGCACGCACACGCGCCTGGCGTGAGTCGTAAGCCACCGGGTCCGAGATGCGAACCGCGGTCGACTACGTGGGAGTCCAGCGACATAGCCATTACGCTAACTGCTGGTTACCATGAGTTTTTATTTTTTAAGAGAAATTTTTGCTATAGGGCATGTGTGCTCGCTGGAGAGACAGAGAGACAGAAAGCAAGAAATCACCCCACAGAAGGGATGGCCCTATTGCAATCCCTTCTCCTCCATTCTCCTCTCAGAATCTTGGAAATGCACACACATACGCCTAGTGTGAGTTTCAAGCTACCAGGGCCAGGACTCGAACCACGGTCAACTACATGGGAGTCCAGTGACATAACCATTATACCATCTGCTTGTCTCCTATAATGAATTTTAATAGAACCTTTGGTTTGCTTTATGCCTTCTAAGTCTTACTGTATTTTCTTTCTAAGTATTTCATAGCATCATAACTGTCAAATTGCTTTGGAGAGCTATAGTGGAGGTGAGAAGAGGGGGAATAAAGGGGAAAAGAAGAGGGAAAGAACTCCCCTCATTTGATTGTTCACCTACATGTCAAATGCTTTATATACACCAGCTCATTTCCATATTAAAATAAACTCATGGAATATTATTATCATCATCTTTGTTTTATAGATAAGGAAATTAAGGTATAGAACTTAGGGAACTGAACTCATCACATAAATACAGCAGAAAGTGACAGAGGCCCTACTTAAGCCCTGGTAGTTTGGATGCAAAGACCACATCCACTCATTTTAAAAAATGAACTTAACTTTTCAATTTATCCATTATTGTCCTAACTATTGGAGCTTGATATGATTTTCCAGGGGTCAACTTTTGTGAACATGCCTGACTTCCCATCTTCTGTCACCCACTGATGTGCTGTTCCACGAGGGAGGACTGATGACAACTCAGTAACTAGCTCCCAGCATGTCCAAGACATTATTCTACCAGCGATGGCAGTAGCAAGTCAGAACTACTTTTCTGTTTGTTTCTTTAAGAGAGATTTTTTTTCTATAGGGTACATGCACTTGCCGGAGAGACAGAGACAGAACGCAAGAAATCATCCCCCAGAAAGATGGCCGCTGCAATCCCTTCTCTTCCGTTCTCTTCTTGGGACTTTGGGCATGCATGCACACACGCCCGGTGTGAGTTTAAGCCACCAGGTCCAGGACTCAAACCACGGTTGAATATGTAAAGTATTCTCAACTGGATTGATCTGAGAAATATTTCATGATGGGTGAAGTCTTTTTACAAGCAAAATGAAAAATAGTGATTAACTGTTTTAAAAAATAATTAGAATAATAATAATAATGATTGGGAAAAACATAGAAAAGATATTGAATGATGAAGTGGGGAGATTAATGTCTCTGTATTGACTGACATGCATGGCATTCCCTTTTGAAAAAGCAATGTAATACACTGTAAAGTTATATCTAATCCAGTGTAATATAAAGATTATGATGATAATAAAAATAAAAGTTAAAAAAAATCTGTGGGATTTCAGCAAAGTAACCATTATCCATCTGCTGGACCCCAGAACTACCTTCATTCTCAGCTTTTTCATGGTCAAGTCCTTTCTAAGTTACTTGAAGGAAGGATTTGACTGCTTTTTTGTGAACTCACATGATTTTTTTTTTTTTAAAGCAGAGGAGCTGAAATATATAAAAAGTCTAAGAACAGTAGGATTCTGGTCTCTGATATATTTTACTATATTCCACAGAGCAGGATGTGGCGAGATGAACTTTATTTTCACTTCATCTCCTTTACTGCCCTATATTCATTCCTGATATGAGGAGTGCCTTTGGAATAGATATAAAAACTATTTTCAGTAGAATAATGTAACTGATAGACTATACCAGACCGTCAGTAGAGAAAGATCTTAAGATGTTAAGTTGCTCTATTCCTTTTATTTATTTTTTTAAAGAGTTTTGGTTTTCTTTAAGATTTATTTTATTCAACTTTATTTATTTATTTATATATTTTAATTTGAGAAGAAAGGAGGAGAGAGAGAGAGAGAGAGAGAGAGAGAGAGAGAGAGAGAGAGAGAGAGAGAGAGGGGAAGTGGAAGTGAGAAAGTAATCGAAAGCAATCCTCCAGGTCCGGAACTTGAACCACTGTTGGCCACGTAGGAGTCCAGCACCCCCAATCACCACACAACCAACCAGCCCCACAGTTATTTTATTATTAAGAACCTGAGTATTCCTTTCTGACCAGTGATTCATCTTATTTTACTTTATGTTTAACAGAGGGCACGTGCAACTATCAGAGAGCAACAAACCCAGAGAGAGGGAGACTGAGAAAGCACCTGCCACCCCCTCTAATGGAACATGGTCATGCCAAATCCCTTCTCCTTAATTTCTCCATACTGTCAGGATTTGGGGCATGCAAACACATGTGTCTGGTGTGGTTTTTTAAGTAGCCAGGGCCTGGACTTGAACCATGGTTGGCCAAGAAGGATTCAACTTCCTTAACCACTAAACTGTGGTGGCCTCAGCGACTGATTGAGTGGATCGAGATGCAGAATCCCTTAGGTAACTCTTTCAAATTGGAACCTGGAGTCCAGGGGCCAAGGATGACAGAAAAAGAGAGAGAGTCAGAAATCACCCTCCCACCCCTTGCCAGTATTTCTTAGAAATCTATCCTTAGAAAATCTCAAGGGACATGAAAGAAGATGAGAAGAGTGAGAATGACTGAAGTAACTATCATGTAGGTATCAGAGGTGCATTTATACAGACTTGAAGGAAGTCCATTCTCAGCATTAGTAGCAAAGGCATTCATTCTTCTGGTAATGCACTGCATGGCAGGTCCTTCTAAATGTTTTTGGATGAAAGGGATATCTACTTTCTTGCATTACACAATTACATTCCTGTCTGTCATTAATTTCTAGTTTTATTGCTTCTATGGAAATATTTATGCTCCGATCAAGCAGATTGATTATCTTCAGATACATTAGTTTTGTAGTTAATTATTTATATAAAATATTCTATTTTGGATGTTTTAATGTGTAATTACTTATTGGCAGGTATATGATTTTAACAAAGCAACCTCCAGGTCCGGAACTTGAACCACTGTTGGTCACGTCGGAGTCCAGCACCCCCAACCACCACGCAACCAACCAGCCCCATAGTTACTTTATTGTTAAGAACCTGAATATTCCTTTCTGACCAGTGATTCATCTTATTTTATTTTTTATTTGATTTCATCTTATTTTATTTTATATTGGTCTATTTCTCTCCAAGTAGGTTATACCAATTGAAATTAAATTTAGTTTAAATTGATTTTACCATTAAGAATGCCCATGAAAGAAAGGTACTGGGTTTCTGTTTTAGGACCTTCCAGTATGTGCTGGAAGCATGTATGCCTGTGGTCTGACTGAAGTTTTAGCTGGATTGCAGCATGAAGATGCCATTGGGGGTGCTGTCTCTTTCTCTCTCTCTCATTTCTTTCTCTATATCTCTAATGCAAGTAATATATAATTAAACTTAAAAAAAAGTCCATGAGAGTACCTCAATATTAGTGCCAGTCAAATGCTATTTGATATCAAACTGTAAGCTTTTCCTAATTTATAATTTTGCCAATTTGATAGTAATTTTAATTTACATTTCTTTAAAGCCATGAGTTTAAATATCTTTTCAAATATTTATAAGCCATTTTTTGTTTATCTTGCATTTGCCTTTTGTGGTTCCATTTTCATGTATCTTTACATGAAATCGTCACAAGACTTTCCAATTGATTTTTTTTTTTTTTTTTTTTTTTTTTTTTTTTTTTTTTTTTGAGAGGTTTTTCACTATAGGGCGCGTGCGCTCGCCAGACAGACAGAGAGAGACATAGAGACAGAAAGCGAGAAATCACCCCCCAGGGGGGATGGTCACGCCGCAATCCCTTTTCCTCCATTCTCCTCTCGGGATCTTGGGCACGCACGCACACGCGCCCGGCGTGAGTTGTAAGCCACCGGGTCCGAGACGCGAACCGCGGTCGACTACGTGGGAGTCCAGCGACATAGCCATTACGCTAACTGCTGGTTCCCTCCAATTGATTTTTAAAATTGGTTTCCAACATTTTATGTGTTAAGAAATTTATCTCGTTTCTGTCATATTGTTACAAATTTTTCTTCCTTGGTTGTTTTGTTTTAGACTTATTGTAAATAAACACCCTAGTAACATTCTGCCAAGATGGATATGAGAAGATGGTAAGCTAGCTAGATAAAAAATAGCCTTCATAATTCATTCGATTTTATCTATAATGGAAGCAATTTGTTTGATTTGAAAATAAAACACAATAAAAAACTGACAAAACTATAAACTACTTTGGAATAAATTTGGAAAGACTAATCAGTATCTTCATATAGAAATCTATATATTGCATTAAGGACTATAAGAATACCTGAACGAAGTTCAAGTCATAGCGTGGTCCAGGATGTGAAAATTAATTTTCTATTTCCAAATAAATATAAAGTACTACTTTTAGTAAACTACTACTTTGTACGTTTTTCTTTCTAGAAATATAACACCAAATTTAAAACTTAAATGAACAAATAGTATAGTTCTTCAAATTATGAAACAATTACACAGACACAGGGTTCTTGACTTATCAGATATTAAAGTCGACTAAAATGTAATAAAAACAAGCATGATAATTGCAAAAGGATAGATAAATAGATTTGTAGAAGAACATGATGCCCAGAAATATATTTCAATATATGTAGAAATGTAATATGTGACAAATATATTATTTCAATTCAGTAATTGAAGGAGGTTTTTAACAGATAATTCTAGTGAAATGGCTACTCAGGGCTCATATTGGGGTACAGTGGTAAGGCGTGGCACAGAATTCATATCTCATGAGGTCAGCTGGGATTTGATGCCTAACCCTACTAGCTCCATAGTAGGCTTGCACATGCGTGTGTGCCCAAGATCCTGGTGGCATGGAAAATCGGAAGAACAGAATTGAAGCGTGGCCAGACACCATTGGTCTCTTTCTCTCTCATGCACACCCTCCCTCTCTATCATGAGTAACAGTAAGTAAAAACTTTTTAGGGGTCAGTAGGTGGCATAGTGGTTAAGGCACTGGACTCCCTCACGGTTGGCTGCTGATTGTTGTTGGAGTCCTGGTCCTGGACCTTGAGAATCAAGTCGAGTGTGTGTGCCTGGGTGCCCAAGATTTCAGGAGGAGATTGGAGGAACAGGATCACTGTGGCATGGCCATACCCCAGGGGTGATTTCTCCCTTTGTCCTCTCTCTGTCTCTGTCTCTCTGTTGAGCTCACAAGCCCTATGGCAAAAACCTTGAAATAAATAAAAACTTTTAAAAAGGGCTATCCAACTGAAAGAATATAGATATAGTCTCCTACTTCATATTATGTAGAAAGTAAAAAGTAACATAGCTTAATTTTTTTAAGATAAAAAATTAGAAAACAAAAACATTTTAAAAATCATAAAGAATATCTTTTAAAATATTTTTATATACTTTAAGAATATCTTTAAAAATATTTATTTATCTACTTAAAAATTTTATTTAAGAATATTTTTATGCCAAAAAAGCAAATCTAAAAACTTTAAAAACAAAAGGTATATTTGACTACATAAAGATTAGAAGGTATGCACATTTGAAGAACTTATTAGCAAAATTAAGTTAGAAACAATAGTCTGAGGAAAACAGTAACAGTATTTTTGTCAGAGAAATATAGGATTTACCAAAAACATTTATAAGAAAAACAAAATTAAGTCAATGGAAAAGAGGCAAATTATATAAACAATCAATATAGACTAAAGGAAACCTAAATGCTAGTAAATTAATGAAAAGGATGCTTAACCTCCATTATAGCAGAAAAATATAAATTAAAAAAATGACATTCCACTTTTTTGCCATTGAATTGCCAAAAAATAAAAAGTGATAAAACTCAACACTGTCAAAATGTGGGCAAAGCACATGCATATATCGCTGGTAGTGGGAGATTATCACGTAATAACATTTATAATTAGTAATTGATAGTACTGTATCTATACCTTGTGATTCAGCAATCCCATTTCTGAGAATCTTGTGTGTATGTGTGTGTTTGTGTGTGTGTGTCAGAGACTGTGTGCATGCACACATGAGAAAAAGAGGAAGAGAGAGAGAGAGAGAAAGCACCCAACAGGTCCTGATCATACTGAAATCCTTTTTTTCCCTCCATTTCTCCATCATGTTAAGATCCTAGCACAAGATTTGAACTGAAGTTGGCCATGTGGGTTCTGGCTCCCACTGCTCATAAGGTAACTGTGATGCTATGAGGCTGGCCTTCTGCAAATCTTACAAAAGTTCAAGTGCTCATATATAAAGATATCACCCTACAACATTTACTTATTTCTTTACTGACCAAAACAAAGCAAAACAAAACAAAAACAACAACAAAAAAATGAGCTGGGAAAACATTTAATATAAATTCATGTGAATGATGAATGGTTAGAAAACATAGTCTGCAGATCTGAGAACCAACTGGAATTTTATTTTTTTCCTTTTATAAAGCAGAAGAACATTCTAATTGGTCTTACAATCATTATGCTTTTTGAAAGTCACAAGTAACTCATCAAGATGTTACATAGATACCATAAAATTAGCTTGATCTATATTTATTGACTTGAAGAGATGCCTATAACATGTTTTGGGCTAAAAAATAAATAACAGACATGAGTATCATAGGATCTTATTATAGTTAAAACAAAAGATAGAACATTATACATGAAGGGATTTCAAAAATTGTGGAAATATTGAAGTATGAATTCAGTGGTACCATATTAAGTGAAAATTCAACCTTTCTCAAGTTTATATTTCTAAAACCTAAGTAACATTTAACGTTCAGATGAAGAGCACACCGCAGAAAACTGTTCTGGAAAGTGGTTATTATGTGATGCTTTCTCATAAGACCAAATTCCAGGGAGAAATCCCCAAACTAACAGGCGGGCATTAAGGCTTCTTCACGCACACTCCCATATATAGCTCACAACCTAAAATAAGCCACTCTATGGAAGTGTTGTTTGTGCCCAGTAATGGGAGGGCAGTTCGGAGGTTACTCAATCCCTTCACATTTTGGTTTCATTATCTGTAAAATGGGGATGACAGTACGTTGGTTTTATTGTAAGGACTCAATAAAGTAATTTATATAATTCACTTGATGCTTATTGTTGCCCTAGCTTTATTTTCAATGATTTCTTACAGGAGGAGTCAGGGAATGTCACCATCACTAATCCCCAGGTCCCTAATCATGGTGCCAGTTTTAATGGTCAGGTGACATAAAAGAGAAAGATTAAGCTAAATAGGGGGCTAGAGACCCCACTGTGATGGGGTCAGCACCAGTTCTCTAGCGGTAACTCCTGTGGCCATGCTATTTGCTCCTGAATATCTGTTCTTCCCTTCTCCGTAGGGAAACAAATCTAGTTTTATTATGGATGGCAATGTCCCCAGCTAAATGAACACGTTGTCCAACTTCTTTTCTGGCATGGTAACCTTGAAACTATGCAACTATGCGGAGCTGTTATGTGTGACTTCCTTAACCCTACTTGAAGAGAATTTGCTTGTGTGGAAGACATACTTCTTTTGCTTTGATCTCTTTCTCTTTCTAGGTAACAGAAATCTTTATGCAGTTGCTGAGATCCCAGCAATGATCTCGTGCTATGAGGTAATCTTACAAATAAAACTATACACTAGTTTGGGCCAGCAGGTGGTGTGGTAGTTAAGGCGTTGGACTCCCACATGGCCGACTATGGTTCGAGTCCTGGACCTGGTGGCTTGCTTTCTTACTTTCCCTGTCTCTCTCTCTCTCTGGTGAGTGCACCTGCCCTATAACAAATTAAAAGTAATTATAATAAATAAAATTGAATAATAATTAAAGTAAATCTACCTACTAGAATGGTGAGACAGAAAGGTTCAAGGACCCTACACTTTTTACTATGGGGGGAAGTATCGTACTAGCTCTGATATGTTCACCACTCTACAAATTTATACATGAGAATTTGCATTCTTTAGGCTCCTCTTTCATTGAAGTTCCTAGTATATGCAATGTTACTTAATTTAGCTAACTAATTTAACTATTAGCTCTTCCTTAAGCCCTAAAGTTTAAAGGCTCGTCAGAAATGAGGAAGAGACTTTAAAAAATGATATTTAAATTTGTTAGGTATTTTCTAAGAGGTATAAAATAAGATTTTTAAGAGTATGATATCGAATGGAATAACTCATGGCACAATTTTGATAAAATTGTTGGATATGCGAAGGTTTAGTAGAGCAGGGTCTGGGTCAATTTAGTCACAAGATTCCCTAGAAGTTTTCAATTTTAGGTCGAGGCTTTCTGACCAACTGCAAAAGCGAAGCAGCGCAGATTACTGACTTGGAAATAAGTTCAGTTCTCACAAACTCCAATGAGGAAATTATGAAACAGTTTTCCATTCCTTTTAAGGGGTTTAATGCTCAAGTGTGTCAGATATTTTCATCAAAGAGACCTGTCCCTGAGGGGAAGTTAGTCTCAAAACTTTTCTATTGACCCAAGGACTAATAATTTACTCAACTGCTTGAAAGTCTCAACTCCTATGGAGTTGTGTTATTTTTTCTCCATGAAGTCTCTTTAGTAACCTACTGATACCAAAGTACTTTGATCTCCATGTAGAAAAGACTGTGAGTGAAAAGGTGGTTATATCTGTAATATTTCTGAGGGCTTGGAGTGACCCTCACCATTTAGTGTTGCAAAAGCACAAAAATATACTCTTTCAAATGTGAATCATATAGTTTACAAAATTAAACATTATATAAAAAATATAGTCACTTTTAGTGTTTTTTTTTTTTTTTTTTTTTTTTCACATCTACATTGACCGTGACCAGCAGTTGGTGTAATGGCTATGTCACTGGATTCCCAGGTAGTCGACCTTGGTTTGAGTGCTGGACCTGGTGGCTTAAACTCATGCTGGGCACATTTGCATGCATGCCCAAGATCCCAAGAAGAGAATGGAGGAGAAGGGATTGTGGCATGGCCATTCCCCCCGGGGGGTGATTTCTCACTTTCTGTCTCTCTGTCTCTCTCTCTCTCTCTGTCTTTCTGGAAAATGCACGTGCCCTATAGCAAAAACCTCTCAAAAAAAAAATCTGCATTGACCATCATGCAATTTTCACGGTGTTATGGACTGAGAGAAAAAACAGTGTGTTGAGATGAGAGAGTCTATGAGCAAAACTCTTCCATGCAGCCTTCTCCTGTGTTATACACATAGTTAGAGTGGATAATAGGAAGAAGCAAAACTATAAATTCAAGAAACAAAACACATTCATGAAAAACTCCTTTTGTGTAGCAAAACAAACTAGAAATCACTAAAAGGAGAAATAACATAATATTTTAAAAAGCAAAGTATTTTGGGGTCAGCAGGTGGCATGGTGGTTAAGGCTCTGGACTCCCACATGGCCTACCATGGTTTGAGTACTGGAACTTGTGACTTGACTTCTAACTTTCTCTCTCTCTCTCTCTCTCTCTCTCTGTCTCTTTCTGGACAAATTAAAATAATAATAATAATAATAATAATAATAAATTGAATTAATAATTTAAAAAATTTATAATTAGTTCATTCTCTCCCTTTATTTCCAGACATTTGGATTTCTATATAGTTTGATATTTTTTAGAAAAACTTAATCCTGTTTTTTTTTTCTTTTTTTTAAAGAGACTTTTGCTATAGGACATGTGCACTCTCCAGAGAGTGAGAGAAAGAGACAGAAAGCAAGAAATCACCCCCCATCACCCCAGGGAGGATGGCCATACTGCAATCCCTTCTCCTCCATTCTCCTCTAAGGATCTTGGGTATGCACACACATGTGCCTGGTGAATGCTGATATTTTAATCAAATGTAAGTATTTTCTTTGATTTTACTCTTGAACGACTACTTTCCATTTATATTACCAAATTCTTATTCTATTTACTTTATGCAATATTTTTCAAGTCAAAATCTTCAAAGAAATCTTCACATAAATCAATTAAAATATGTTTTCTGATTTTTTTGGTCCAGATTAAAACATATGATTTTACATCTAATGTTAGATGAGATTTTCTTATCCAATTTTTAGTGGGGCTATATATTTAAAATAATTTATTTAGCAACCATCAGAAGTCACTAAGCATTTTAACTATAATGAATATCAATTAGGTTAGTCTGATCAACTTATTTATTAAAACTTTTTAAAAAGATTGCGACAGGGACCATGTGCTCCCAGAGAGTGAGAGAGGAAAAAATAAAAAGGAGAGAGAGAGAAAGAGGGAGAGAGAGAGAGGTATACAAAACACCCTACAATGGCAATGGCCATGCCACAATCCTTCTCCTCCATTTCTGCTCTCTGTCAGGGTTCTGGGCACACACATGCACCTGGTATGTTCTTCAGGCTGTCAGGCTTAGGATTCAAACCATAGTCAGTCATGTGAGAGCTGGCTGTCCATACCCAGGGCTTAACCCACTGTGCTATGGGGCCAGCCCTTTTCAACGACAATTCTTTAGGTTGTATTTTATCTTTCTGGTATAACTTTGATGCTATAAACAATAATGGAACCGTTTCAGTTTGTCTTGTCCACTTGACAGCTGAGCACTGTGTTCAAGACATATCTACTATTACATTCTTTAAGTGTTGAACTGTACCTGGCACATATTAGGACAACCCACATATGATTAATTAATAAAGGAATGAATTACAGACACTCCTCACTTAAAAAGTTCCATTCCCACGCTAGATTAAGTGAATTGGTTGCTAAGCAAAGAGCTTAAAGATGGACGTCTCGTGGTATGTTGTGGTGCCATAGGGTATGCATTTTTCAGTCTATACCATATGATACCACGCTAGAATAATGTAATTCTACCCATGCAAAAAGCATACATTAGGTAAGTGCCAGAAGGTGACAATACACACAACAAAGTAATATAAATCCAGAGTAATCATTTTTATTTATGCTGAATACTCCCATGCATGCACAATAAAGTCCCAAATTTAAAGGAAATATGTAATCTTGTGTGACTACAAATGCTTTGTGTAGTGAATACTAACCTACTGTGCTAATGAGACTGAGAACGGGAGTTCCTGGTCCTGGAGAACTGGTCTAAGTCTGTGTGGCATTAAACACATACACCATTAAATGAGGAGTGGAAGCACTTCCGTACTCTCATATGTGTGGTAAACTTTATCAAGAATATTTGACCAAATGCTTAGTGACAGGGAGAGAAAGAGAAAGAGAGACAGAGAGGAGGAAAGAAACTATATTATACAATATGCAATGTATTGATTTGAATAGAAACAGTAGAATTAATCACAAGAATCTGGTTATGGTACCATTAAGTATGAACATATTTTTGATTAGATGTGCATAAAACTTCATGAAAGGGGAAGATGATGCATTGCTGAGCAATTTGGCAAATACACATGTGGCTTGCCTCTGTATGTCTTTACTAAAAGTACGAGCGAAGTAGGAGAGCACCTGGTTAATTTCAAGAACAGAGCAATGGCTACAGCTTGTGAATGCAAAACTGAGAATGGTCTTCACATCGACCGAGCTGATGTTCACCTGGATAATCTAATTTTAAGCCTTGGTAATACCCCCTTCACAGAAACATCCCTCTGAGGACTTATCATGAACGCCTGACATCTCACCAATGTCAGTTAATCCCTTTAGGTTACTACAATAATTATTCCTTTTTGAAATGCACATCCTCTTGAGAAATCATTTTAATAACTGCAAGACATTTTAAATGAGAGACGCAAGAATGATAGCTATGGAGAGCATAGGAGAGAGCAGAAGAAAGGTCATTTGTGTTTAGCAGTCAAGACTCAGTGGCAATACTGTATCCCATCAGGTACAAAAGCCGGAAGAAACCGGGCGTCTGTGAGTTACTTCCCTGAACATCAGCTTTGGTGCTTACCTATATCACTGGCTGTTCACACGTTGTAAAGTGTGATTGCACAAGAAAATTCTGAAGAGAAGTACATGCTGGTCACTCACAAACCCCTCTGTCCAGCTCCACCCTTCCTCCTAAATCTTGTAGCTGCACTTAAGGGTCTTCATGATAACTCTGGTAGAATGTTAAAATGATATGCCAAACTCACATTTCCATTTACAAACTTTACATTTTAAATGTCTAGTCCAATGCTTTTTACCTAACTCTTGCTTAATAAATATTTAAATATATCATTAAATACAATATATTATAAGTGTAGTATGTGATCATGTAAAATATAATATAAAATAAATATTTGCATGGCTAAATGTAGAACTTTTGGTTAAGTTAATATGTTTATATTATAGGTTATTATTTAACGTTATGCTGGCCTAGTTTATCATATTAATAGATTGTCAAATCTAAAGAAAACCTTAGAGATTATCTAATTTAATCCACTTATTTTATTTATGAAAAAATTGAGCCATGGGAGGGAAAGTAAATTTCACCAGGTGGTGGAAGTGGGAATAGAACTGAAATATTTTAACTCTAAATTGTGTGTGTGTGTTTAATTTAGTTTGCAGAGGTACACGCATTCTCTGCAGGGAGAGGAGTGAGAAAGCACCTCCTATGGGCATGATCACAATCCAATCCCTTCTCCATTTCTCCCTTCTTTTGGGATTTGGGGCATGTCTGGTGTATCTTTCAGGCTGCTGGATCTGGGACTTGAACCGTGCAGTTGGACATGTGGGGTCTAGCCACCTGAAGCACCATACCACCAGCTGGTCCACACATGTACTTTCAAATCTTAATACATACAAATTTGGATCATTCGTTGTCTCATTACTTTCTGGTTTAATCATATTCCTCCTGCAAACCCAAAAGTATTATTCAGCTTCATAGTTAAGCTATAGCAACATCAGTTTAAATTATTAATCTCTTTGCTGATTTTAGATTTAATTTACTGCACAGAATTTTATTTTTTACATGATTTATTTCCCTTTTCAGAAAATAGTACAAGTGAAATTACTTAAAATATCCTTTATTAACATGATGTAATATCTGAATGCCACGTAGTCAACAATTTCCCTAGGAAATATGTTCAATTTCAATGGTGCTGATTTCCTTTCAATGCACAGAAGTCCTTGTCACTTTGTAAAATATCTTGTGCATTGGGAATCTCTTTTTAAAAAGGTCAAAAATCTTTCGGGTTTAGTGAATCAATACCATCTATTCAGGGATGAACTAGTACTTACCTATTCATGGTAGATGGACACATTTATAAAAGCAGTAGATGACTCTCTAGGAGATTAAACTGTGATGACGCGGTTTAATTTCATGTAGAATAGGATACACACTTGCAACCCTTGAACAGATGAAAAGATAAAACATCAGCCTAAAAACTGGGAGAACGGGCAGCTTTAGGCTGACAACAGCAGAGGGCCAAGTGCTGCAGAGGAAGTGGATTCATACTCAGTTCTGAGTCTGGGCCCACACCTCGCTCAGCAGCCTGATGCTCTGAGGGTATAAGGTTGCCATACCATGTAAACTCTGTCGTGGGGGGCCATTGATGAGACAGACTCAGGGATCCACGGCATAATTCAGAGGGAGTTATTTCTTCATGGTTTAAAGTTTCGCTGCTATTTTTTCTTCAGTGTATATGTTAATGAGCGTAAACATTCCACAATGCATATACATTTCAAAGTGCGTTGATGTGCATGAGAATACATGAGATTTTACCTACAACTTAAAAGAAGTTTTATGCGTTGCTTTCTCAAAGTGCCTCTAATTTTCTGGATGTCTACTCTGCACAACTTGGCTTGAAACACTTAAGCCGAGTCTTATATCTGAAGTGGGTCAGCTAAGTAGCATGGTTGTGAGGGCAGGTGCGTGCCACGTGGCTGACTGCGGTTCAAGTCCTGGACCTGATGGCGCTAAGAATGTGTGTATATGCATATATGTGTGCCCAAAGGGCTGAGAGGAGAATAGAGGAGAAGGGCTTTTGGAAAGCCAGCACCCCGGCAAGGTGCTTTCTCACCCCCTCCCCATGTGCCCCTTCAGTGAGCATATATGCCCTATAGTATTAAAAAAAAGAGAGAGAGAGAGAACAAATTTATCTGTGTCACAGAAACAAGGAATTGGGACTATAGACTAAAACAGAATTCAAAGAACTTTGCTATGATTATTTTAATGTTTAAAGTCCCCCGACCTTCAGAACCAGGGAGAACGAGGGCTGTTAAGGCCTCCGTGGAATGTGTCCTCCATACTTCTCCAGATTCGGACTTGTCCATCATCTGCTTGGATACCTTCGTTGAGGGGAAATTGAGGATTTCCTAAAGCAGGCCAGTTATTCTTTAGAGAATATGCATTTAACAAATACCTTTTATAGGTTTCTTCTGGGAAATTTCTGCTATTTTTTTTAAACCATTGATCAATCAGTTATCTAATTGGGATTTTATATGTATCTGAGACACATCAGGGATCCTCTCTCTTCCCTGGGACTAAAATGAGGTACAACAAGACTCTTGGCTTCTCCCGCAGTTAGGACAAATAGCAGACATTACATAGTTAGATAATTAATAACTCTAACGGAGGTCAACAGACTCCACCATGCAGACTCCTTCCCCCTAGTACACAGGCAGTAGTCTGGACATTAGAACACAACTGACATCTAGTGAACATCTGTCCATTCAAAGACACCCGTAAAAGAGCAGGGTGTCATCAGTGCTGGCTGGCCTCCTATCCCCTCTCCAGAGGGCGTTCCCCCTCCCCCCCAGTCACTGCTATTGGAGAACATTTGGATGTATACTGGGTAGCAGCCCCATGTAGGTGTCTTATCTCAGGCCACACAACTCTTTAGCCCTCTGTTTTAGAGTAGAAAGAATGGACCAGCAGTTAGCGTAATGGCTATGTCGCTGGACTCCCACATAGTCAACCGCGGTTCTAGTTCCGGACCCGATGGCTTAAACTCACACCGGGCGCATGTGCATGCATGCCTAAGATCCCGAGAGGAGAATGGAGGAGAAAGGATTGCGGCGTGGCCATCCCCCCTGGGGCGTGATTTCTCGCTTTCTGTCTCTCTGTCTCTCTCTGTCTGTCTGGCGAGTGCATGCACCCTTTAGCAAAAACCTCTCCAAAAAAAAAAAAAAAAAAAAAAAAAGGAATGGTAAAACTGATTTGTATGTATACTTGAGCATTAATGCTTTTCGGATGAACCTTCTCTTCAGGCTTACAGACTTCTTTCGTATTGCTTATTCTGTGTGTTCCTCCAGCTGGGGACACCAGGGTTCGCAGTCCAGAGCAGCTGGGCTAGCAGGAGGTGAGCTCTGAGGGCAGGCGGGAGCAGGTGATTAGGGTTGCTTGGGCTGCAGGAGTGGAGGCTCAGCAGGACTCCCTGGGACAGTGGCTGTATGGGATGGGGCCAGAACAGAGAGGTGGAGGGACTGCGGAGGAATTCTGGCATAGGGCTTCTGCAGAATGGTGATGCCAGGCCAGTGCTGCAAGGTCACAGAGGACCTGGGTCCCGTCTCAGAGCTCTAACCTGTGTACCTCTCACACCGGCAGGGACTGCCCACCAGCCCTGCCAGGCAGGAGAGCCTTTTTCTGCTGCCATGTATCTCCTGTGCCCCTCCTTTGATTTAAAAAAAAAATTTTGCTGAGGGGCACATGAGCTTGCTGGAGAGGGAAGAGGGAGGGCAAGTGAGAAAGCACCCTCTCTAAGGAATGTTCATGCCATCATCCCTTATCCATTTCTCCTTCCTGGATTTTGGGCACAAATGAGAGTACCCACGTCTCCCGTTGGGACTCCAACCACCCAGTCGGCTCTGTGGGAGCCAGCTGCCTCCACTGGCTCCTCCTGCAGCTCGCATCGCTGTGCTCACTTTAAAGAACTGCTCAAATGGCTCCCAGAGTTGATCACAGAGCATATATTGAAGGGTGCATTTTAAGTGAGAACTAGTAACTTGGTAATTGGCCGAGAGACATGAGAAAGAAATGATTCAAGTCAACCTCCTGGCCTTGCCGTGTGACCTTGGGTGCAATCAGGTCCATGGCTGGAAGCCTGCCTTCCACTGAAGTCATGAGGTCAGCCTGAGGCCGAGTCTGGATTCTGACAAAGCGTGAAGATCAAAAGAATTTCAGTTAGTGATAATAAGATGAGAGAATATGAGACATTCCGTTGGGTTGTTTGAAAAAACTTTAGTGAAAGAATTGTGCACTGTGACAGAAGACTCTCATTGGGGCTGATGGGTCCATGGCAGTCCATGGGGAAAAGAAGCGTGGAAGTGTCCATGTACAGGGGAATGGAACAGTATCACTACCAAAGGCCCAGACAGGGCTTGGAAGCCTGGAGGATTTCCCAAGGGATTCTGTTTTGTTTGTTTGTTTGGAGAGGTTTTTGCTACAGGGTATGTAAACTAGCCAGAAAGACAGAGAGACAAAGCGAGAAATCACCCCCTGGCGGGATGGCCACGCCACAATCCCTTCTCCTCCATTCTTTTCTCAGGATCTTGGGTACGCACAAGCACCCAGCGTGAGTTTAAGCCACCAGGTCTGGGATTTGAACCGCAGTTGACTACATGGGAGTCCAGCGACGTAGCCACTACTCCAACTGCTGGTCCTCCCATGGCATTCTTTTTACCTGTGTATTAGCTTCTAAATAAACAAACATTTCTCTGAAACACCAAAGGTGAAGTGAAACAAATAAGAATGCACATGATTTTAAAAATATATTTACTGATTACGTCAGGGAAAATGTGTTATTATAGACTTTGGGATCCAAAAGTTTTACAGTATATTTCAAATACAAATGTCCATTAAAGGACTGTCTTCTGATATTTCCAGGGCTATAAAGTAGTTAAATTACCTCTGGGTTTAGACGTAACTTTGTGGCTTAATCTGTGAATCAAGTATACGCAACATTCTAATAATACAATTTTTTTTTGTTTTTAAAATCACCCATTTCTAAACAGAATATGGTCAGTTTTTAAGTTGAAAAGTGCCTTTTGTTATTATTATTAAGTGCAGGACTGGTAGGGTTTAAGTTTAAAATTAAAAGCTAGTAGAATACAATAAAACTATAATAAATATCAAGTTATTTTTCATTAAAATTTGACTTGGGAGAAAATCCTGCATTATTTTCCAGCGGTGCAAGTTCAACCAACAGTATAATTGCAACGATTGATAGGTTGATCATTAAAACTTCAGAATTACTTTTCTTCATGGAATAAAACTTCCAAATTTCTGTATAAGATGTTGTTATTCTGAACAACTGCTGCTATTGTTTTAATAGTCTCTAGTCCAAAACAATAAGCGGACGAAAACAATCTTTCAAGAAGCAATAAAACTATATGACAAGTAGTAAAGAAAAAAAACAGCAAAATTCCAAGATGCCATATTATTGGGTATAGATATTCAAGTTTAAAGCATTAAAAAAAATGACATTCCTGCCAGAAGAAAGTAATCCGAAAAAGGTCCTATATTTAGAAATTAGAATTCATCAAACTGAATTCCAAACTCAATTGAGATTATGGCACATGGATTCTAAAACTGTATGAATGAACTGTGCCGTGGTAATGGGGGAACATCCTAGGTCAAATGAAAAATTTAAAAATTTAAATGAATTAATTTCTCCCAAGAGCAAGAGAGACAGAGATAGCACCCTTTAAGAGATCATGACTCTGTGATCCAAATCAGCCTTCAAGTAGCCCTGAGTTATAGACATGTGCATGTCAGTTCTGCTTGGTGAGGTCTCTAGGCTGGAAGCGGAAATGTTCCATGTGGGTCAGCCTCTCAGAATGTCACGTTTTACTACGCTGTCATTGTCTGGACAACCTCCTACTCCTGTCCTGACCTGGAATCTCTGTTACTTCTCTTCATGGAATACAGTGGAATACAATTTGCCCATAATTGATGGTGATTTTCAAAGGAATTTCTAATGTCTAAATTTAGTAATTGTAATTAATAAAATAATTTAAAAATTCTTTTAAGAATCTTTTTATTTTTAAATGATTATAAATTCACAGGAATTTACAAAAATAGAGCAGATGGTTATGGATTACCTTCTCCCAGTCTCCCTCAATGGTTCCACCTTCCATAATTACAATATTAAAATCAGGAAATGTGTGTAAATTATTCTATGTCATTTTATTACTTGTATAGATTCATGTAATCAACTATGCTGCAACCAAGACACAAAATGACCGCATCTCCACAGAGTTCTCCCTCTTCGTCACACCTACCTCCCTCTCTCGCCATCCCTCACCCTGACATGACTACTGCCACTCATCTCTGTAATTTTGTCACTTGGGGAAGGTTTCATTGGTAGAATTGTACTGTATGTGACCTATGGTCATGGCTTTTTTTCACTGAGCATGATGCCTTTGTGAGGTGTCTAAGTAGGGTCTACCAACAGTTTGCTGATTAGAGAATTATGTATTCTAACAATGAATTTTGACTGATCTAGATTTTGCTTTCTGGTATGTTCTCTTGATCTATTGAGGTACAGAATATTTTCTAGATATCATTAATGAATTGGAGGAGCTTAGCAGCCAGCAGAAATTACATCCTAGGGAAGAAATATTACAAACTTTTAGGCTTTGAGGCATAATACTGATGGTCCCTGACTTTCATTGGTTTGACTTGGAATTTTTCTGGCTTTATAGTGTTGTAAAAACAGTAAATATTCGGTAGAAACCGTACTTTGGATATCCATGCAAATAGGATATCCTATTTTTCACTTTCAGCACAACATTCAATAACTACATTATAAAATTACATGAGACATTCAGCAGATTATTACAAAATGGGATTTGTGTTAGATTATTTTGCTCAATGTAGGTTAATGTAGGTGTTTTGAGAATGTTTCAGGAGGCTAGGCTAAGCTAGGATATTAGGTAGTTTAGGTATATTAAATGGATTTTTGACATAATATTATTTTCAGATTACTATGGGTTTATCACAGCATAATGCCATTATAAATCAAGTAGCCTCTGTACTTGAAATATGAAATATATAATATTTAAATATGTACATATTTAAAACCAATCTTGATTTCAAATGTAGAATTCAAGAAAAGTGTTAGATGGAGTACTCCAGGGGCCAGTAGATGGCATGGTGGTTAAGGTTCTAGAATCTCACATGACTGACTGTGGTGAGTACCAACAAGACAGCTTGAAAATCACGCTGGGGGGAACCAGCAGTTAGCGTAATGGCTATGTCGCTGGACTCCCACATAGTCTACCACGGTCGCGTCCCAGACCCGGTGGTTTAAAACTCATGCCGGGCGTGTGTGCGTGCGTGCCCAAAATCCCGAGAGGAGAATGGAGGAGAAGGGATTGCGGCATGACCATCCCCCCTGCGGGGTGATTTCTTGCTTTCTGTCTCTATGTCTCTCTCTGTCTGGCGAGCGCACGCGCCCTATAGCAAAAACCTCTCAAAAAAAAAAAAAAAAAAAAGAAAGAAAATCACGCTGGGCACATGTGCATGCATGCCCAATATCCCGAGAGGAGAATGAAGGAGAAGGGGTTGTGGTGTAGTCATTCCCCTTGGGGGGTGATTTCTCACTTTCCTTCTCTATGTCTGTATTTCTCTGGCTAGAACATGTGCCCTGAAGCAAAAACCTAAAAAAGAAAAAAAAAAAAAAAGAGCTTTCCAAATAATATAAATAGAAAAATGGGGTTAGATGAAGCTGTTTTTGATACAAAGATTAGTAAAAAAAAAATCTAGAAAGTACTCTTTAAAAAATCATTTAATATAATTGTATTCTTTATTACATCTTATTTAAAGTTTTAGGCTTTTCAAGAATTTTTTTACAAGTATCTTATTTAAAGTTTTAGAATTTTCAAGATTTTATAAGTAACATGAAAAAATTATTAATTGCATAAATCTTGAATATTTTTCAAAACATGCAAATCTTAGTTGATAGGAGTCTCCAGCCAGGCCGCACAGCAAGAGGTAAGTGGCGGGCCAGCCAGTGAAGCTTTGTCTCTTACAGCCGCTCCCCGCAGCCTGCATTACTGCCCTGAGCTCTGTCAGATCAGTGGTGGCAACACACTCTCATAGGAGGCCCAGATGGGACCACCTCGTTGCAAGAAAACTCAGGGTGCCCAGTGATTCTGCATTTGGTGAGTTGAATAATTCTTTCATTATCTATTACAATGTAGTAATGATACAAATAAAGTACACAATAAATATAATACAATTTGTCATCCCAAAATCTCAACCCTTTCCCCTGTAGTCCATGGCAAAATTATCTTCCACCAAACTGGTCCTTGATTTCAAAAAGGTTAGGGACCACCGATAGTTAAGACATTAAGATGATACCAAGACTTACCACCTGGTGGCAGTATATCCTAACCTCATCCTTCAGGTGGATCACTATAGGGGCAGGGATGGGGAGGGTGACAGTTTCCTGGAAGGCTGAACCTGATGAACTTCACACAACCACTGGCTTTGGTTGGCTGAGGTTTTGTCACCGTGACTAGACAAAGGATGCTGGAGACATACTGTATTTTCATGAAGAAGAATTTTTTAAACCTATTCTGGCCCAAATGACAGTTTTTAAAATTCCCAACTTGAACACAGTATACGCCTGAACACTTCCTAAACTGTGTAATTAGTTCATTAAAGTAGAACTAACCACAGTCCTTATATGGAGTTCTTCCATACAGGATTTTCAGACATGGTATGGCTCAGTGCCAAAACATAATACATAAAAGAGTTGCTTAAGAGTGCAAAAATAATGCAGCCTGAACCCACCCTGGAGGAATGCTAGAGGTTTATTTTCTTCAGTGGGTAAAATGGAGGGTCTCTGAAATCGGGGGCACCAATTATAGTTTGCGATGGGATTTGATGTTGGGAAGTGTCATATCAATTAAGCACACACAGCGTAGATGACGTTGATAATCTCTACTCCCCCACCCCCTGCTGGGCTCCTAGAATTTAAGAGCTAGGATTTTATCCTTAAAACAGGAGGAAGAATGAAATGGAGTCTCTGGAGATTCAGACCAATAGAAGAGGATAGCTACATGAAACAGAGAGTACATCAAGAGATTCTTTAAAAATACTGTTATGGGGGCCGGCAGGTGGCATAGTAGTTGGACTCTCACATGGATGACTGTGGTTCAAATCCCGGACCTGGTGGCTTGTTTCTCGCTTTCACTCTCTCTCTCTGGTCAAATTAAAATAAATAAATAAACTTAAATGAAATAGTTTTTGAAAATAAAATACCGTCATGAATGTCCTCAGAGAGTACAGGAAGATATTATAATCATGAAACAAGAACAGATGCATTTAAAAGTGGACATGCTAGAAACAAAAAGCCTCTTGAAATTAAAAATATGCTTCCGGCTTTCGGCTCGGAGCAGGCTTCGGTGCAACTTTCTTCGGTCTTCTGGAATCTGGGTTCATCCAACAACAGCCGCCTCCACCATGCTGCCCAAGTTTGACCCCAACAAGATCGAAGTTGTGCACCTGAGGTGCACCAGTGGCAAAGTCGGTGCCACGTCTGCCCTGGCCCCCAAGAACGGCCCCCTGGGTCTGTCTGCAAAAAAGGTTGGCGATGACATCACCAAGGCAACCAGTGACTGGAAGGGCCTGAGGATTCCCGTGAAGCTGACCATTCAGAATAGACAGGCCCAGATGGAAGTGGCACCTTCTGCCTCTGCACTCATCATCAAAGCCCTCAAGGAACCGCCAAGAGACAGAAAGAAGCAGGAGAATATTGAACATAGTGGAAACATCACTTTTGACGAGATTGTCAGCATTGCTCGACAGATGAGGCACAGGTCTTGGCCAGAGAACTCTCTGGAACCATTAAAGAGATCCTAGGGACAGCCCAGTCTGTAGGCTGCAATGTCGATGGCCGCCACCCTCATGACATCATCGATGACATCAACAGTGGCGCAGTGGAATGCCCAGCTAGTTAAGAAGTACACAGGAAAACAACTCAATAAAGGGTCATGTGACAACCAGAAAAAAATATATAATAGCAGAAAAGAATACTTCAATAGAAAGTGTGGAAAATAAATTTCCCAGAAAGCAGAACTAAGAAAAATAAATAGAATGAGGAGACATAAATCAATAAGAGCGCCAGCAAGCACAGCAGGTGCATTATCCAAATAACAGAAATTTCAGAAAGAGAGAACCTAGAAATGGGGAGAGCAGAGAATTATTAAGGCAATAATTTAAAGAATTTTTCTAGACCTGATACAGATAATCCGTCAGGCAAATGGGCAGCATACCTAAACGAAGAGATAAAATCCAGCCTCTACCAATGCAGATTACTAAGGACATTTACGAAGAGTAAGTGTCGGAAGGCTGGCGGTGAAGAAAATACCCTCTGTACTTGAACTGTGCTGTCTAATAAAGTAGTCACTCGTGCCAACTGAGCGCTTGTCATAGAGCTGCCCAACCTGACACGTGCTGTACATACAAAACACAAAGTGATGGGCCAGCAGACGGTGCAGTGGGGAAGATGCTGGACTCCCACATGATCAACTGTGGTTTGAGTCCCAGATCTGACGGCTTGAAGTCATCGAGGTATGTGTGTTTGCATGCCCAAAATCAGAGAGGAGAATTGGGGAGAGGGGGTTGTGGCATGTTCTTCCCCTCTCAGGGGCGAGTTCTTACTTTCTCTCTCTCTCTCTGCCTCTCTCCTACAAACTCATGTGCCCGGTGTCAAAAACCTAAAACACAACCAAAACACAAAACTAGAGTGTGAAGACAACTTTTAAAAAAAGTTTGTAAAAAGACTTTCTTAAAATATGTTATGCCAAGTTTTTGTCAATTACTTTTTAAAATGATAATATTTGGGGTATAGTTGGTTAGAATATTGAAATAAATTTTACATTTCAATATTTAAAGGGGGCTATGATGAAATTTAATATGTGGCTAACATATTTCTACTTGACAGTGCAATCCTAGAGAAGTTCAAAGTAAAAAAGTGATAGAAGGGGAAGCTCTGTGAGGTTGACCCGTACAGAGAAGTTCTGGTTGGCATCTGGAAGTCTCCTGAACACGTGCACAACTACTGTCTGAGAATGGCTGAAGCTCAGGTTGGATCATGTCTAGGGTCTCTTGGTACCGTCTCTCTTTCTGTCTCTCTTGATCCCTCTCACTCACAAATTAAATAAATAAAACTTAAAATCACAAACAAAGGATCAGAAATCATGGGCTCTCTGCAACACTGGGTGATACAAAACAACATTCTGAAGGAAAATGATTTTCTATCTGCAATTCTATGCTCAGATCAACTAACAAAGAGGAAAATATATTTTCACTTATATAGCTTCTCACAAAACTCACCTCCAATGCAGCCAATCTCAGGGAGATACTAGATAAGATCCTCTATCAAAATAAGATAGTAAGTAGCTCAAGAATGAAGAAGATTTGGGATGAAAAAATAGAAGAGGCAATATAGAGGCGAGAAAAGGGCATCTCCGGGTGGGAGACAGGCCTAGCGACAAGCAGTCTGCTTGGAACCCCTTCTGATGGCTGTGGAAGGTATTTCCTCAGGTAGATGAAGCTGAGAGGCTTCCCTAGGCATCCGTCCTTCCCATGGGGAGATTCAGGATTGGCAGTAAGTTTAGGGTTGATTTAGTACTAATTACGAAGAAAACGAAACAATCTTGCAATTAACTCCAGGACAGAAAATTGCACGGTCAGTGAAACAGGCATAGTTTATTGCGTACCTCCACTGAGAACAGGGTTAGCATAACCCTGCAAATGTAAAGATTGAAAACTGATCTACTGAAATGATGATATAACTGTATCGGGGGCTGTGGAAAAGACAAACAGAGGGGTAAGGGAAGGAAGGAAGCTTCATCTTCATCCTTGTTCTCTGACAAAACTAAAACTGAATAGTCAAGACTTAGCAACATATCATTTGATGATATCAAAGTAATTTCTTAAAATAGTAGCATTAAAAGAATGAAATGTGGAAGAAATGAGGCAAAGGAAATGTGGTTCAAGAAATTACTGTCTATAACAACATTTTAGGAAACGTTTAACCTTAAACTACAGGCAAATATGATTTTGCTTAAAAGAACACATTTTTAGAAAACAGTAGAATTGTGACCACTTTAGGAATCACCATGTCTGCAGTCTGCATGGAGTTCTAATGACCCACAAGCCTGAAAGGGTTCAGTGTGCCATTTGTCGAGAAGAAAGGCAGCACACATTTCAGACAGACTGCATAATAAATTAATGAGCCTGCAAATTTGGTGGGAAGAAAGTAATGAGTTGCCCTTTTAAAACTTGGGATAGACTATTCTTCCAACTAGGTATTAGAATCAGGCTCATTGTGAAGGTAAAATTAAACGACTAGCCAAGAATCAAAGCCTACAGTTCAGAAAAATCCTTCTTAATCAATTCTTAGGTTAGGGAATCTCCCCCAGATATGTGTGTGTGTGTGTGTGTGTGTGTGTGTGTGTGCGCGCGCGCGCACGTACACGCATGCGCTTTAAGTTTTTAAAGAAAAGTTTATTAGGGAGCAAGTTGTTTTCTGACTGAAAGCAACAAAATTGAAAGAATACACACTTGTCTTAGTTGAAGAGAGACCCATGTACATATTATAAAATATTTTCTTCTCTTTTTGTAGTGTAACACTTTACTAAATAATGAGTTGCAATTTCCTTTAAAGTTAATCATTCAGGAGATGTAATTCTTAGTGATGTTGGTACTGTCAAAATAAATTTGTTACTGTGAGTATAAGTAGCAGTTCTTTCAAATCATTAGGATACATTTTAATAAATTTTGTTTTTAGGGAGAGAAAATTGTTTGGGTACCTTAAGCTAAATGAATGTCAGGGGAATTCATGTATAGATCACTTTGTATCTTCTTCTAGGTTCCAGCCAATTACTTCAGGGAGATTAAGGGGAAGAACATGAATGGATCGTTATAGAAAGGAAAATAACTCTGGTCATTGTCATGGCCTTCAATGACTCTGTTAATTCCACACAATTCTATCCTACTGTATAAACTACTATTCACAGGATAAGGTCCATTTTTGGAAAACTTTTTTTGCATTCTATTCATGCTTACATTTGTTTAAATATAGACTCAACTTCAACACACTGAGGGATTATTTTTAAAAGATTAATTCATTAAGGGACCAGCAGATGGTGGAATGACTATGTCGCTGGACTATCATGTCATCGACCGTAGTTCGAGTCCTGGACCCAGTGGCTTAAACTCATGCTGGGCGCATGTGCGTGCATGCCTAGGATCCTGAGAAGAGAATGGAGGAGAAGGTATTGCAGCCTGGCCATCCTCTTTTTGGCGAGTGCACACACTCTATAGCAAAAACCTCTCTCAAAAAAAAAAAAAAAAAAGATTAATTTATGAAATTGTAACCGATCTAAAAAATAGAGCTCACTATTAACACTCAAGCCTGAGAATCTTTTGATGTGGGAAATTTCTAGGGAGTTACTTCTTTTTATCTAAAGTTTATTTATTTATTTATTTATTTATTTATTTATTTATTTATTTATTTATTTATTAAATTCTCCCATGAGCAAAAGAAAGAGAGAGACAGACAACCCAACAGGGTCTCCATGCTGTGGTATGTTCCCGGGCCCAGCCAGCCTGGATCACAGGCACATCTGTGCACCTGGCATGCTCAGAGATGTCCTGGTATATGAACTCAGGACACCTGCCATGTGGGCCCAGCGGTGTGACCTCTGCACCAAGGAGTTTCTTCTTGAGAACAGTGATTATAGATTCCTGTGCCCTTCCCCTGTTACCCCCCCACACACACACTCACACACCCCATCAGCTCCTGGTCTGTGGTATATTTTCTGAATATTCAGTGAAACTTCTATGTAGGAAACTCTCAGTGCTGCTTAGTGGAAGTACTGATTAAAAAAAAAAAGAATCGAAATGACTTGCTCTGTGATCCTGGCCAAAATACATAGACTTCCAGGACATTTAAGAAAATGAAAAGTCACAAATTGAAAAGTACGCTTTTAAAATATATATTTAACAAATTACTGTATTAAGACTATATTAAAACACAACTCAATAAGACAAAAGAACTAAAAATGAACAAAACATTTGGACACTTTGCTAAAGAAGATACACGAACAGCCAACAAGCACAAAAATGTATACTCGGTGCTGTTGGTTGTCATGGAAATTCAAGTTGACTTCATGATGAGTTATGACTAGAGTTGAATCGGTGTAACGCAAAAATGGATGAAATTAGGAGCAATTTGATTATCAGCCAGCCCTAATAAATTATTTAAGTGATATTTCAGAAATTCTATGAGGGGGTCTTCAGAAATTTTCGGAATTCATGAAAATTATGTATTATGGAAGCAGCAGATGGTGTAATGGTTATGTCACGAGATTCCTACATAATTGACTGTGGTTTGGGCCCCAGACCTGGCAACTTAAAACTCATGCTGGGCACATGTGCATGCATGCCCGAAATCCCGAGAAGAGAATGAGGAGAAGGGATTGCAGTGTTGCCATTCTCCCTGGGGGGTAATTTCTTACTTTCTCTCTCTGTTTCTCTGTCTTTCCAGTGAGCACAGGTGCCCTATAGCAAAAATCTTTCTAAAAATTGTGTATTATGACAAGAAAGCTATGCATAGATTTAAAAAAATTTTAAGAGGTTTTTGGTATAGGACATGTGCACTTGCCAGAAAGAGACAGAGAGACAGAGAGATAGAAAGTGAGAAATCACCACCCAGAGGGGATGGACACACCATAATTCCTTCTCCTCCATTCTCCTCTCGGGATTTTGGGCATGCACGCACACGTGCCGGGCGTGAATTTAAGCCACTGAGTCAGGGACTTGAACCGCAATCGACTACATGGGAGTCCAGTGACATAGCCATTATGCCAGCTGCTGGTCCCTAAAGATTTTTTGTGCTAAAATCAACTCATACTATTATAACATAACTGAGGAGGATCTAGGATGAGGCACTAAGAAGGATATGATGTCAGTTTGAAAGAGTTTCTGTCAGAGTTACATGAAATCTGCTAAAGACAAAACAAGAATGAACACCAAATTTGTGGTGAAACTTGAGTGGAAAAGGGCAAAATCATTGATGGTTAATGAAAAGTTTATGGAGACAAGTTTATGATTTCCAAAGAAATCAGCAGTGTAGAAATGGATAATTCATTTTAAGGGAGGAGATGATATTAAAATGATGTGTGCAGTGACAGACTATCATCAGCAATTTGTGAGGACAAAATTAACCTGTTCATACGCCCTGATTGAAGAGGACGAACAACAGAAACGGTAGCCAACACCACCAATAGTGTAGGATAGGAGAATGCTCAGTAGGGAATGTGCTTGCACACCAATGTTTATTGTGGCATTATTCATGATCGCTAAGACATGGAACCAACCTAACTGCCCATGAACAGATGAATGGATTGAAAAAGTGTGGCACATATACCCTATGGAATACTATTTAGCCATAAAAAAAAGACCCTGGCATTTGATAGAAAGTAGTTGAATATGGAAGATTTATTGCTGAGTGAAGCAAGTCAGGCTATGAAGAAAAGATACTGTATGTCTCCAGTTAATATATACCAACTATCCACACTCTATGGTAGAGATTTAAAGATTGGAGGACATAAAAGCACTGAAAATAGTTATGGACACTTGAGACAGTGTTGAAGGAGGGTAGGAAAGGGAAAGAGAATAGGGAAGGAAATTAGGGGGAAACAGAGAGGCAAGGCATTTGTGGGACACAGAAATGGTTTATTACTTGTTGATAATATCGTGTACAGTATTCTCGATGGGACTGGTCTGAGGTGTATTTCATATTGGGTAAATTCATTTTGCAAGCCCAATGATGTATAGCAATGGAATGTATAAAATAATTATAATGAAATAAAAATTTCTCTATAAAAAACAGAAAAGCCAACATCAAAGGCATTTCAGCTGAAAAATTAAGGTTTCTACCTTCCGGGTACCCAAACTGTTGCATCCAGATGAACTTCAGGCAAAAGCAGATTTTCCTATGGAAATTTTTTAAAAGTGATATTAAGATCCTGAAGTATTTCTTTGAAGGATGGTAACAGAATATGACACATGGCTTTACTAGTATGATCCTGAAGACAAAGAACAGTCAACGCAGTGGCTACCAAAAAACAGGAGTGGTCCAGGCAGAGAAAAATTAGACTGATCAAGAGTCAAGGTCGTAGCAACAATTTGGGGGGATATTGAAGCCATTTTGCTTATTGACTTGTTGGAGGATCAAATAATGGCAGCATATAATTATTACGAGAGTGATTTGAGAAAATTAGATGAAGTTTTAGTTAGCTTTACCAGAAAGTCCTTCTCCACCGTGACAATACCCTTAATGCATTATTCTCATCAAACTAGGCCAATTCTATAGGAGTTTTGATGGGAAATCACAAAGTATCCATCCTACAGTCCTGATATGCCTCTTTCTGAGTTCTTTTTGTTTCCCAGTCTTAAAAATCTTTAAAACACATCAGTTTTTCTTCAATTAATAACCACATTGACTAAGTTAGATTCTCACAATCCTAAGTTCATTAGGGATGATATAATGGCTAGTATCATTGGTTACAAAAGTGTCTTAAACTTGATAGAGCTATAGTAATAAATAAGGTTTGTATTTTTAATTTTTATCTTTAATTCTATTTTCAAGAACTTTCTGAAGTCACCTATTATAGTATTCTCTCTAGAAGAGTATCCAGTTCTCCTTTAGGGAGGACACCCCCATTCAGATGCAATCTCGAAATTTTCCCAGAGAGAACCAAAAAGCACATCCTAAATTCAAATGTTTCCACTCTATCTTTGGCTTCAGGTGTAATTTTCTAACCTAAGATTGTTTGATATACTTCTTAACAGAAATAGAAGGACCCCTGCCCCCAGGAAAGTTTGGATAAGATTCTCACTGCAAGCTTTGTCCTAACTCTTGTAATGAGACAAAAGAGTCAGTGGATTTACTGGGAAGACTTTCTATTTGTATGTGTGTGCGTGTGTGTGTGTGTGTGTGTGTAGTATATCATATATAGTATATGATATCATATACTATATCATAATATATATTATATATCATATATACAAATAATATGTATAAATATATATTGTATATGTATAAATATATACAAATTTCTTTTTTTTTTTTTTCAACTGGGCTGGCGTCATGGTACAGTGGTAACTCATGAAGAGAAGCTGGATCCCACACGGTGACTTGGGTTTGAGTCCCTGCCCTGGGATCCTGAAACATTCTGGGCATGCACATGTGCCTAGGCTATGACCAGCTGGAAGACTGGGGGAAGGAGATGGTGGTATGACTAGATGCTGTGGAGGCTGCTCCTTTCCCTCTCATTTCTCCTTCATTTGCACTCTCATGTATGCACCCATGTACTCTTATGATTAAAGAAAATATTATACTATAATAAAAATTTTATTCTCATTGTCAGAGTTATGTGCGGGCTCACAGAAAGAGAGCCAGAATCCATGAGTGGGGTGTGGTCATGCCACGATCCCTTTTCTCCCTTCTACCCATCAGGATTTGGGGCGCACATGCATACAACTAGTGTGTTTTTTCAAGCTGTTGGGGCCAGGATTCAAACAGTAGTTTGCTATGTTGGATCCAGTTTCTCTCACTATTCTAAGAAACTGGCTTTCAAATTCTGGTTTGAATGTAACTATAGATGGCAAATCTTCAAAAAGTTCACAGAAAATATGTATTATGAAAAGCCTATGTATAGGTATGATTTTAATTCCATTTTCCATGATTTTTTAAAGTCCCCTCATTTCCTGTTTCTTTTCTTTATATATTATATATATATTTTGTTACATATGTATTAAAATAAAAGAGCATAAAGAACATATCTAGACTATCTTTGAACTTTCTAAAGTATTTGTTTAGTATTGAACTCTTTGAGGGTTGTTCTTTAAAACAGACATATTAAACAGAAGAAATCAATTCACATATTGTGGGCTCACAACTTTCAACTGAATAAGGTAATAGATTGAAGATGAGAGACACAGACTAAGACAGACAGGCAGAGAAACAAGCAGATTGAGATGAAGAAAGAGAGAGTTAAAGAGTTAGAAAGGAAGAAAGAACAAAATCATCCCTAAGTTGGGCCAAGATTTTTGCAGCCGATTTCCTGGGGTATGTCTGATGTCTACAGGCTGAGATCTCTATGAAACAAAAAGACCAGCAGCCCCCCAAGTAATTCTATGCCCTTGCTTTTGTGCTCTGTTTTGTTTTTAAGGCTTCTGGTCTCTAGCAGCAGTTATTTATTAGGATAGGAACTGAGATTTATTGGAAACTGTGGGTGAGGGTGAGCATAGTCCTGATTTCTCAATGCAAACAAACGAACAAAGAAAAGGAAATGAATTTCTTGGTAGCATTATCAGGGAGTTAGGCCTTTCAGCTCATTTAAGGAAATTACTGGAGGGAAATGACCAATATCCAAATATTCAATTCATTTATAGAAATTAAAAAAAAAATAGGGGCCAGCAGGTGGTGTATGGGTTAAGATGCTGGACTCCCACCCGTCCGACTACGTTTTGAGTTGGCTTGAAACTCCTCCTGCATGCATGCACATGTACACCCCAAACCCTGCGGGAATGGAGAGAAGGGACTGTGGTGTGGCCATCCACCCTGGGGGTAATTGCTCTCTTTCTGTCTGGGTCTCTCTCTGTCTCTCCAGTGAGCACACACGCTCTATAGCAAAAATCTCTATTAAAACAGAACAAAACCAAAAAAATAAAATAAATAAATAAAGTGTTAACCACTAAAATATTTTTTCTGGAAATAAAGAACAGGGGAATAATAAGTAACTCTGGTATTCAGACTAATAAACAAATAGTAGAAATAAACTTGCTTCAAGAAAATGATTTAATTAAGGCTGATTATGTAGTGCTATTTTATGGAACTGGCCTTTTCTAAATGCTCATAACTGAAGCATTTGCAGCTCGTGTTCAGCTCTCGTCTTTTCTTCCGGTAAGGCCGGGCTGTCCCACCCTCCTGCGGGCTGGTGAGGCCATCTAACGTCATCAAGGGCCCAGTCCTTTCCAACAACAGGTCATAGTAGCAGCCCCTTACACTTTTGAAACAAGGAGTTAAAAAAATCCGTCTCAACTCTATATTTCAAGACAATTATTTTTCTAAGTAAAACATTTGCTTTTGTTGAAGAGCTTTCACAAACCTATGAGAATGCGTTTCAGAAGGCTGAGGAGACGTCCACGGCAGAGGGCGCTCCTTAGGTAAGGGAGGAAGGTCTGTGATGGGACTTCCCGAAAATCAAAGGAATACACAAAATATCAGAGACTACTGCACGCACACACACATGTGTATTCAGTGCAGAACTGATCCTGACTCCTTTTGTCTAGGTGATTTGTTTGGACGCTTAAAATCCACGTGATTTTGTTTCCTTGGGTCACAGTCACCTGCAGAGGCAAGAGCCCGAGATGAACCACCTAACTTTGATTTGGTACTGGATTCTGAGAGGAGTACGTGTAGGGGCTGGCACGTACTCCTCTAAAGGAAGCTGCTGGATGTATTCACAGTTGAAACGTGTCTCAAATGTCATAGCAGCAAAATGGTGCCCGGAGAGAGGCACTCCTGAGGCACTTCATGCCCAGGGAACAGACTTCAAGTCCTCACTGTAGACCCTGAGAAGCACTCAGCGGAGTCCTTCGATCGCTTCTTCTCCACAATCCTTCCAACAGTGTTAGAACTCCCTGCTGCGAGTGCCACGGGCCTCCCCTCCCTGCTCTGCTCTGGGACATCGGCAGTCCTAGGGCTCCGAGGGCCGCTGAGCTGAGAATGCACGGTGAGACCATTGTTTACAAAACTCTATAAAAGATACATATTTTTTAAAAAGAATAGTATGCTACCCGCAAATAAGAAAACATGGATGAAATTAAAAGACTTTTATTGTAAGTGACTATCTTAGTTATGTGGGAATTTGCATGAACTATCTCTGCCTGTAGCATTTTTGCTCAATTACACTCCTCTACATCACTCCATGCACACATTAACTTGGCTTCTTATTACATCAATAAATCAGTGAATCCGGTATTTATCTAAAGCTTGTTATAGGCCAGCACTGGGCTGGGACTGAGGGGCATTTTAGAAAGTCAAATGATGCATTTCCTTGCGGAAGAAATGACAAGCCTGTTGGAGAAGAGAAGGTCATTCCCAGGTGCATATTAGATTTTTATCTTTCATATCAACCTTTGGAAGCTCTGTGACATTTCAACTGTTCCTGACTATCTATTTATACAATTGTTCCTTGCCCGGAGGGGATGGGAAAGGATTTAGGAAAAAGACAGATTTTCTGGGGTCTCTGATGATCTCAGCTGAAGGTAGTCTGAGGAGTGGGTGACTGGCTTCCTCAGAGTTATCTTTTCCCTCCTTGTCAGCCAAGCCCTCCCACTTCCCCTCTTGGGTAGGAGGAAACCCTGGGAACTGAGTCTCCTTTGCTTGGTCGCTTGAGACTACCAAAAAGTGTTACAACAACTTCTGATCGTAATTCTGTGTAGGACCTTGATAAAGATAGTATTTAGGAATTCACTGATTTTCTTTCTGCCCAGTTCCTCAGTCTTCACTGGCTTCTACACAGTGGTTCCTAAAGTGGTGTTGTAGGTCCCAGGGGTCCCACAGACCCTATCAGGTGGTCCATAAGGTCCAAACTAATTTCATAGTGTAAAGCGTTACTTATCTTTTTCACTTTATTTATATTTGTACCACTGATGCAAAATCACTGACGGGAAAAGCTGTTGATACCTTGGCATGAATCCAGTTAGTGGTTCCAATCTGTACATGGCGTCTTCTGTTCTCCACCGCCAGACACTCAAAGTCAGAAAAAAGTTTTACATAAGAATGTCCCAATAGGGAACCAGCAGTTAGCGTAATGGCTATGTCGCTGGACTCCCACGTAGTCCACCGTGGTTTACGTGTCGGACCCGGTGGCTTGAAACTCACGCGGGGCGCGTGTGCGTGCGTGCCCAAGATCCCGAGAGGAGAATGGAGGAGAAGGGATTGCGGCGTGACCATCCCCTCTGGGGGGTGATTTCTCGTTTTCTGTCTCTATGTCTCTCTCTGTCTGTGTGGCGAGCGCACGCGCCCTATAGTAAAAACCTGTCAAAAAAAAAAAAAGAATGTCCTAATAAACTAGCAAGAGTAGAAGGTAGGGCCAGCTATGTGGTCTCACGGTCAAGGGAGCTTGATGCCATATGGCTGCTGTTTGGATTGAATCCTAGACCTAGAGGCATGTGTATATTCCCCAAATCCCAACAAGATGGAGAAATGGAGAAGGGATTGAAGTCTAACCTCCCCCCCACCATGAGGAGGGCTACTTAACTGTCCCTCTAGCTCTGTCTCCCTTTGGTGAGGACATGGACCCTCTTACAAATTGAAAAAAAAAAAAAAAAAAAAAAAAGAATAGCAAAAGTATTCAATTTTTTCTCAATGTCATATTTTTTACTATTTTTTAAATAGCTATATTTTTAATAAACTGTTATTTACCTCAATATTTAATTGGCATTTTCAAAATTCTTTGTGATAAAATGGGAAGAATGGATGAAATACTTCTGCCACATACAAAGTGTGAGGATTGTCTCAAGGAAAGGGACTTCTGAGTTACTCTGCTCATTTTTTCAGGGAGTATCATGTTTACCCAAATGGAAAGTTGATAGACAAAATATGGCTATTTTGCCTTGGGTGTCTGGTAGACATTTTCCTGAAAATGAATGAAGAGAATGTGTCACCTTAAGGAAAATGACTGGCAGAATTAGTTACCAATGACAACATTCAAACTGTCAAAGGACAATGAGAACTCTGAAAAAAGGTTTAACTTCTGCTTTGAGCTTGGCAGTTTTTCAACATTTAAGGCGATGGGTGGTGATATTAATGAAAGTGATTTCTTGATATTACACAGTAAAATGTTTCAGTATTTGAAAGATGTTATAAAATTGAGCATGGGTGAAAAAAATCCAAGCAAAGTACAAGCTAACAAATGGATTTCTACAACTGAGTATTGAAAAGTTCATTGCTATAGTGTCAGATTTCACATTGCAACTTATGTTTAAAAGCTGCTTCATGTCGAATTTTGGTGTAGTATCAAAGAACAATAGTCAATTAATCTAAAAAAACTATAAAAATGCTTTTGCCTTTTCTAATTACACATCTGTGTGCAGGATTTTTTAACCACTCAAAACAATACATTGTAATAGACAGGGTACAGATGATATAGTATATGGTAGGGACTTCCAGTTGGTCCTTTTCTCCTTAACGACCTTTTATCTTTTTTTTTTTTAGAGAAAGAAAGATTTTTGCTATAGGACACATAATCTCGGTGGAGAGACAGAGACACAGAAAGTGAGAAATCGCCACCCCCGCCGGAAGGAGTCACACCACAATCCCTTCTCCTCCATTCTCCTCTCAGTCATGGGGCACATATGCACATGTGCCTGGCATGAACTTTAAGCCACTGAGTCTGGGACTTGAACCATGGTTGACTACATGGGAGCCAACAACGTAACCATTACACCATGTACTGGTTCCCCTCTTAATGATTCTCTACTGCACAGGTCAGAGTGTGGCCAAATGCTAAGTCTAAGTCTATGCATTCTAGTTATCCGTGAGAGACTAGGGTGAAGAATACAGGATGGGTCTGCAGACCCATTGACCCCCATGACACCTTGTTTGAACCAGGATTTCATTAATTCTTTGGCCTCTATGGGCCCCTATTCTAACAGCACAACCTGACGGCCTTTGAGTGTCAGATCAGACATTATATCCTATGACCTTCAAAGTGTTTGGGTATTTCCCTTTCCCACGTGCATGGTTACACTAGTAGAGGACTAAATGTATTTTTGGAAGAAAGACTGTGGTGTGGTGACATTAAAGGAGACTTCCTTAAAGAAGCATTGCCTCCTCATCACTAATGAGCTCTGGATCAGTGAGGATGCTTAGATCTGAAGCTGGATGACGGTCATAACTGTCCAGTGTGGCAGCTATAATGAATGTTCTGCTAAATAAGTCTCAGTGTTTTTCTTAAACAAGGCAAATAACTGGTTTCTTGTCTTTTCATCTCCAAGAGTACCATGTTCTAGAGGTCTTAACAGATAGATCTCTGAGGGTTACGTACTCTGGTTACCACTTCAGCCTGGCTGCTATGACAGAAATTCCACCAGCTTACCTCTAGCAGTTAGGGACTTCCCGCTCAGTCTCTGCCTTTCCAGATACAATTCTCACTGAGACTAGAGAGTTTAGTTTCTTGACATCCTACTGAGGACAGTCATCACCTACCTTCTCAAAATGGATGAACCTTTTACACAAATGCATTCTTTGCTATGTTAATGAAGGGGCTAGGCTCTCTGAAAAAATATGTTCAGAGGACATGTTTCATAATCTTGGTTAATAATCCATTCTCACATTTCATACCTCTAAGTGCTTTCTTAGTATCTTGCTATAGCAATTCTGGCATTTCTACATGTATTGTAGGCCAGTATAAAAAGACTTCAAAAAGTTTGTGAAAAAATGGAATTAAGAGGTTGTTTTGGTGCAAATAACTTTTGAAATCTGTGAATTTAAAAAGAATTAAATAGCTTATTTCTTTGTGACAGAAAAATAGAGACTTAGGGAGAGAGGGAGGAAGAGAGAGGGGGAGGGAGAGAGAGCATGCCCCAAAGAGGTTTGATGCCACAATCCACCCCAGCCATCAGCCAGCCTCGTATCAGAGATATGTGTGTATCTGGTGTATTCAGGGAGGTCTCCAGACTTGAACTAAGAACTTCCCATGTAGAACTGCCCCCACAGAGCATTATATCTTATTCCCGAGCCACTGTCTGGGCACCAGTTTTTAATGATATGCATTTCTATGACTTTTTTGTTGTTGTTGTCGAAGACTTGAATTATGTCCGAGTTTAGGGCACTGTCTCAGAAGCATTAAGGTTGGCACTACGTGCCCAGGCCAAAACAATGAACTCTGAGTCATGGGAGTGTCTTCTCACATCAGTATATCGCTGCCTATCCGTAGTTCAGTCCTTCCTGGCTTGACATTACCAAGATTCACTCCCCCAAGTTCCTGTTTACTGTAAGGCATAGTTAGCCAAGTCTGGTCATTTGGAGGGTGTCTTCTCATTTCTCCTTGTGTAAATACTTCAGTTCCCATGCAGCCTCTGCTGTGACCTACCCTGATCACTGGTCTGCAGGCAATGGGCTTTCATAGGGCATCTCTGGAGAAGGACACTGTCTTATAGCAAGGCTTCTGCCTCAGGTATGGTGTTTTCAGGATGTTGGAATGGCATTTTCACTTAGATCCCATGGAAGGAGTTGTTTCTGCTGACCTGAGGGCTCAGGGGACTTTGTAGGTTTCAGAGCCTCAGATTCTTGAACCTGAAATCACTAACCCACAGAACATTTTCCTCTCAGCTGTTGAGTTTATGCATTCAGTCTCCTTTGTAGTTCTGTATCTTTCCAGTCCTGTCCTGGGTGTGATTTTCAGCATAATCTTCCCCAGGAGTCCAGAGATAAAGGTTTCTTTTAACACTGGCATGGAAATTTTCTGACTTTCACAGCATGTTTTGAGTTCTTGGTAGATTAATTTTGTGCCTGTCAATTTCTATTTTAAGACTTCTAAAACTGTTAACAAAAGTAGCCAGCTCCACCATCCTTAAAATTACCTTTGCCTCATCCCATCCATTGCCACAGTTAGCGCCTTCGCCTTCTACCCCCATTATCTCAGCACTGGGTACCAGCTACCGTGGATGGGGGTTGTTGCTGCCCAACTTACTCTCATCTGACCACTTCCAGAATTCCAGTGCAAGGATCCGTGCTTTCTAAG
This sequence comes from Tupaia tana, assembly GCA_026018925.1. NCBI lineage: Eukaryota > Metazoa > Chordata > Mammalia > Scandentia > Tupaiidae > Tupaia > Tupaia tana. The sequence continues at coordinate 10,844,474 of JAKSZU010000003.1, read as the reverse complement.
GCCAGTTTCGATACCAAATTTCTGAGTCAAGGTTTCTTTCAGAAAACTAAAACAGGGGCTTATATAACATGGTTTATTTTTGATGAAATATTTTCAGGGAACATGAGGAAAGAGCTGGGAAGTGTGAAACAGAGAAATAGGGGAAGCCAACACCGGGTACATTTTTGCCAGAGCTCCCAATGTGGGCAACTGGGCCGAGGCCACCCTGAGATCTTTTAAGGAGCTGGGTAGAATAAGCTTTAAGATTTTTCCACTTGCAGAATAGCACATAGAGTAAGTTATTTACAGCCTCCCTCATGGAAAGTGACTTGTCTTTTCTGGGTTAGAGTGAGTTGAGAAACACACGGGCTGTCAGGTCCCTTTTTTCCCCCCTCATAGGGCATATGCGCTCAGTGCAGAGAGAGAGAGACAGAGAAAGAAAGAGAAAAGGCAACCCCCCTGGGGGATGGCCATCACGTAATCCCTTCTCCTCCATTTCTCTTTTCAGAATTCTGGTCGCACATGTAGCCAGCATGTTTCTCAAGCTGCCCAGGGTGGAACTTGATTTGTGCAGTCAGCCATGTGGGATCCAGCTGTCTTAACCACCACCACCGGCTGGCACCAGGTCACTTAGAGTATGATAGTGGCAGCTAACAGGAGCCAGAGCCACTGTGGATTGGGAGGATGTGAAGTGGGCATGATGGGTGCTGGCTGTCCATCCTATCATCTCAACCTTACTGACTTTGAGCTTCTCTCCTTTTCAGACACCTTCAACCATGGCCATAGTATGACCATCGTACTCCTCTAAAAGTGCCATATCCTAAAATACTTGGCTCCAATTTTATGCTATCTGAGCATTGTCAAGTATTTTTAACCAATGTTGCACAAAATAATAGTTCCTAATAATAAAATAATGAATACATGCAAATTGGCACCAGAAGCTCTTTAGGAAACAATTTTAGAGCTTCCTCATGCTATTATTTCCAAAGCTATAATTTAGTGAGCTTGACTCCATTCATCCACCACATTTATTTTGGATCCGAGAGAGGCCAGACGCTATGCTCGGCACATGAGTGTACAAAGACTAAAATAATAAAAATTAAAGTTTGCAGTGCTGGCATTGAAGGTAGGCATGCAAATAAATCATTTCAGAACAGTGTGAGAAGTTCTGTTATATAAATATGCTCAATTTTTAGTGCAATTGGAGAGGAAGGAGGATCCAATATTGATCATAAAGGTGGCAGAGAAGGTTTCACAGGAGAGTTAAACTCTGAGGTGGATTTTAAAGAATGCGCTGATCCTGGGTCAGTGAAGAAATAATGACATTTGCAAAAGCACAGAAGCATAGAGCACATCACCCTCATAACAAGAGGACTGAGGAAGCATGTTTGGGGTGGTGTCTGGTGACTGAAAATAAGAGATTTTAAATAAATATGAAAATGAAGGTTAGAGATTGACTATGACAGCTCTCCTATGGTAATATATTAGGGAGGTCTCTTTTTGTCGGAAAACGCATTTGAATTTATCTTTGTGATAGAGGGAAAAATAAATTGGAGAAGAGAGTTGGAGTGGGAAATTGGTTGGAAGATTATTATAATAGCCCAAGCAAGAGAAAATATAGTCATAAACTGGCCAGAGGCAGCAGGAACAGAGAATGATGGCTGGCATTCTGAGGGATATAAGAAATAGAATCAATAGACTTTGATTAATTAATTCATCATTGAAGTAGAGAAAAGGAAAGATTCAAGATTTCTATTTAGGTGGCAGGTCAGTGATACTGTTCATTAAGATAAAGATGTCAAGGGGAAACTCATGTTTGGATGTGAGGAAAAATTAGTCTATTTTAAGAAATGCTGAGATACAGATGGGGCAACCATGTGATGGGGGGCCCCTGGTTTCTTTCTTTTTAATTTTTGCCATAGGGCACGTACACTCGCCAGACAGAGATAGACAGAGAGACAGAAAGTGAGAAATCACACCCCAGGGGGGATGGCCACGCCGCAATCCCTTCTCCTCCATTCCCCTCTCGGGATCTTGGGCACGCATGCACACGCGCCCGGCGTGAGTTTCAAGCCACCGGGTCCGGGATGCAAACCGCGGTCAACTACATGGGAGTCCAGTGACATAGCCATTACGCTAACTGCTGGTCCCATGGGGGCCCCTGGTTTCTGAAGAATGCCTCCATTTCTGTGATTTCAGCCACCAGCTGTATGACTGCCACCACCATATTGACCTGTCCAGGACAAATTGCTCTTCTGAGTTCCAAACAGAGCCTTATGAGTATCTCAAACTCATGCTCAGAACTAAACTCAGTTTTCTCCAAATTCTCTCCTTATCCAGTTTTATTTTGTTTTGTTTAAATTTGCCAGGGGGCACGTGTGCTCACCAGAGAGAGACAGAGAAGGAGAGAGAAAAAGCACCTTTCAATGGGGGGTAGTCATGTCATAATCCCTATTCTACTTTTCTATCCTGTTAGGATTTGAGGAACACAGGCACAGTCACCTGCATGTTTTCAAGCTGCCAGGTCTGCAATTTGAACCATGTGATCAGCTATATGGGATCCAGCTCTCTTCACTACCAGGACGTGATGCTGGTTCTTTACATGAGGAAATGCACTGCTATTTAAACAGTTCATCATTTTATTAATTTATCCAAGAAATAGTTACTACTATATACCAGGCACTGTTTAGGGTGCTGGACTACAGTGGTGAATAAAACCAAGTCTCTGTTCTCATTTACAAAAGCAAAAACAAAACAAAGAGCAACAACCTCAAGAAAAACCCCAAAATAAATGAACAATAGATTTAATAAGGATAACTGCTATTAAGATGGATGAAAGAGACTTAGGGAATATGAGGGTGAACATGGATAATCACGCTTGGAGGTCTCTCATGAGATAACATTTGAGCAGCGCTCTGGTGAAAACGAAGGGGTTCATGGTGCATTACCTTCCTGCTGCAGCTGTCATACATTATAAAGTTAGAGGCTGAAAACAACACAAAGCTTTGACCTTACTCTCTTGGAGATTTGAAATCCAAAGTAGCTCTCAGGGCTAACATCAAAGTGTTGGAGAACCACATCTCTTCTGCAAGCTCTGGGGGAGAGTCTGTCCCTTGCCTGTTTGTTTCTTGAGGTTGCTACACTCCTTGGCTCACGATCCCTTCTTTCAACTTAAAGATCAGCAGTAAAGCATCTTCAAATCCAGTTGCAATCGCAATCTCTCTCTCATGCTTCAGTAAGAACGCCATCTCTCACTCTAACCTGCCTGCCTCTTCCTTATAAGAACCCCTGTGGTTCTATTGGGTCCATCTGGATAATCCACACTCATCTCCCGCCTATTGCAGTTTGAATCCCAGACTGGACAGCTTGCTTTCTCACTTTCCCTTTCTCTCTGGTAAAGTAAAAATAATAAGAAGAAGAACCAGAAGATGGCATAATGGTTATGTCACTGGACTCCCACGTAGTCAACTGCTGTTCAGATCCCAGACCTGATGGTTTAAAACTCACACCAGGCATGTTTAAGTGCATGCCCAACACCCCAAGATGAAAATGGAGGATAAATAATTGCAGCATGTCTAGCCCCTCTGGGGATGATTTTTTGCTCTCTGTCTCTCTGTGTCTCTCCGGTGAGCCCACACACTTAATGGCAAAAAAATCTCTCTTAAAAAATTAAATAAATAATTTTTAAAGAATGATTTATTTAATTTTATTTATTTATTCATTCATTTATTTTAATTTGATCAGAGAGAGAGAGAGAAAGAGAGAGAGAGAGAGAGAAAGTGAGAAAGCAAGCCACCAAATCTGGTATTTGAAACATGGTTGGCCATGTGGGTGTGTCCAGCACCTTAACCACCACGCCACCTGTTGGTCCCCCTATATAAATAATTTGTTAAAAAGACCCACAACAATCTTTTTTGTGGACTACTGTAGTCATTCCTGAAACTATTTCCTAAATACACTTATGAGTGTTATGATATATTCTCTTCAGAGTTAAGTAAGGATCTTTCAAAAATGCAAATTGAATCATGTCAACTTTCTAAGTTCTTATATGGATTTCTGGTCTGCCTGGGTTAGTTGTTCATCTACATCCAAATGTTTTTGCACACTTGCTTCCGGCCCATGTGCATCTGAGGTAGGCCCAGCTCTTGCTGTTTAACAATAAAACCTCTGACCCAAAGCTCCCTTCTGGCCCAACAGCTAGCAAACCGAAGTGGGGAGGTCTCCATCTTCTTTATGTCTCTGTCTCTCTCCCTGTCCCTTTTTCTAGAAATTTTTCTTTATATATATATATATATTTAAAATCTGTAAGTACTGTCTCTTATCTCTGACCTCTCCTTTATCTTGCTAATTTCAGAATCCATGTTCATCTGAGGTTGGCCCAGCCCTGGCCCTTTCTGCATGATTTTAAGTTTGTAATTTTAATTATTTCCCCATTTCATTTTTTTTTTTGCTTTGTGTGTATGTGTGTTTGCATGTATGTGTGTCTTTTTCTCTTTTTTTACTTTTCTTTTACCTGACTTTCTCACTTTGCTTCTTAGCTTCCACACATTGAGTGTCTAGACAAGTCTAGGTACACAGTACAATGTAGTATCTGAACACTTTTAGTGTTATAGAAAACCTCAACCCCACTGAACTGCTACAGATAGGGAGAAACTCATCTTCATAAATCTGAATTCAAATCTCTTTCTGTGGATACCACGTTGCAAAACACAGTAGTAGATGAGAAATAGGCATAGAAGTATCTCACAGTAAAGTGAAACATACTAGCTTACAGCAGCAGAAATTTCCAGCAAATTAGCCAAACATGAATATAACACCCAATGACTGAAAGTCAGAGAAGAGAGACTGCAAAGTGAGCAGCTGGGAGAAACACGGAGCTACAGTGAGCATGGCTCATCTCCTCCCACACACCTCTAAGCTGAAATCCCACAGCTTAGCCCAGGTGAACTGTTTCCTAGAAACTGTGAGGCCTTTGTAATATTCAGTTCTCTTGACAAAAGTTCAGGTTGGTTGGTGAGGATCAGGGAAGCAGAACTGCAGAACTATTGTGGGTCATCTCCTCCTGCATGCCTCTAACACTCAGAATCAACTCCAAGAAAACGGGAAGTAATGTATCATCTGTCAGACTGCCAGAAACCACTGCAGAGGTACAAGGAAAATGGGAAGCCGAGAAAATATCTCTCCCCCAAAGGAGAAAAAACGGCCCTTCATCATCCACAGACATTACAATGGAACTAGTATAAATGTCAGATAAAGAATTTAGAATATTCATAGCGACAAGCTAACAGAGACGCTAGAGAAGAGAGACAATGAATTTCAGAAGATGTGAAGATAAAAGACAAGTTCCAGGAGGTGGGGAGTTTCTTGCATGATCTGAAAGACGAAATACACAACATGAGAAAGAATCAAATGGAAGTGTTAGAGATGAAGGCTGTAAGACAGGAAATTGAAAACTCCCTTGAAAATATTAAAAGCAGATTAGATCATGCAGATGATTGAATCTCACATGTAGAAGATGGAACCTCTGAACTAGAAAAATTCACCAAAAAGACTGAGAAAATAACCCACCAAAAATGAGAATAATATACAGTAATACTAGATACTGTTAGATGCCCACACATCTGGATAATCGGTATCCCAGCAGGTGAAGAAACTAATAAAGGCATTGATAATCTATTCCATGAAATCCTGGAAGAAAACTTTCCAAACCTAGGGAGGCATTCAATGATCCAGTTCCAAGAAACATAATGCACCTCACATAGAATCAACCCAAGAAGATCTTCTATAAGGCACATCATAGCCAGGTTGAACAAAACCACAGACAGAGACAAGATACTAAAATTGACAAGGGAGAAATGTCAAGTTACTTTCAAAGGATATCCTATCAGACTAACATTGGACCTCTCATCGAAACAATGCAAGCAATAAAAGAATGGGAAAATATATTCAAAGTGTTAAGGGAAAAATAATTTCAAACAAGAATGCTATATCCAGCAAGATTATCCTTCATATGGGGAGAAAAGCCCAAAGCATTCTCAGATAAACAAACCTGAAAGAATTTACCAACACAAGACCAGCTCTTCGAGAAGTTCTGAAGGGAGTGCTATACCAGGAAAACTGAAGACAGACAGGCAGAAATAAGAGAACAAAAAATGACCTAGAAAAAAGCCAACTTAATAATACAGACAAGTTCAGAAATATCAATAATAATATTGAATGTTAACTTCCAGAATTTTAAACGGAAAGATCAGACCACAGTAACATGGCAAATTCAACGAAAGAGAGATTACATGAGATTGAACTGGTGAAACAGGATTCTATGACTTTTGTCTGAAACATTACTGATTTTCTTCTATGCTTTGCTTTCCAGATTTAAGGATTTTGCTTTTCTTTTTGATAGGTTCAAGAATTTGTTAAATTTCTAAAAATTAAAACAAACTTTTCTCCCTTCCTGACTCCTTTGCAAGTGGAAAATATTTGTGAGCATACTTATTTTGTGGTAGGTTATTTTCGTAAGTTCAAAAACACACTAGTATCTGTTGCCTTGCATCAGAAATTGAATTATTATGAGGCTTTGTGCAAATAACACACCAAATTGAGTTGAACTTAAAGTTTTTTGCAAATAAGCTAGTTTATACCTCTGTTTAGTAAAAGGGGGGCTGGAGAGAGGAGAAACTGTTTCAGAAGAAAATTACAGTGCACTAGATTCTAGTTTTGTCCATATTTTTAGTTTAGATCTTTGTGACTCAATAAAATGTGAAAAAAAGTTTAGTATGGGGAACCAGCAGTTAGCATAATGGCTATGTCGCTGGACTCCCACGTAGTCGACCGCGGTTCGCGTCTTGGACCCGGTGGCTTACAACTCACGCCGGGCGCGTGTGCGTGCGTGCCCAAGATCCCGAGAGGAGAATGGAGGAGAAGGGATTGCGGCGTGACCATCCCCCCTGGGGGGTGATTTCTCGCTTTCTGTCTCTATGTCTCTCTCTGTCTGTCTGGCGAGCGCACGCGCCCTATAGCAAAAAAAAAAAAAACCTCTCCAAAAAAAAAAAAAAAAAGTTTAGTATGGAAAGGAGGGAGGGGAAAGGGGAAGGATAAACAAGTAAAAGTATGCTTATTGACAAACAATGAGAAGTTATTTGCTGATGATAATGTTTACAGTAATATCTTTGTCTTGACTGACATACATGGTATTTGTGCTGGAAAAAGAAATGTTGTGCACTGTAAAGACATGTGATTAAATGTAAATAAATAAATAAAAAAAGAAAAAAATGTTTTTGCACACTTTCCTCTGGAGCCATTTAGATGAAAAAGGAACACACATAACACCTATTGTACCAATAACACAGAAGTCTCACGAGAGCAGCTGATGCTACTGCCAGTCTGAGTGCACAGAGACTAGGAAAGGATGAGTCTAATGACTGTGAATAGAGTATAGGGTTGGTGTGTGGAGGAAAAGATGAAGCAGTCAACAACACCCCTAGAGAAAGCCCAGCACATACATTAAATATGCTGGATAGCTGAGTGGTTGTTTCAGAAAAGCAATGCTTCTAGAGATGAAAGTAAATAGAAAGAGGGAGGCATCCTTTATGATCACATAGTGGGAGGAAAGGAGGAGGAAATGAGGGAGACTGCAGCAATGGTACAGAGCCACACACCCCGTCCTGAACCAGGTTATCCAAGAGGAAGATTCGCTTCTCTCTACAAATAAAAGAGGAGACTTTCGAGCAAGCAATTCTGTCCAGGAAATGAACTGATGCTGAAAAAAAAAAAAAAAAAAGTCCATGCAAAGTTATTGTAAACAGAAAAAATAAAAGTCAAGTATTTCAGCTGTTGAAAATTGACCACCAAAACCACTACAAAGCAGAAGAAAACTGTAAGGCAATACTCTAAATGGAAGAAGTAGACTCCAAACAAGCTTTCCATGATTTCTACTGTAACTAAATATAACCGAATAATGATCTAAATAACCAACCACTGATAGAATGCCCAATGAAGAATTCATGCGTGAGGGACTTACAGTAATTATAGGGACCTATGGTACCAAAGTAATAATTCAGACAAAAATTTTCAAGAGGTGCTAAATCTAGGAAGTGGTATTTTGAATAGGATATTTGCACAGAATCAAGGTATTGCTACATAATGGTATTTACATTTTACAAAAGGAAAAACACTGACATCAGGACAGAGAAATACAGTAAGTAGGTCTTTAATTTGGCAATCAAAGTTAACATCTCCTCTAATGGCTTCCTTGACATCACATGTACCCCGATGTGATGCAATGAAAAAACTACATCATTTATTCACTACTTCATTGATTCACCACCTTACACAGTTACCTAATTGTGAGGAAACGTTAAACTCTTATTGAACGATTATCCTTTAAAAAGTCAATGTTGCAAAAGAAAAAGAAGGGTGGAAGAATTATTTCAGATAAAGTGCGATTAAAGAGACATGGCAGATAAATATTAATGTGTGTGACTGGATTGGGTCCCCAGCAGGAAAGAATGCTACACAGGACGTTGTGGACATCACATTGTCAGGTAGGCCTGAACGCAGAGATGATCGCTGCTCAGACTGCAAGGCTCACTGTCCTGGCTGCTGGGTTGACTGGCCACACTTCCAAGGACGTGGCCAGGGAGGGACTGGGTTAAGGTGGGTTGGTATTCGCAGTGTGAATAAGATCATGATGTCCTCATGTTCTTCTTCTCCCAAAGTGACATCAATGAGGGGGTCCAGATAATGGCTGGTGCAAGCAGGGTTTGCGAGGAACCCACTCTAGGCTAGAGAAAATCACTTGTGTGGATTTCCTGAGAAGTCTGCAGCTGTATTGGAAGGAGTAGGTGGAGGAGGGGGAAGCAGATAATCCTGTGCTCGACTGAGAGGAGGGCGATGAGTGTCAGACAGCTTTATGGCAGCCTGTGCAAAGGCTGCTGTCTCCTCTGCATCCAGGAGGCATGGTCAAGCCCTCCTGACTTGGAGACACGCAAGGCTGCCAGAGGGCCCTGCAGTGGAATATAATATTATCCATGCTGAGGGTGGAATAATGCTCCTTTCCCAATGCTGTCTTCTCCCTGATCCTGGAACCTGTGAATATATTACCTTAGGTGACTAAGAGACTTTTAGGACAGGATTAAAGTTGTAGATCTTCGGACCAGCAGTTAGCACAATGGCTATGTCGCTGGACTCCCATGTAGTCGACCGCTGTTTGAATCCCGAACCCGGCGGCTTAAACTCATGTGGGGCGCGTGTGCATGCATGACCAAGATCCCGAGAGGAGAATGGAGGAGAAGGGATTGTGGCATGGCCATCCCCCCTTGGGGGGTGATTTCTCGCTTTCTGACTCCCTCTCTCTGTCTTTCTGGCAGGCGCACACACCCCATGGCAAAAACCTCTCCAAAATAAGAAAAAAAAAGTTGCAAATCTTGAGAGGAAGAGATTATCCTGTGTAATCTCAGTGAGTCCAAACTAATCACGAGTCCTTAAAAAGGGAGAGTGTTTCCTGGCTGTAGTCAGAGAGAAAGAAGAACAGGAAAAAGGGAGAGTATATGGGAGAGATCCTCAACTCACCACTGCTGGCCTTGAAAAAGGGGGAAAAGGAGCTTATGCCAAGAGGGGCAGTGGTCCCTGGAATCTGGGAACAGCTGTCATCTTGTCACTAGTGTCTGAGCGAAGCTTTGGTCCTGCTACATCGAAGAACCGGATTTCGCCAGCGACCTGGATGACAGGGTGCAGTTACTCGTTGAGCCCCCAGAGGGGAGTTCAGACTCCCGTCACCTCAACTGAAGTCCAGGGGGATTTGTCCAAGATTCTCTACCGACAGAACGATAAGAGGGAAGCTTGTTTTAAGCCACTGCTTTGTGGTAACTCATTAAAGCTGCAATGGGAAAAGAATACAGTCCACACTAGGACTGACTCAGTTGGAATCTGGGTGTAGGTTTCTATCACCAGAATTTGATAACTGTACAGTTATGCAAATAATTTTCTTATTCCTAGGACATATTCTGAGGGAATTAAAGTCATGAGAAAGATTTAGGCAATGTTTATTCAAATGGTTTAGGGGAAAAAAGAGATAAACGTGACTAAATGTTAATAATTGGTGAAGTCCAAACAAAGGATGTATAGGTGTTCCTTGTGCTGTTCTTGCAACTTTCAAGTTTGAAATTATTCCCAAATAAAAAGCTTTTTTTCTTCTTAAAGAGGTTTTAGCCTTAGGGTGTGTTCACTTGTCAGAGAGAGAGACAGACAGAGACAGTGAAAAGGAAAGTGAGAAATCACCTCCCAGGGGGGATGGCCATGCCACAATCCCTTCTCCTCCATTCTCTTCTCAGGCTCTTAGATGTACACGTGCACGCACCTGGCATGATTTTCAAGCCACTGGGTCTGGGACTCAAATCATGGTTGGCCATGGAGGAGTCCAGTGATGTCCCGATGCCTTCTGCTGCCCCCCCCAATAAAAAGCTTTTAAAAAGTACTATGCCACTGCCTCCTTGTTCTTCCTGTATAAGCCTTAACATGATCTGCCTGCTCCAGAGTGATGTTGCTGGCTGACCTTGTTAGCTGTACTGTTCTGTGTTTTTGCTAAATATAGGTCTCTGATAACGTATATAAATTAGGCACAGTAAGAGATGAGCAACTATAACAATATGCTATAATAAAAGTTATATGAATATGGCCTTTTTCTCATAACATTGTACTATAGCCATCATTTTTTTTTCTTTTTTTTTTTTTAAAGTTTATTTCTTATTTCATGAGGGAGACAGAGAGAGCCGGACACCCCAACAGGGTCTTCACACAGTGATTTACTCGCAATCTCAGGCCGCCTGCACCACAGGCAGGAATTCCACACCTGTCCTGTGCAGGAAGGTCTCTGGATGTGAATCCAGTACCTTTCCCACATGGCTCCAGTTGTATTTTTCCTTGCCACCTCCTGGCCCCTGGACTCATCTACCATCTTACCCCAGATACCTGCAGGTACTTGAAACCATGGAGAGCAAAACCGCAAGCAAAGGGTGAACCCTGTCTCAGCCTCCACTGTTCTTGTGTTTAGACCCAGCTGCGCTGCTATCCCTCAGAGCTTTCATGCAGGCTGATCTCTGCCTGGCACACTCTTCACCCTTTCTTGTTTGACAGTTGTGATACCAAAGAAGGATGAAACAGAAAATAATGCAACACAATCCTTTCAACTATTAAGGCACTATACAAAACAAAACTTAATAATACATTAAAGGGCTAAATAAAAATTTGAGTGCATTTTAAAAAATTTAAATTCCTGACTTGGTAATAAATAACTAATATAAGGAACAGATGTTCTCTCAATTAAGGAAATGCGGTTTTCTCTGTAAGATGTTTGTTGTGAAAGTTGACTGTAACGATAAAGAGACAGAGTTGAATTTATGAGAGCATTTAGGGCATCTTCTGCAGTGCCGTACTTTCGTTGATGCCAAGGTCACACTGATGCAGAACAGAGCAGCCTTTCCTTTTTTCTTTTCTTTTTTTATTTTTAAAAGAATTATTTTATTTTTAATTTATCATAATAATTATTTTTAAGTTTTGCTATAGTGCACATGTACAAGAATGAGAGGAAGTGGGAAAATAAGCTGCCAGGTCTAGGACTCGAACCATGGTCAGGTATGTGGAAGTCCAGCACCTTAACCACCATGGCACCTGCTGGCCCCATGGCTTTTCTTTTGAAGTGCCTTTTCAGTGATGTTCCAGCTATAAATTTACCTGGAAACATATGGACATTCAATCATACGTTCCATTACCCACATGATCCTCATTTCATTATATGACATGACGTACATTCATTACCCTACTTTCCACGTAGCATAACATTACATTATTCACGGTCATAAACATTTCATCCACTAACAAGGGTGAAAGGTCTTATTTTGACACTTTTGAACTCCTTGAACACATCCCAACGTGGACAACAGTGTCTCATTTCTCCTATACCCGAATTCACTGGACAAACACTGATAGCGTCCTGCATAGGACAACTGCTGGCTTTCTCCCATACCTAACGTACAGATACTCCTCGACTTACCATGAGGTTACAGCCCCACAAGCTGAATCCGTCGTAAGTTGTAAATATAAGTTGAGGATGCATTTAATACACCTAAGCTACCAAACATCATCGCTCATCCTAATCTACCTTAAACATGCTCAGAACACTTACAGTAGCCTGCAGTGATGTAAAATAATCTAACACAAATCCTTTTAAAAAATGAAGTGTCACAATCTAAATGATGTACAGTGATTTAATGTATGAATAAGAATTAAACACATTAATTTAAAAAATGAGTACCCTGCCAAAAAGAAATATTCTGAACATTATCTTTAAAATTCAGTATTCTGAAATTTTGAAAGTGTCTATTAACTGTTAAGAACTATGGAGTATGAGCAAAATTTTTTGATATGTAAAGTAAATGTTTGTGGGAAAATGTAAAAATAAATAAATAAATGGAAAAAATTGGTTATGAAAAAAATAAAAAGTAACAAGTGTCGATGGCTGAGCTGTTGTGAGGCCACAGTGCGGTAAGGCTCTGTAATGCTGGAAGCCACATGGAAGATCGTCATTTAGTTCCTGAGTTGGCCTGTACGTGTTGGGCACACATGTGTGCCTGTGATTCTGGCTAGTTAAAAGGCTTGGGGTGTCGTTGGGGGGATCATGGCATGAGACAATGTTTAGGGGGCTTCTTTCTCTCTTATACATACACATCAAATAAATAAACAAATTATAAATACAAATAAAAACCAAGTGCTCAATATCTTATGTAATTTATTGATGACTACACTGAGAGTGTAAAAGAGAATGGTTTGTATAGATAAGTGACGTATCCGTCTACTGGTTGTGATGGCTTTCACAACATCCTACAGTCAGAAAATTAAACTGAACCCTCATAAGTCAGGGACCATCTGTATAGAACTCTGTACTATGAAGGGATGAAGTGAGAAAATAATGCTATGTCCATATATAATGACCAGATCAAAATATAGGACAAAATGAACAAAATAGTAGATAAGTCATTGTACTTTTTGTAATACTTGCCTTTCTTAAATTTATTCTGAATACATATAGGAGGCATTCTGGATTGAGACAGGTTTCTTATAAATTATCTCCCAGAGAATAACATGTCCCCCTCTACTTCTTTTCTACACCTTAATCCGTGATGATGCAATGGGAGCCCATAGTCAATGAAAATTGATCAAACATGAGTATCCTGATGCCCCATGGGTGAGGAACCAGTAACAATGGATTAACAGTGGACTATTGGATAACAATCTCCCTTCCTCCCTGGAATGAGAGAGAGAGAGAGAGAGAGAGAGAGAGAGAGAGAGAGAGAGAGAGAGAGAAGCTTCGGCTCCTTGAGAAGAGATAGAATTCCAGGTTCACACTCAGATCTTCTGTGATGTTAATATGTCTTTCCAAGGGCCTGATAAACCCCGAGTATCTCTGAGTTTTATGACCTGAAGGTGCCTCCAAGGTCTGTTTTATACCTTCTGAAAAGTATATACTTAGGGAGACAGCACTTGAGTCTTCTTGATACTTTGGGAGTTTAACCTAGGGATTTTCTCCAGGCTGTAAGAAGTTTTATTCTTCTTTATGATCTCAAAAAAATCTCTGAACAATTAATTAAATACATGATCTAGACCTAATTCTCACAGAATATGAAGAGTCTAAGGAGGGTTTAGCTCTTACAGAAGCACTGAGAAATCTAGAGAAGTTTTATTTCCCCACAGAAGTGATAAAGAAATGCAAAGGAGATATAATGAAGAAGCCAGGTGGTATGCATAATCTTCATGGAAAAAATATCTTTTAGCTGAGGGTTGAATGGTGAGTATAATTTCAATGAGTGCAAATAGGAGATGCTGGTGATGCCTTTTAATTTATGAATAATAAAGGTTAGTATGTATAAATGATAAGTGTTATTGTTAATAATTTATAAGGGTTAGAAACAATGCAAAGTTTACATATGGCCCTTTTTTATTTTGCTTATTGTATACCTGAAAAATCTTGGCAAAAATAAGAATTTAGCAGTAGCATATTATCAATCATAATGCAGAAGAAATAAAATTAAAAGGAAATATCATTGAATTTGAATGTACTTGGTTTAAAAACTAGGTTATGGTCAGCTGCTCATGTAGTAATTAAAGTGGCTGGATCTCACATGGCAGCACTGTTTGATCCTGGACCCAGGAGCTCAGAAAACATGCTGGGTGCCCAAACTCCAGAGAGGAGAATGGAGGAGCAGGAAGTAAACCTGCCCCGCCCCCTGGGGGGGATGCTTTCTCACCTGTCTCACGTTTTCTCTCTCTCTTTCCCCGTCTCTCTCTCTCTCTCTGGTAAACACAACCTATAACCAAAACCAAAAACCAAACAAGGATGGAAAATTTAAAATTTTATTCTCTTGTTATATCTTTTCTTTGGTCGGGAGCTAAAATAATTCCAAAATATACTTTTTGGCATATTTTGAGAGGGTCTGCAGATATAAGAATTAACTTGCTAACTTTTTGTAAAAGAGATTTACATCTATTAACATCAGGAAAGTCAGCAGCATATACAAGCAGCCTTTTCTGATGTTCCCTCTTACCTATTTTGGAACAGGAAGAATGAGATTAGAAGTGTGATGTCTGGCTCGGACAGACAAAGATTGTTTCCATTTCCTTCCCACTCCCTCTCTCTTAGTTCAGCTCCAAACCTTTGACTTGTCTGTTGCCCTTGCCCTTGTATTTCCTGTTTATTTCCTCATGCTCATAAATCCTGGGTATTCTTTGTAACTCCTACGTATTTTCTGCAGAAAAACCAAACTCTGTAAAATATGGAAATTCTTTTCTGAACTGCAGTTGCCCATGTGGGATAAGACTCCTTTAACCTCCAGGGCTACCCTTATTTTATTATTATTCATTGACACACAATAATTGTACATATTTATGACAAACAATGTGATTTTTAACACATGGATACGATGGGTCATAATCAAAAGGGTAATTAGCGTATCGGTTACCTTAAACATTTATCATTTCTTTGTATTGGGAACATTCAAAATCCTTTCTCCTAGCTATTTTTTTTTTTTTTTTTGAGAGATTTTCGCTATAGGGCGCGTGCGCTCGCCAGACAGACAGAGAGAGACATAGAGACAGAAAGTGAGAAATCACCCCCCAGGGTGGATGGCCACACCGCAATCCCTTCTCCTCCATTCTCCTCTTGGGATCTTGGGCATGCATGCACACGCGCCCGGCCTGAGTTTTAAGCCACCGGGTCCGGGACGCGAACCACTGTCGACTACATGGGAGTCCAGTGACATAGCCATTACACTAACTGCTGGTTCCCCTAGCTATTTTGAAATCATCAGTAACTTATTAACTACAGTCATTGTGCTCTAGAACACTGTAACTTGTTCCTCCTGCATAACTGTAAGTTTTAATCTGTTAATGAATCTCTCCTGATCCCTCTCCTCTGTCCCTCTCCCCAGTCTTCCCAGCCTCTAGGAACCATTATTCTACCCTCTACTTCCAGGAGGTCAACTTGGTTAGCTTTCACATACAAGTGAAAATGTGCAATATTTCTCTTTCTGCATTTGACTTATTTCACATAGCATAATTTCCTCCAGGCTCATTTACACATTTCTGCAAGATCTTGTCTTTTTTCAATGCCCAAATAGTATTCCACTGAGTATACCACATTTTTGCAGGTTTATTCTAAGCAATTTGAATGTCTGTGGCCCAGAAACACAAACTCAGTCAGCCTAGAGAGAGTGCTCTGAGGAGACTGGGTTACAACATGTCCTTTATTTTTTATTTTGTAAGTTTTTTTAATATTTTAAAATTTTGCCAGAGGACACATGCACTTACTGGAGAGAGAGAAAGAGAGAAAAAGAAAGTGAGAATGCATTCCCCATGGGGGATGGTGATGGTATCCTTTCTTCTCCATTTCTCCCTCCTTTTATGATTTTGGACACACATGTGCATGTACCTGGCATGTTTTTCAATGGGTCCAGGACTTGAACTATGCAGCTGGCCACGTGGTATCCAGCTCCTTAACCACTGGAGCTCCTTACCCACTATACCACTAGCTGTCCTAGAGCACATCTTTTAGATATTTTAGGAAAGCAGAAGCCACAGATCAGTACCTAAAGATTATATATTGGATTGGCCTGAAAGGCAGGTCATCTTGAAGAAGGCTCTAACAAGTCATAGTTAGATTTAGATATTTTTTAATTTGTTATTTTCAAAAAGAGTACGGCGTTGTCAAAAGTTAGGGTAACCAGAAAGGAATGTTCAAGCTTAACTTTAACATAGGTAAGGGAGTTTACTAATCATAATGTGATGTTACCAGAGTCAGGACCGATAAGAAAGTCACAGTTACTGAGGCAAGGTTACCTATTTAGTAAGAATGAATAAATTTTTAGAACAAATGAAGATGACCAGAGTTCAGTCCTCAGTATTGAGCTTTCAATTTGTATAAAGCACCTAAAAGTAGACGGAAATTTAAGTTCAGATTCAAATTTATCTTTTTTTTTTTTAAATAACTATTTATTTTATTTTTTATTTATTCATTCATTGATTTTTAATTTGACCAGAGAGAGACAGAGGGTGAGAGTGAGAGAGAGAGGAAGTGAGAAAGCAAGCCACCAGGTCCAGGACTCGAACCCCAGTTGGCCATGTGGGAATGTCCAGCGCCTTAACCACCATGCCACCTGCTGGTCCCAGATTCAAATTTATCTTTCAGCTCATAGGTAGAATGATGCTTAAATTAAAAAAAAAAAGACACTCAGCAATGTTATTAGATCATATACACAGACAACATAAATTTCATTTTTTAAAAAAGTTAGTACAATTTGGGAAAAGAAATTTGATGGGTCAAAAAATGTATTCTACCCTAAAAAAAACCCAAAACAGATGATTTAATCAACATATATTAATTTTATTTTAAAATGGCTTTTATATAAATATTAAAATATAATATTTTAATTTTAAGAACTAAATATTGTCAAACATAATTTTGTTTTGTTTTGTTTTTAGAGGTTTTAGCTATAGGGTGTGTCCACGTGCCAGACAGAGAAATACAGATACAGTGAGAGGGAAAGTGGAAAATCACCCCATTGGGGGATGGTCATCCCACAATCCCATCTCCACCATTTTCCTCCTGGAATCTTGGGAATGCACGTACACATGCCCGGCGTGATTTTCAAGCCACCAGGTCCGGGACTTGAACTGTGGTCAGCCATTTGGGAGTCCAGTGACCTCACCACTACACCATCTGTTGGCCTCAATGTAATTGTTTTTGAATTGAAATTTTATCTATTAACAATTTGCTAAATTAAACAATATATATTTAAGAATTGAAAAAAAAAGCATGAATGGAAGTTTAATTTTGCCTAGGCATTTCAATTTTTTAATTTCTAACTGAATACTTCAAGATACTGTATTAAAAATGTTTTTTATAGTACACTTAAGTTGTCACCTCTAAGAATGTACATTTCATTTTCCATGATATGCTCAATTTCAAATCTCATTCAACCTCCAATTTTACAATTGGAAAATTACATTTCATTCTTTGTAAAACTGACCAGGGACTCCATAAAAAAGGTTGTCCCTCAGTATGATATAGAAGAAAAATAAAAATCCCCTCAAACTGAAAAATTAATAAAGTTTAAGCTAAAAGTCAAGTGTCTTTCTAAGAGGCTTGGAGTGCTAAATTCATTTAATTCATTTATATTTTAAAGGCCTAAAATAAGGGGTAAGACTTCAGATTTTGGTTATGCTAGCTAAGTTACCTTGGACATGAATGAGAGCCATAATATTTCTAAAACTCTCACTAAAGGAAAGGTAAGGTTTTAAGTTAAATTCTTAAGTTGTTTTGTAGAATGGAAACTGTTGATGGTGTAGAATTTCTGAGTTTGCCAAATTCATGTCTTGTGATCATGAAGAATGAGAAGCATGGACAAAGGAGGGGCAGTAAAGCAAAGTTTATTTAAAGAGGAAAGGTCCTGCAATGGGTGGGGGTCCCAAAAGAGGGTTACCAATTTGGGGCTCTCATCAGGGTTTTTATCCCAGCAAGGAAGAACTTGTTCATGCTTTTTTCTCTTGGGGGTGGGGGGTCACATGCTAGCCAGGTTATTCATTTTGGAAAAGTAGTGGTAAATGATTGCTCAAGTCTTTGAGAACTTTAGGTTTTAGAGACCATGATCTAATGTTTGCCCAAATCTTTGTTTGAGATCTCTGGCCTTAAAGACCATTATCTAGATTGTGGAATGTAGTGGAGCTATGAAAAGCCATAATTGCTAATCCTTGCTTTGAGTCATGTGGTCTACTATTTTAAGCTGCGCTGTGAGGAGTTCCTAGAGAAAGCTTGACTACTGGGCCTCCATCTTTGGGCCTTTAAAAATGTATGTGGGGAAGACTTTGAAGGAACTGAGCCTTTTTGGCCTCAGTGACCCAATCTCCTTGCTTGCATAGGGCAATAAATACACATTGTCCTTCATTTACCTTGTGTCTACAGTTTGGTTTGTAGTGCTTGGGTAAGCCAACTTGGTTTGAGTTTGATAATATGTAACTCTGCTAAAAGTTATAATAATTGGGACTCCAGATTGTACAGTGGTTACATTGCTACACTTGCACGTGGGCAACTCCTAGTCCTAGACCTAGTGGCTTGAAACTCATGCTGGGTCCAGGTGCATATGTGCTCAAGATCCCAGGAGGAGAATGGAGGAGAAGGGATTGTAGTGTGGCCATCCCCCTTGGGGGGTGATTTCTCAATTTCCCTCTCACTGCCTCTGTCTCTCTCCTTGTCTTCAGTGACCTAAAGCAAAAACCTTCCCACAAAAAAAATTATAGTAATTATCTTTTGCATTAAATAATGAGTCATAAGAAAGTTCTCAGATATTATGTGATGATATATTTGAAACTTTATTTTGTTCCAACTGTCCTCTCATGTCGTTTCTCATTTTGTATGCACTGTCATCCCAAGTATTAGGTTGTTGGGAAAGTCATAACACATTTTTCTATGTTTTTCTGTGCAAAAATGTATCATGACTTTCCCAACAACCTAATAGTTTTCAGCAGTAAACTCATAGCAATATTCTCATTCTCTGTATAATCTGAAAGATAGGGACACTGAGGGGGAGAAAAACAGAATTAGCTGGATGACAGTTCATTTTAGCTATTTAATTAAAAAAAATAAGGTTGTTTATCTAGCTTCAATCTGAACCCAAGTAGAAAAGTAAACAAAAGATGAGAATTTACATTGGTGAACTAACAAAGTATAGAGATGAAGGAACTTGCTGTCTGAGGCTCACTGAAATATCACCAACAAATAGGCAGCTTAAAAAGAGAAAGCACGTACAGATTAATGGAATGTGTACACATAGGAACCCCACAAGTATGGCTCAGGGAAAGAACAAACGACTGAAGGTTCTATACCCTACAGGAATGGTTCTCAACCTTTTTGGCACCAGGGTCCAGTTTTGTGGAAGACAAGGTTTCCAGAGGCAGGCAGGGTGCAGAGGGATGGCCTGGGGAAGATTCAAGTGCATTTAATTTATTGCGCACTTTATTTCTATTATTATAACATTGTAATATATAATAAAATCATACAACTCAACGTAGTGCAGGATCATTGGAAACCCTGAATTTGTTTTCCTGCAACTACTCGGTAACATCTGGGGGCTCCCATCAGCCACCACTGATCTGACAGGAGGCAGAGCTCAGGTGATGTTGTGAGTGATGGGAAGTGGCTGTAAATACAGATGAAGCTTCACTTGCTCACTGCTCACCACCTGCTGTGCAGTTCAGTTCCTAACAGGCCACAGACAAGCACATGCCCATGGCCTGGGGGTTGGGGACCCCAACCCTACAGAACAGAGAATAATTGGAGTTAAGAGTGAGGGAAAAAATGAAAAGAATGCTGTCTTTCTGGACTAGGTGTCACACCTCTAACTACTTTCTGTTCCAAGAATGTTAAGAAGATACTATAGCATCAGGAAAGGCTGCAGCTGCTCCTGACGCTCCTGATTTAAATATCTTTCACAAAATGTTATCAAGTTCATTTCTGTGTCTGCAGACCCTCTGAAGAGTTATCTCAAAATATGCCAAAGAAGTATATTTTGACTCCCCCACACAAAGAAGTTCTACAGGTTTTCTTTTTCATTTTCATTTTTATTTCTTTCATATATTCAATCACATCTTATGCTCACTGTAAACCTTTGTTGATCCTATTTAAATTAAACATTCCTCAACTTATTGATAAAACATCACTGTTCTTCTGCAGGGTGTTCTGAAAACCTGAGTGGTAGACAGTGCAGTGACTACATTTTCTTATTGCTATGCATGCTTTCAAATAACCCACTAACCAGGAGATCTAAAGTGCCTACTAAAATCTTTCCCAAAGATTGTTTAGTTTTAAACTACATTTAATGCTAAAGTGAAACATATCCCATGTCCAGGGAGATCATTCTGGTGATGAAGTCCTTCGAAACTCAAAAGAGTGTTGAAAAAGAAACCTGCCTGCCTTCCAGAATTAGACTGTATGAAGGTAATTGAGCCAAATGGCGGTTTTATCCCCAAGTGAAATTACTTCCACTGCATAGAGTATAAAGCATCTGAAGATTTATCTGACATTCCTGATACCTCGGCAGTGACACTGATATTGGATGACACATTTGGCATAAGGGAAGGATCATTTCTCTTTAGAATACTCTATATTTGTTAATTAAATGATCATTGCTGAATGCATCCTCTTCATGAATATAAATTACTAGCCCAGCAGAGGACTTACACTCATGTGCCATCTTTTATTATGAAGGATTTTCAAGGGTGAAATGAACCTATTTCACATTGCTACTTGACATGTTTAGGGATTGCTTTATCTAGCACTGCAACATTGTCCTTAAGTAACTGTGTTATATTCAGGATGGAGCTCAGTAAATATGACAGCCCTTATCCTCACTGGTGGAGTCTATTATTATTATTTTTCTTAACTAGGCACATATTGCCAGCAGAATTCTGCACAGCCAGATTCTTTGGTAATGGGGCCGCAGTAATTATCCATATTTATTTCAATGCCTTGTTGATCAATGTTGACTTGTTATATGCTTAAATTTGACTATCATTGATTTTTATTTCCTACTTGGTACTATCATTTAAACTCAGTGTGATTCCTGAATAACAGAGTATGCCCCAATGGCTAGGTTTCTCACAGGAAAATAAGCTCCATGAGGGCAGAACATTTTGTCTATTTTATTCGCAGTGTAAACCCATGCCCCAAATAGAACCAGACACATCATAGGTGCTCAATAAATAAGTATCCTGTGACTGACTGTGTGTAGGTAATTGAGCCAAATGATGGTTAAATCAGTGGTATAGATGAACAAAAGAAAACATATGAATATTTACAACACTATCTTTATTGAGGGGCTGGATGAGTGCAGCAGTAAACTGTGACTCTAAGAGGAACTCTCATCAGAACATCCCTGGTTGAAGTCTTGAGAGCTCCCTGAGCATGTCAGGCACATGCACGCCCATGGTCTGGGGCTGGCTGAAGCTGAAACACCAGCCTTATGTTGGGAGCATTCTCACACAAGAGCCTTATTTTCGATTTTCTACAACTCAAATCTTCCCCATGTAAGTCTCTTTTTTAGATATATTACCAGGGTCATCATATTCTCAAGTATTCAGATCTTTTGCTGCATCATTCATATACATAGTATTTTAGTATTTTGATTGATTGTTTGTTTGTTTCTTTTTTTTTTTTTTTTTTTTTTTTTTTTTTTTAGAGAGAGAGTTTTTTTGCTATGGAGGGCATGCACTCACTAGAGAGACAGAAGAACAGAAATTGAGAAATCATCCCTCTCCCCCACCCCCAAGAGGGTGGCCACGCCACAATCCCTTCTTTTCTATTTTCCTCTTGAGATCTTGGGACTACATGCACATGCTCCTGGCATAAGTTTAAGCCACCAGGTCCAGGACTCAAACCGTGGTTGGCCATGTGGAAATCCAGTGACATAACCGCTACACCATCTGCTGGCTTCAATATTTTGATTTTTAATGTTTTATTATAGTCATTGATTCCAATGGCAGGAAATGCATATGCTTATCATTATACTTGTTTTTAAAATAGAGTATCTTATCATAACAAAATGGCATTATTGTGATGATTTCCAAATCTTCAAGTATCTAACTCAAATAGTGTCCATAATTATTGTTCTAAGTTGACTTGTGAAGAAGAAATTAGATAATGACATCTAAAGTAATATGTGCTTCTTAATAAGGAGCTGAATTTATAATTTATACCTTGAATAATTAATATATAAAATAAAAATAAAAACCATTAATATTACATACCAGCAAAATTTGGTATCTCATATCAGTGTTCATTGTCATCTAATAATTGCTCGCTATAACAAAATGGTTTTGATATATACACTGTTTAAATAGACAAATATTTTAATTATGACACAAGACATGATGGAATGACTAATATCCAGTTACTACTAAAACTGCATAAAATGAAATTAATCTTTTAAAATCATACAGAAGCCAAAATTCAGCGAGTACCATATCATTAAAACCATTGAAGGAATTAAGAAAATTTTTGAAAGAAAAGTTTATAATAATATAATATTTATGATAAAATCCAGAGTCTATGTACAATCAATCATCACAAGATATTTTGTAGGTGGAAACATTTTAATTTATTTTCATAATATTTGCCTTATTTTTAGCTTTGTCAATATTATGAATATGGGTAGAGAGGGGAGAATATTGTGTGCCAAAATTTAAACTTACTAAGACCTACTTAAAGTAAATAATTCTACAAAAAAAGTTTATCAGTCTAATGACTATCCCTATAGAAGACAATACACAAATATAGTTCTCTCTCTATATATATAATATATCTATCTCTATCTCTCTATCTCTCAATCTATCTATGAAAAAGAGAGGAAGAAAGAGAGAGTGGTAGAAGGTTTTTGTTGTTGTTGTTGAGTTTTCTTTCGCTATAGGGCGTGTGCGCTTGCCAGAAAGACAGAGACAGAGATACAGAAAGTGAGAAATCACCCCCCCCCCCCCCCAGAGGGGATGGCCACACCGCAATCCCTTCTCCTCCATTCTCCTCTCAAGATCTTGGGCACACACACACACATGTGTCTAATGTGAGTTTAAGCCACTGGATCTGGGACTCGAACTGTGCTCGGCTACATGGGAGTCCAGCGACATAGCCATTATGCTAACTGCTGGTCCCAGTATTAGGTATTTTTGATAGAACCTGACCGTGCTGCGATCCTCTCTTCCCAGCTTCCAGGTCAGTCAGGATCACAGGTATATGCCCAACACGTCTAGGTTCGTCTGGATCCAAACGCAGGCCATCAGTGCAGCTCCAACACTGTGCAGGGGCTCTGCTACCAGACTAGCACAGACCAGGCCTGGCTGCTCATTGCACAGTTTCCAAGACAGAGTTTGCATAAAGGAAAGCTTCATTATAGGAAATACCAAGTGGGTCACAGTAAAATCCAAGACTCTTAAAGTCCCATCTCCCTGACTGAGAAGTGGCAGGACAGGAATGTGACAACTTGAAGGTGTAGTGTGGGAAAGCAGGTGATTCCCAGAAAAGTTTTTATGAGGTCATCTTTGATGGATAGAATTGTTTTCTTGGTGTCAGGCAATCTTGAGGAAGGTCCAGAGTGAGAAATTATCCTCGGGTTTGTTCTGGATAACAATAAAGAACTTTGAGGACACATGGATTTCTTCAATCTTTTTTTTTTTAAGAGATTTTTGCTTTAGGGTGTGTGTGCTCACCAGAGAGACAAAGAGAAGCAGAAAGACAGAAAGCAAAAAATCACCCCCAAAGGGAGATGGGCCATACCACAATCCCTTCTCCATTCTCCACTTAGGATTTTGGGCATACACACACATATGCCTGGTGTGAGTTTCAAGCTGCTGGACTAGGGACTTGAACTCCAATCAATCACGTGGTACTCCAACACCTTAACCACCACACTACCTGCTGGTCCTAGATCTCTTCAATCTTTAACTACATACTACTTATGACTGTGTCTTAAAAAGGTTAAACAATTAAGGGCATTGAAGAGATTTTGGGCATTCACCCATAGGCGCCTGGTGTTTTACAAGCCACTTGGTCAGGGATTTGAACCATGGAGTTTGGATTCAGCTACCTCAACCACCATGCCACTGGCTAGCCTGACTGGCTGTATTTTGGGGCTAATGCCTACAGTCTTTTATATTAAAAGAAAAAGTCCTTTTCTTATATTTATACTGGAGCCTCCATGGCATTCTGAATACTGGAGACCTTGGCTAAGGCTTGACTACCTATGAAGAGGGAGAATAGAGGGGAAATATCCTGATTCTACTTCTTTGCCCATGATTGTTTAAAAAACAGGGTGAAACTAATCGTCTAACATGATAAAATTTCTAAACTTTCTATCAGCTGCTTAAAATGTTTATCCTCCATAATGCTCTGATAAGAGCGTCCTGGCTTCGTGGAGTGGCTGTGCCCTGCTGAAATATGTAAATGTATTTATAGTATGTCTATATATCTACATCAATATGTACCTATATTTAGGAGAGAGCAGACAAGAAAAATATTTTTCTTTTTTTCTCTGGATGAGGAGAGTGCCCAGATATATGCATTTCCATCTCATCTGCATGAAAGATATGAATACATTTTCAGGGATAAAGCATATTTTATCTCAAAGAGCATTGCTTGTCATTCATACATTTATACCAGAGAAAGAGGAATCAATCTTCCATTTAAAGTTCAGTGTATGTGGTAGGAATTACAGATCTGATGATCATCAGAATTTTCTGCAAGTTGTAAATTTTTCAGTGGAATAGGCATATGTTATTTCTGGTCAGTTTATCCCCCATTCTCCTCCACTCCCTTAAAAAGGAAAGAAAGAAAACAGGCCAAAGACTTATGGAGACCTATCTGACGGAGTTATTCATGAAAGTACATCTGCTGGAGAGACTTTCTCAATTATGAATACCTCTTTAAGCTCACACTATAGAGACTAAATTTCCACAAACAAGAAGTTCAATGACCAATAATGCAAATATCTTTAAAAGACCTAATTGTATAAAACTATTGGTTTTTATTTATAGACAGTTCTCCTGTTAACACTGACAAGTTTGGCCATGTTTCATGTGATTGGCCTACGCTGCCTTTGCTGTCTTAGCACAGAGCAAAGCATATAGTGGGTGTTCCATGTAAAGGTGAATGGGAGATGAGCAGGGATTGAAATGAGTGGGGACCCGGCTGTATCATGGGTGGTAGCTCATCCACTGCTGATTCCCCCATACTTAAGGGTATGGTCCTTTGGAGTTCCAACCCACTACATGAAGTGTTTACTAAAGACTCTCCTTGGTTCCTCCCACACCACAATTTTTGTCACAGTAGACCCATTAATCAATTTGCACAGATTCTCAGCTTTTCAAATGACTTTCTGGGAAAACATTTATACCTGGAGAATGACTAGATCTAAATTCTGAGTGCACCTCTCTGAGTTTCCATGTTCCTATTTCATGAGAATTATTTCTTAACCTATTTAAATTATAATTTTATTGCACTGTTAGAGCTTCCATTTTCACATTGAATAGGTATGCTGAGGAAGGACAGTCTTGCCTCTTTCTTGAGCCTAGGGGTAAAGTACCTAATCTTTCACCATTTAATATGCAGTTACTTGATTTTTAAAAAAGTAAAATGGCTTTTATCAGATGGAGTAAATTTTTTCCTCTTATTAGCTTGCTGAGAGTTTTAAATCAGAAGTCAATGTTACTTTTTAAAATAAAAGTATTTATTTAATTTTATTTATCATCATCATTATTATTATTTTTAAAATTTGCTACATAGAGCTCACAGAGAGAGACAGACAGAGAGAGAGAGAGAGCATGAGAGAGAGAGTGAGAAAGCAAGCTGCCAGGTCTGGGACTCAAACCATGGTCAGTCATGTGAGAGTCCAGTGCCTTAGCCTCTAGACCACCTGCTGGCCCCATAATGTTACATTTTTATCACATTTTTCTATATATTTTTAAATTTATTAAATTTTAATTTATTATTAGTATTATTATTCATACATTCAATTGCTATACATCATTTATATTATAAAGAGACTTTACCAAGCATGATGTACACCTCAGTCCAGCCCAGTTGAGAATAATATACACATCCTCATCATAGATAATAAACCATATCTGTGTCCCAAAAGTGTCTTATCTCTCTATTTTTCCCCTAAATTTCCTTTCCTATGCTATTCCCCTCCCACACTCTTTCCACTTTGTTTCTAGTGTCCATTACAATTTTTAATGCTTTTATGTTCTCCAGTCTGTCAGTTGCTACCATAGAGTGCAAACAGTTGGTATCTGTTAAGTGGAGAATACAATGTCTCTCTTTCATAGCCTGACTTGCTTCACTCTTCCATAGCAACAAATTTTCCATATTTGTCCACTTTCTATCAAATTCCAGGGCCTTGTTTTTCATGGTCGAATAGTATTCCATGGAGTATATGCTCCACAATATTTCAATCCATTCATCTGTTTGTGGACATTTGGGTTGGTTCCATGTCTTACCAATTGTGAATAATGCTGCAATAAATATAGTTGTGTAAGAGCTTTCCCAACTGAGCGTGCTCCTGTCTTTTGGATAGATACCCAGGAGTGGAATTGCTGGATCATATGGTAGTTCTATTTGAAAGTCTTTGAGGAACCTCCGTATTGTTCTCCACAGTGGTGGGACCAATTTACATTCCCACCAACAGTGTAGGAGTGTTCCCCTTTCACCACATCTCCTCCAGCACCTATCACTATTTGTTTTTTCATCTTCGCCATTCTGACTGGGGTTAGGTGATATCTCATTGTGGTTTTGATCTGCATCTCCCTTACAATGAGAGATTTTGAGCATTTTTCTCATATACTTTTTGGCTGATCATATGACTTCCTTAGAAAGTTGTTTATTTAGTTCATTTTCCAATTTTTTAACTGGGTTAATCATTTTCTTCTGGGTAAGCCAGTTGAGTTTTCTGTGTATTCTGATTATCAGTCCCTTGTCAGAGGCACGGTTAACAAAAATTCTTTCCCATTCCAAAGGTAGTCCATTGACATTAACTATGGTTTCCTTTGCTGTGCAGAAACTTCTTAATCTGACATAATTCCATCTGTCTATTTTGGGGGTTATTGCCTGTGCTTTGGGGTTCTTGCTTAACAAGTCTTTTCCTACCCCAATGTCTCCCAGAGTTTCCCCAGTGTTTTCCACCAGTAGTTTTATAGTTTGTGGTCTTAAGGTTAGATCTTTGCTCCACTTTGAGTAGATTTTTTTAATGGTGATAGATAGGGGTTCAGATTTATCTTTTTGCAGATGGATACCCAGTTTTTCCAGCACCATCTGCTAAAGAGGTTCCCTTTTCACACTGGATTGACTGGTACCCTTTGTCAAAGCTGAGTTGGCTGTATGTTTTAGGGTTTACTAGTTGGGTCTCTACTCTGTTCTATTGGTCCACATGTCTTTTTTTTTTTTTTTTTTTTTTTTTCTTTTTTTTCTATAGGGCACGTGTGCTCACCAGAAAGACAGAGAGTGACAGAGAGACAGAAAGTGAGAAATCACCCCCCAGCATGGATGGCCACACCACAATCCCTTCTCCTCCATTCTCCTCTCAGGATCTTGGGCACACACGCACATGCGCCCGGTGTGAGTTTAAGCCACCGGGTTCGGGACTCAAACTATGATCGACTACATGGGAGTTCAATGACATAGCCATTATGCTAACTGCTGGTCCCGGTCCTCATGTCTGTTTTTGTTCTAATACTATGTTGTTTTGATTATCACAGCTTTGTAATATATTTGGGGATCAGGAAGTGAGATTCCCCCCTACTCCACTTTTCTTGTGCAGAATGACTTTGGCAATATGTGGTCTTTTATGATTCCAGACAAGTTCTATGATTGTCTTTTCTAGATCTGTGAAGAATGTCTCTTGTGATTTTGATGGAAATTGCATTACATATGTAGATTAATTTGAGTAGGATTGCCATTTTGATGATATAATTCTGCCTATCCAGGGACATGGGATGTCCTTCCACTTTTTTGTGTCCTTTTTTATTTCTTTTTAAGGTTTTCATAGTTTTCCTTGTAAAGGTCTTTGACTTCCTTGGTTAGTTTTATTACTAAGTATCTTTTCCCATATTTCTTAAAATGATTATGTATTTTTTTAATTTGTTGATAACATGAAATTACATTGATTTTTCAACTGTTAGACCATCTTTACATTCTTGAAGTAAATGCTACTTAGTCACAATGTATTACCTTTATGATATACTGTTGAATCCAATTTGCTAAACTTTTAAGAATTTATACATCCATATTCATGAGCGATATGAACATGTAATTTTCTTTTCTTGTAATGTCTCTGATTTGGTATTAGAGCAATGTTGATCTCAAAGAAAGAGTGGGGGAGAATTTCTTTCCTTTTAATTTTTCTGGAAAAGTTTGTGTGAATTGGAATCTTTTCCTTCTTAAATATTTGGTAAAATTTACTAGAGAAGTCATTTGAGCCTCAAGTTTTATTTAAGAAATTTCTCTCTAAACTGGAAAGAAAAGTAGTCAAAGACATATATGCTTTTTCTAGAATCTTACTTTGTTGAATATTTTTGAGACTAAATTTTTTCTTTCAATGAATCTACAGGAGTGTGTGTGTATATGTGTATGTGTGTGTGTGTTCATAAAACAATGGAGTAACTTATTTTGTTGGTGTTTTCAGCATGTATAAGTTTAACTCTGATTTAAAAGAATATCTTGCTATATAATAAATATCTTTAACCTTTAAATTAAAATGTTGAATATTTGCATGCTTCTTTGAAATGTTAATATTCTACTATTTTGAATTTTATAATTCTTTCATGGTAAAATCTGTTTTCTTAACATTAAAATAAAATAAATGAGAGATTAAGTACATTTATCATTTTATTAAAGTCTTTCCTATGGTGCTTGTTTTTTAAAATCTGTAACTTTGTTTGTAAGTCTGCATGAAAACCAAAATCCATGATATAGAGAACACCATTTATGTTGTTTCTGTTCTGGAAACTTGCGGTCATCCTTCCCCATTATTCTACAGTATATAAGTATCATAAAAGTTTTATCCAATAAATGTTTCTATTCTATTTCCTAACTCATTGATATAAAAGTGATTCTGTGAAGATAATCCATGAGGCTAAGATAGTTCTTTAAGTACAAAATAAATATGGTTCAACAATCATAGGATGAACATATTTTGAATAGATGAAGTTATGAGGAAATTTAGATTATCTAAAATGTAATAGTCATGTCTACAAATTGAATGATTATTCACTGAACACACTTTTTTTTTCCTTTTAAAATAAATACATAAGCAAACAGACAAATGATTTTCCAGGCATAGCTTAGAAAGGAGATAGGAACTGTAAATTTCAGAGACTCTCACTGCTTTGTTTAGGTGCTGGTTACTCAGCTGTTTTGGTCTCTGTTCTCTCAAAACTTGCTTTTCCCAATTATCTTCTATTTCTTACCTGAAGTATGCCCTCCCAATGGGATTAGCTCATCCAGGGAAGGCAGAAAGAAAATCAACCCTCCATCTTCTGCCTCAATCCTACCACTGAGTGTGATTTGCCCTATTTATTCCTGTCTAATCTTACCTACACTTGCTGACCTAATTGTTCTAAACTGCATCACATATTCACATATTCTTTTTTTTTTTTTTTTTTTGAGAGGATTTTGCTATAGGGCATGTGCGCTCGCCAGAAAGAGAGAAACAGAAAGCAAGAAATCACTCCCCAGGGGTGATGGCCATGACACAGTCCCTTCTCATCCATTCTCAACTCGTGATCTTGAGCATGCACCACAAGCACCTGCCATGAGTTTAAGCCACTGGGTCTGGGACCCGAACCGTGGTTGACTACATGGGAGTCCAGCGACATAGCCATTATGCCAACTGCTGGTCCCATTCTACTTATTTTTAAGTGATTGAAAACATTCTTATTTTGCCTCTTAGAAGATTAAATGCTCACCTTTAACTGCTACTTAAATGAGCTTTCCATTCATATGGGGAAAACGGGGTCTACACATTCTCTACCAAATTACCACACATGCTAGAATAATGTACAGTCGACCCTTGAATAACATAGGTTTGAACTATATGGGTTCTACTTATAGGTGATTTTTTTCCCCAGGAAATACGGTAAGTATATTTTCTCTTCCTTTGATTTCCTTAATAGCATTTTTATTCCAGTGTACTCTATTGTAAAAATTCAGTATTAAATACATACAACAGAGAAAACATGTATTAATCATTATCAGTAGGGCTTCTGTTCAATAATAGGTGATTAGTAGTTCATTTTGGGGGGAATGAATAGTTATCTGAAGATTTTTGACTATGTGGGGTATTGACAGCCATAATCTCCTTGTTATTCAAGGGTCAACTGTATTTTATTTTATTATTTACTTGTTTAAAGGTTTGGCTATAGGGCGCCTGTGCTCACTGGAGAAGAGACAGGAAGAGACAGTGAGAGAAAAAGTGAGAAATCACTCCCCCAGGGAGACGGCCACACCACAGTCCCTCCTCCTCAATTCTCCTGGCATTTTGGGCATACATGTACACATGCCTGGCATTATTTTCAAGCTGCTGGATCTGGGACTTGAGCCATGGTTGGCCAGGTGGACATGCAGAGCCTTGCTACCTGCTGTTCCCTCAACTGCATTTTAAATTGAGCATACACCTTCCTAGAGAAATTAACTCTTACTAAAACGTGTGGACCAACACACAATGTAAAACTTCAATGAATCACATTTATTTGGTTTTTGACTTTCCACAACTAAATTATGACTAGATTTATTAAAATAAAACATAAGACAAATTAAAACTAAAAAAAAAAAAAAAAAAAAAACCACCTTCAAATTCTTTTGAATTACTGAGTACTCCTCATGGAAATTCAATGCCATTATGAAGTTGTAAGAAGGCAGTTCAGCTCACTTCTTTTCCATGTATTTCAGAGTTTATCAGATTCTGAGTATGGTATGGCCATCAACTATTTGTTTATAATACTTCCTAATTGTGCAGTAGGAGATGCTCCTGTCATTTGAAATACTTTTATTTAGCATCTCAGAGAATTTTTTATGTTTGAGGATTTGTGAGCTCACATATTTTAAATAGGCAATTGTATACCTTTAGTTTTATCTTCTCCTCCTCACCATAAATATCAGATGCTATAATTAAAGAAAGGCATGAAACTGGAGTACAAAATATATGGTGTGTCTCCCAAAAGTACAACTTTGAAAGAAAAAAAATCCTTGTAAAGCAACGGGAACACACTCTGTGATTATGTGCTCTGGGGCAGTTACACAGCAAGGATGATGGGGATTACAAATTCGCTTGCTCTGGCAGGAAGGATATGCCTATTAACAGAAACCAGCTGTTCGGAAAAAATGCTATGCCCAAAGTGGTGAAAGGATGTCTTAATTTAGCTCTGGGCCACATTTATTACTGCTGAAAAAAGATTTCTGAAACTATCAACTCCATTCAATTAATAATATTCTTGTGAATTTATGCAACACAAAGGAAGTATTAAGAATAGTTCATCGAAGTCGATCAATCTCTCTGGTTTAACAACTCTTTCATTTCCACACAACGTCTCTTGGCATTCTAAATTTTTATGAATTTTTTTAAATACAGGCCTATGAAGGAAGCAATACAGCCAAGTTAGTAGAAAATGTTTATGCTTTCCTTGTCAATGTGACCGGCAGACTGGGTAGGTCATTCAAAGCCCTCCCTGCATGTTGAGGAGAAAGAAGAATTGCATTTGGAATTAGGCAGGCATCTAATCTCTCCACTTTCCTCAGTCTATAACTTTTGTGCAAATACCTGTTATCTTCCTAAATTTGAATAAAATTATGTGGCAACTTGTAAAATATGGCTTATGGAAAATATCACACTTAAAAGCAAAAAAAGTGCAGGAAAAAAAACAAAAGTCTAGTTGGAATGTGTAATATCCAGAATATAAAGATCTTACTTGAAGTTCTGGTGCTTCTTGTTTTCTAGTGCATTTCCAGAGTGATCTCTTTGCATTTTGGCATCTGTTATAATAAAAAAAAGATTTTTAATAAGGACCTATTAATGTCCAGATGATATAGTAAGCACTGTTATACCACAGTCTTTAAGGTCAATTCCCACTTGAATTTGGTTGAAGCAAGAGCAATCAGTGATTTATAAATCTAAGTGATAAAAACTATGGAAAGACTCAGATTGTAAGAGTGTAGAGAAAAAGCACTGGAAAGTATCAGCTGACTCAGCCTCTATGCATTCTTACACAGAGAAGAGACATTGAAATCAAGAATTGAAATATCTTGGCCAGACAGTGGTGCAGGGATGGCTCAGCTAGACTCACATGGAAAGGTCCCCAGTTTTTGTCCTGGGACCTCTTTGTACATGTTGGGCACAGACACACATTTCTGTGATCTGGACCAGCTGAGGCAGGGGATGGATTGTGGCATGGGGACCCTGTTGAGAGTGCTTGCCTCTGTCTCCTTCTCTCTCATGGAAGAAATAGGTGGGTAAAACTTAAAAAAAAAAAAAAAAAGAATTAAAAGAATGATTGGGTTCATCCTATTTATCTGGAGCATAATACAGGGAAAAACATTCCAGATAAAGGGATCAGCATGGGCAGAGGCTTCTAAGGAGCTAAAAACGCGTGTAGCTTCTTCAGAATGTCAGAGGACTGAGTATACCTGAGGCCAGAGAGGCATACAGAGGGCTAGTGGAAAAGGTACATGAGCAATGCCAAGCGTTTTCAACTCTATCCTAAAAGCAATGGGAAAACTATGAAGAATTTTAAACAAATAAATGACATTATATTTAAGATTTTGGAAATCTCAACTCCACAGTCTCTTAGGATATTCATTAACCTCAGTGATCAGAGCATTGGGAAAGTTTTGACCTTAAAAGATCTTTGAAGTTAAGGACTAATTTGTTAAATGCTATTAAATACTCAGAATTGAGAATATTTTCTGGGACAATGGATGAATTTGATTAAATTTTTCTGAATAACTGAATAGATAAATGAATAAAAACTTCTGTAGGATTCTAATCATCCTTCTTTTCCAGACTTGATATAGAAGTTGAGATATTGTCTAACTCCCAATTAATAGTATTTAACTTATCCCATACTTCATTAGTACTGTGCCTGAACAACACTTTGACTACCTTAGCTGTTGGTTTTTATCAGTCACCAATTTAATTACAGCCATCACTTATTGAAATTCTATTACACATAGGTCCATATACTAGATACTAGAGTGACAGAGACACAAAATCAAGGCTTTATCATCAAGTAGTTCATAATTTACCTCTCCTCTCTGTAGACATAGTTTTCCTAAATCTTGTATCTTATATTTTATAATTAAATGAGATTGTCATTGCATCAGGATACTTCATAATATTTACCTAGTATTTGTTGAGTATGTAAGTGTGTGAAGTTTCTAACCATTCAAAGGATTTGATACTATGTTATTCTCATAACTGTTTACCAAATCTCTATTTTAATTAATGAAACATTTTCCTTTAACTTTATAAATGAATCAATATTTAAAACAATATTTTTCTATCCAATGCATATCACTGAGTACTTAATACTAGCTCCGTTATTTGTACTATATTAAAATTTGATTTTAACAGATGGCAATTCACAACTCTGCAATTTCAGGGGGAAAAGCCTATTTGTTCTTGCCATTTTAGTGTACATAGACTTAGTTTGCTTTTTATACATGAACAAGCTGAAGTTGTTCTGCAACCTTAAATTCTATTCTGGTCATTTTGGATTTCTTTTCCATGTGCAATTTTCTTAATTGCTCTATAGACACATAAGTTGGAAAACGAGGCCCTTGTAGTCTTTGGTTCCAAAAATTATTATTCTCCAATATTTTTTTGATATTACTTTTGCAGATTAATTAATTGTATTGATTACGGGAAAAATACTGTTAAATGCATCGATAGCAAAAATATGAAAAAAATGAACTGTTAGACAAAGACATGCTCACAATCAATTGGTTTGACTCTTCCATTTCAGATGCGTGGGGTCAAGCAGCATATAAATCTGTAGTTTCAAATTTACCTTAAAAGCAGATGTTTAAATGCACAATACTCTGAAAATGTAAAATTCCCACTTTCCAGAGTGATGCAAAAAAAAATCTTTATTTTAGAAATTATATGTAATATGACTAGAGTGTATATTGCAAGATTCTGGCCCCATTACTGTAAATTTTTGAATGTTAGATGCTTAAGTTTTGCCCATTTCAGTGATTTTTTTTTTTGCATTCATTTTCTTTGAAGTAAGAGAAGAGAAAAGAAACATTTAAATTCTGTAAGAAAATTATATGGTACATTTATAGTTCTCAATTTCTGGGCCAATTTGAAGTGTCATTCAACTATGCTATTAAATAAGCATTAAACACATTTTATGAATTGACAAAAAAAGGCGTTGAAAACTGTATGTTTGGATGATACCTGGTAGATTATTTTTCTTGGGAAGAGATCCTGATGGGCTTCTCATATGGACAAAGAGACGTACAGAGCATTGAAGACACGGGGGTGAGTCATTCCTCCTGCTCTGAGCTAGCTTATCTTTCCTAAATGCACGTTTTCTGATGACCCTAGAGAGAACCGTAGGGGCCTCAGCGATACAGAGGAGAAGCCTCCCTTTTGCTAGAGTGCCATCATGCCTCTCTGGTGAGTGCTCCTTTCCCCCAACAATAATAACAATTACAATCATGAAGGCAATAAACACTAATTAACAGTTAGTAATGTGCCAGTCTCGCCTGCTTTATGAGGTTGCTTTTTTTTTTCAATTGCCAGAGGATGCATGTGCTTGTCAGAGAGAGACAGACAGAGAGGGACAAGGCCCCCTCCAGAGGAGTGAAGTCACAACATAATTCCTTCTCCTCCATTTTTCCATCCTGTTGGGATCTGGGACATGCATGCATACGTGGCCAGAATGTTTTTCAAGCTGCTGGCTGAGCTCTGAACCATGATCAACTATGCAGCTCTCTTAACTACTTGGCTATGGAGCTGACTCATATGAGGTCACTTCTTCCAATCAGCTATTATAGTAACCAGGTTTTATGTCTCCCACGTAGAGATCGGGAGACTGAGGTTTGCAAAATTGGGCAGCTTACAGTAAGTCACGAGAAGAGTTAGCAGAGGGTACGATGGATTTGACCCCACGGCCCCTGGCTTCCATCACTGCATGGGCAGTGTCTCACTGATCCCACCCACCGGAGTGACCTAGTTTGGAAGCAGACTCGGGCTCTCATCTGGCCCTTTTTTACTCCTAGGGTCTAATGTCCTGATAGCATTTCTCTCTCCATAATCTGCTTCAGGGATTATATCATATGGTAATCATAATATTTAAAATAATTATTTTAGTTATTATTATTGCTTTGAATTTTGCTATAGGACATGTGCACTCACCAGAGTGAGACAGAGAGAGAGAAAAAAAGAGAGAAAGCCACCAGGTTTGGGACATGAATTGCAGTCAACTATGTGGGAGTCCATCGACTTATCCCCCACACCACCTGCTGGCCCCAATGGTAATCATCTTAATGTTAAAGGTTGAGGTTTGATGCATTTCTCTCAGAGGAAATATGAACCTCAATTCTTGGCCAGTACTGGCACATTCTTTTATTTATTTATTCTTTCAGTTTTGTTTAGATATGATTAATAAAAATTATATATATTTAGGGTATACAATCTGACATTTTGCTATATGTATATATTATGAAATGATTGCCACTTATCACACTAATTAACATATCCATCACTTCACATAGTTACTTTGTGTGTGTGTGCATCTGTGTGTGTGCATGTGTTTGGTTTGTGTGTGGTGAGAGCACTCCAGATTTTAGCAAGTTGCAAGTATACAATACATTATTATTATTATTATTATTGTTATTATTATTATTTTTGGAGAGGATTTTGCTATAGGGCACATGCACTAGTCAGAAAGACAGAGAGAGACAGAGAGATAGAAAGTGAGAATCACCCCCCAGGGGGGATAGCCACACCGCAATCCCTTCTCTTCCATTCTCCTCTTGACATCTTGGGCACCCACGCACACATGCCCAGTGTGAGTTTAAGCCACCGAGTCCGAGACTGGAACCGCCATCGACTACATGGGATTCCAGCAACATAACTATTATGCCGACTGCTGGTCCCTCAATACATTCTTATTAACTGTAGTCACCATGCTCTACATAAGGTCACCAGTACTTAATCATCTTGTAACAAACCTTATACAAAGGTCTGGATCCCTTGACCAAAACCTTCCCTTTTCACCTGACCCTTTCCTCTGGGTAACCACCATTCTACTCCTCATTACTGTAAATTCTTTTAGTTTTTAAGTTCAGCTTTTCTAGAATGCACATATGAGATCATGCAGTATTTATCTTTCTGTATTTGACTTATTTCACCTGGCACAATGTCCTCCAGGTTCATCCAGTTCTTGCAAATGGTAGGATTTCCTTCTTTTTAAAGGCTGAACAATATTCTAGTGTACACACCCATTTTCTTTATCTATTCATATGTCAGTGGACTTAGATTACTTCCATACCTTGGCTATCGTGAAGAATGCTGTGAAGAACTAGAGTCTAGGTGTCTCTTCAAGATAGTGATGTCTTTTCCCTCTAGATGTTTACACAGAAGTGGGATTGCTGAGCCATATAGAACCTTCTGACCTGAAGTCTTTGGGCCGATGTTGTGAGAATATGGATAGAGCATGGCATTTATTCCCGTTTCCCTGATTTTCATATTGGCACTATTTTCAAAGTTCTAACTTTATCTCCCGTCTCCTAAATTTTTGAGAGAGTCCACCATGGAGAATCACTAGATGCTCAATCCCTGTTATTGTATGCTTGTACATTAACAGGTATATCAGAAGAGTAATTTAAAGTAAAAACTGTTTTTAAAAAACATTTTCTCATGTGGAAATGTTTGAACTGGACAAATCTTCTTAATTCGGTTGCATTAGGAAAATAGTCAATAGATAATGACTTTCTCGACATTAGCCAGGTAATTGGCTTACAATATACAGAACTCGGATTCCTGGGCAGCTTCAGCCTTTGAATGATTGACCCCTCACCTAATTCACAGACACTGCTAAATTCCTCCCACGGCTGAGATGTAAAACTTTCCCTGTGTTTACTTTTCTGCTTTATGCTTCCCTGTGGAAGCCAAACATTGTAAGTTTCTTCTTTGATTTAGGAAAATATAAAATCAGAAATATGATTCTTCCTTTAAAGAAGAATCAGCTTTAATTAAAGGGAAGCTACTCAATTTCCTAGGGGAAAAATACTTGTCCATTTGGATCCTGTCTTATAAGTCCCTTCTGTGTACTTATGGAAAGCTTAAGTCTCCACCTAGTAAAGTAGGCAGAAAAGCTTTGTTTGGCCAAATAATGATTCTTAAGGAAATTTTTCAAAGCTTAAACTTGACTATGCTCTGCCCTTGGGATGGTGACAGTTGCTCTGTTGTATTTACCTGCTTGTCAGTGTGAAGGGAAAAGGGCACTCCTGTTGTCCCTTTACTCAGCTAAACTGTCACATCTTTTTTGTAAAACTTGGTATTCATGTTGCAAGTTTATGAACTAGATTTTAGAAAACTGAGGAAAGTCCTAGAACACGAGAAGGGGGAAGTAGTGATAGTATGCAATTGTTTAAACTTATGGTTAAAAAAAGACACAGAAAGAATCTACTTAAATAAACTTACTTTTTTTGTTTGTTTGTTTCTTTTTTCATGAGAGAAAGAGACAGAGAGACAGGCACTTCCAATAGGGTCCTTACACCTTGATCCAACTCCATCACTCTACCCAGACCACAAGGTACATGTGTGCCTGCCCGGTATGCTCAGGGAGGTCTTGGACACAAGCCCAGTCCCTTTCCCACATGGGTCCAGTTGTATTATCTCTACAGCACTAGCTGGCTCTGCACTTACTGTCTTCTGATCCTTACCTACTCCAAAGGCAAGGTCTTATTTTGAATACATATACACCCTTAAAAATTTCCTGTACTTGGAAGCAACTTGACCATTGTCCAGCTGCAACCATTTAGAGTAAACTTGAAATGTTTCTGACAGTTTCAAATTCAAATCATAGCATAAAACTTTATTCATGTGTTTACACATAGCTCCCAGCTCCAATTACATTTCATCTCATAAAAATCTACTAATTCTAGCTTCCTTCAAAATCTATGCTAAGTGCACCTTCTCTCATACATGTGGCTTACCTTCACTCTATCGCCTACAAGCCGTAGGTGATCTCGGATTGGGGCACTTTGTACAAGTTCAACATCATCAAGTAGGTAAGAGTGTGCATTTTTATACATGGGCCTTCTTTATAAAGTTTGTGTGTTTCTTTCATGAGAGAGAGCAAGACTGGGAGAGAAAGAGAGAAAGGCAGAGAGAGAGAGAGAGAGAGAGAGAGAGAGAGAGAGAGAAAGATAAACATCCCTGACAGGGTCTTCATGCCATGATCCACCTCCAGCCTCAGCCAGTCGAGAGCATAGCCATGTGCATGTGCACCTGGTATGTAAAGGAGAACCCTGGGATACAGGACCTTCCTGTGTGGGTTTCACATCACAGAATGTTGGGTTATTGCTGCAACACCAACTGGCTCTATGTGAGACTTCTTGACACTTCAAAATCTTATAACATAAATCATAAAATCTTTTAAGCAGTGTGAAAACACTGATAGTAACAGTGACATTCGCATCAACAGCAAACATTAAAACAGCATACTATCCAGCAGTTAGTATGTGTCAGGCACTCTGTAA
Organism: Tupaia tana; assembly: GCA_026018925.1. Taxonomy (NCBI): domain Eukaryota; kingdom Metazoa; phylum Chordata; class Mammalia; order Scandentia; family Tupaiidae; genus Tupaia; species Tupaia tana. Next base: position 10,805,647 of record JAKSZU010000003.1, on the reverse strand, counting down.
AGAGATATTTTTGCCTATTGTGTCATTGGTGCATTAAAAAAAATTTAAAAACTGTTATCTGCTGGGTATATTACCAGGTCTTAAGAGTAGTATGCATACTATTTTGTTTTGTGGATGGTCATGTCTCCAATGACTGACACAGAGCTGTGCTCAATTAATATTAATTTAATTATTGAAAGACTGCTATCACTCCTGCTTAGTTATGAAGATGGAGTACCTGAGAGATTACACTTTTACCCAGAGGCATATATAGTTGGAAAATGCTGGAGTCAGGAGAACTGACTTAAAGATCAAACTTAGGCCATTATGCCTCTTTGCCTTTCTGTATTAACAGGTGAAAAGTAATTTTAGTTCTGTGTTTAAAAAGCACAGAAACACTGGGAACCAGCAGTTAGCATAATGGCTATGTCGCTGGACTCCCACGTAGTCGACCGCGGTTTGCATCCTGGACCCGGTGGCTTAGAACTCATGCCGGGCACGTGTGCGTGCGTGCCCAAGATCCCGAGAGGAGAATGGAGGAGAAGGGATTGTGGCGTGACCATCCCCCCGGGGGGTGATTTCTCGCTTTCTGTCTCAATGTCTCTCTCTGTCTGTCTGGTGAGCGTATGCGCCCTATAGCGAAAACCTCTCAAAAAAAAAAAAAAAGCACAGAAACACTCAACCATAAAAACCAACAAGACCTGGCTTTTGACAAAAAGTGTATAAATATGGAAGATCTACTGCTGAGTGAAGCAAGCCAGGCTATGAAGGAGAGACATTGTATGTCTCCACTTAATATATACCGACTGTTCCCACTCTACAGCTGAAACTGAAAGACTAGAGGATATAGAAACAGAAAATGGTTATGGATACCAGATACATGTGGGAAGGGGGTGGGAGAAGGAGGAGAGTCTAGGAAAAGACATTAAGAGAAAAATATAGAGGCAAGACATTTATGGGACAAAGAAATGGGTTATTATCTGTTGATAATAATGTGTATAGTATTCCCAACTGGACTGGTGAGAAATGTATTTATGTTGGAACATTCACTTTACAAACTAAGTGATGTGTGTGATTGAATGTATAAAACAAATTAAGATATATAGACACACACACACACACATGCGTGTGTGTATACACACACACACACACACACACACACACACACACATAATATAAAAAGCACAGAGAAAACAGAGGACTGGAGTGTTTGCAAACTAAAGACATCAAAAGTCGATTCCAAACATTTAGCAGACAGAGTGTTCTCTCATCTAACAGTCTAAGCTCATTCTCACATGAGGTAAACATTGTTATCTAGACAGTATTTAGCTAGTAATAGTAATAGCGGTCTGAATTAAGTGGGAAATGGACTTACTTAGCTTGCATCAAAGGAACCAGTCTATGCCGTTGCTAAAATTCTCTAAATCAAAATGATGGCTACTCTTTATTAATCATTTAAGATCTCAGCTATGGAAAGCGTAAAATTATCTGTAGAACAAAAAAAACTTTACAGACCCAACTTTCAACATGTCCTCTCCTGTCCCTTCCTCAGGCCTAATGTGTATCTTCTAAGTATAACATTTTATCTAGTTATTTAGTTTGTTGGTTTTACATTCACCTTCCATTACTTTTGCACTCTTCCCTGTGAGAATTTAAACTCCTGCTAGCCCCAGAGTTTCTCTCTAACACTCCCATGACTCCTTTCTAGCCTGGACTACAGAGAAACAGCAACTCCCTTTCAAGTCTCATGCCTTCTCCTTATTCCTTGGAACACAGAGCACTCTGGGAAAAATATCCTTCAATAGTTTTGTACTTAGGACTGAAATCCAGATTCCAGACCCCAAAACTTTTAAAACATGCTTTCCACTTAGAATTCAGAATCGATGTGAGATTTAAAAAAAAAAAGGGTACATTAGGAATCTTACCATCTTTTTATCTTTTTTGCCATGGTTATAGTGTGACTATGTTTAAGATATTTGAAGGAGAATTTAAAAAAAGGGTACCTTTCAATTTTAAACTCTATTGTTGATAAAGGAAAACTACATCCCTTACTTATTTTCTGGTTAAAACATGGAAGTATTCCACTATGTATTAACCATTTCTCCCAAGATATTAGAAAAGATCTCAAGTGTTTGGAGAGTTTCTATAAAATATGAAGGGCTAACTATTTGTTGAATCTAGGAGCTGATGTTATTGAACAGAGGGCCTCCTTAGGTACTGAGAAGACACAGCTAGCAGACAAAATGGGCATCAAATTGACTGTTTCCCCCAATGCTGCAAGGCAGTGTTCTCTAAATGCATGCAAGGAAAACCATAGATTCTGTCTACACAGGCATTTGTGTAGACAGAAGACCCTTTCCACATGATACAGCATGGTATATCAAATTGTTTTCCTATATAGACTAATAAATTTACATGACTCTTCCTACAGTTTGAAATATACAAGTAATTCATCAAAGCAATTGGGAAGGGTTGCTCCCCAAGTTAGCCTTGCAAAAGTTTTGCTGTCCTATTCCTTTTGTCCAGGACCTGATGAAGTTAGGAGCAGCTGATTAGTACATTACCAGGCCTACACACTGAGCAAATGACTAGTGTACAGTTTATAGAAAGACTGCAGAAGCTTGAAAATGCCTAAACATTAATCTATTTTTTTTTTTTTAACTTTCTCTTTTTGGAGAGGTTTTTTTTTGTTCTGTTTTGTTTTGTTTTTTGTTTTGTTTTGTTTTGTTTTGTTTGCTATAGGGCGCGTGCGCTCGCCAGACAGACAGAGAGAGACAGAGAGACAGAAAGCGAGAAATCACCCCCCAGGGGGGATGGCCACATTGCAATCCCTTCTCCTTCATTCTCCTCTCAGGATCTTGGGCATGCACGCCCACGCGCCCAGCATGAGTTTAAGCCACGGGGTCCAGGACTCGAACTGCAGTCGACTACGTGGGAGTCCAGTGACATAGCCATTACGCGAACTGCTGGTCTGTATTTTTTATAATAACAACATATTGACAGAAAATTTATTCTGAAACATTTATTCTGTTTCAAAATGAGTACTTACAAAATTTTAGGTGAGTTACAGAGTAGCTTAGGGTGAGGAATCAGTAAGATTACTGTGAAATCTTCAAGTACGATAACCATTATAATCCAGAGGGATTATTTTTTTATTGCTCCTCTGCCCAGGGTATTAAGTCATTTAACTAATTTTTGAAAAGGATAAAATAAAGTAGGTAGAGAATATAAGATATCTTAATTAACTTTCTTAGTGTTTGTGGCCCCAAATCTTTATTGTCCAGTATCACATTTTTCATCTCTTTTGATTAAGAGAATCCCTGAACCCATAGCTAGAAACATGCCTGACTAGCACGAGATAACTAAGGTGATGGCAGTGACAGAACAGGAGGAACGTGGTCTCTGAATGATCCTAAATGACCTTATGGAACACCAGCTTTCATTCTCCTTTCATTTTGTACTCTAACTGGTTGGAGAACTGTTTATTTAGAAGTTTATTTTGTATTATCAGTCTGATGCTTAGACTTTAATTCATGTCAGTGTAATTCAATTCAACATTTGGTGAGAAGACAACAGACTTCCACTTGGAAAATGGAGCAACAGGAACTGGATTTACCTATCTCACAGAACAACCAAGAAAATTACCTCTAATACATATGAAGAGTGGTTTTGAAAACAATGGACACAAGAGAATGCAGACAGTGAGACCTGAGCAGAGCCCTGCCACCATCCTACCTCACCTGCTTGATGAACTTCCGGTCTTGGGGCAAAGTGGGCCACACAGGCAGAGACTGGGGGTGTCCCTAATTTGAGGTGGATTTAGGGAGAAAGAGACTCAGGTTTACAGTGAGTCCCACTTGCACATTCTCACTGAATGCTGATCAGTGCATACATGAGGAAGCTACCCAAAGAACCCACAAAAGGATTAGACGCAATGCTACGCAGTAAGAAAGCGCGGAGGACATAGTGCCTCTTCCCACCAGCTGAAATACCTCAGTTCTGCACAGAACACAGCCATGCCTCACTTAACAACCCAACTGTTTAACAACCGCTTGGACTTAGGACCAGTTCTCCAGGGTGGGGAATCTCCTTTCTCAGTCTTTGTCTTGTTCCCACAGTCAGATAGTATCCATTACATGGAGTTTTCTCAATCACGCAGGACTACATATTTCATTACTAAGCTGTGCATCCACAGTAACAGTCAAAATAAATACCACTACGTCAGATTTATATTACTATATGTGGTGTATCTTACCGCTTTCTGGAGCATATCTAATGTATGCTTTCTGTATAGATAGAATTATATTATTCTTATGTGGTGGTGCTTGATATCTATTGAAAAATACAAACCCTATGGTGCCATGATACATCATGAGACATCTGCCTTTAAGCTCCTTGCTTATCGATCAATTTGCTTAATTACTGAGTCTAGTCTTGCCTCAGTGGTTGGGTATTTTGCCTCTTGTCTTACCTAACAAATCTTTCTTTTTTGGGGGAGAGGTTTTTGCTATAGTGTGCGTACGCTTGCCAGAAAGAGAGAGAGAGATAGAAAGCGAGAAATCACCCCCTAGGGGGGATGGCCACGCCGCAATCACTTCTCCTCCATTCTCCTCTTGGGATCTTGGGCACACACGCACAAGCGCCTGGTGTGAGTTTAAGCCGCCAGGCCTGGGACTAGAACTGCCGTCGACTATGTGGGAGTCCAGCGACATAGCCATTAGGCTAACTGCTGGTCCCTTACCTAACAAATCTTAAAAGTAAGATCTAAAAGGAACAAATAAGCAAACTGTTTCTAGATAATGTAACAAAGCTCAAGAATATTTATAGGACTGGAGCCAGTAGGTGGCATGGTGGTTAAAGGCACTGGACTTTCACATGACCATTCACAGCTCGAGTCCTGGATTAGCAGTTTGCTTTCTCTCTCTCTCTCTCTCTCTCTCTCTCTTTCTCTGTCCCTCTCTGGCCAAATTAAAACAAATAAATAAATGAATAAGTGAAGTTAAATAATTCTAAGAAAAAAAGAATATTTATAGGACTACAAAAAATATCCATTACCCAACAAGAAAAACTCATTGATTTCTGGCATTCAATCAAAGATTGCTAGCCATGCAAAGAGGCATGGAAACATGAGCTATAATAAGTAGAAGAAATTAATAAAAATAGACCAAATAATAGAAAAGAAACAAATGCTACAATTAGTAGATAAGGACATTAAAACATTGTTATAAATGTATTTCATATGTTCAGAAAGTTAAGTAAAGACATGGGCAACATTAAAAAGACTCAATATTTAGTCAGTTGCTAAGTAAATTAACACTGGGAATGGATAGAAGGTAGGATGTGGGAGGAATAATAAACCAGGCAAGATATTTAAACTTGAGGTAGTTTGTATGAAGTAGAATTTTTTAAAGTTTATTTATTTCTTCTATGAGTGAGAGAGACAGAGCGAGAAAGGAGAGAGAGAGAGAGAGAGAGAGAGAGAGCGCCTAACAGTGTCCTGACAGCATTGCCCACCCTCAGCCAGTCAGCCGTGGATCCCAGGCACCTGTTTGCCTAGTGTACTCAGGGAGGTATTTAGACTTGCACAGAAAAACTTCCCATATAGAATTGCCTTGCCTCTGCATCACATTTCACTGTTGCATCACCATCTGGCCCTGAAGATAGCATTAGCATTTTATAGGAAGAGGAACCAAGATCTTAATCTGGAACAGAAATCTCAATTTGAGGTCGTGAAACTCTTGATATACTGTCCCCATATTCTCAGACTCCTAACTCCTTTATTCCTCTCTATGTATATATCTCTACATATTTAAGCCTGTGATTATATCTAGATGACAATACAAATGTTGAAAGCATTTTGAAAAGAGATTTTTGTGGGACCAGCAGATGGTTGCAGTTGGTTGCTTCACTGGACTCCCACATACTTGACCGTGGTTCAAGTCCCAGACCCAGAAGCTTAAAACTCACACTGAGTGTGTATATGTGGGTGCCCAAAATTCTGAGAGGAGAATGGAGGAGACGGGATTGTTGCATAACTGCAGTCTCCCCTGGGAGGTGATTTCTCACTTACTATCTCTCTCTGTCTCTCTAGCAAGCACATGTGCCCTATAGCAAAAACTTCTCTTAAAAAAAAAAAAAAGAATAAAAGAGAGAGATTTTTGCTATGAGGTATGTGCACTTACCAGAGAGACAGGGAGAGATATAGAGAGATAAAGCAAGAAATCACCTTCCAAGGGGGGATGGCCATGCAGCAATCCCTTCTCCATTCTCTTCTTGGGATTTTGGACATGTATGTACATGTGCCTGGCTTGTGTTTCAAGCTGCCATATCTGGGACTCAAACTGAGGTCGGCCATGTGGGAGTCCATCTCCTAACCACCATGCTACTAAATGGCTCCAAAATCATGTTCTTGATCATCGTGATTGTCGTGGTTTGAATCATGGTTTTCCTCTAAAGTTATATTTTGGAATTTGGTCTTAGTGGGCAGTGATTGTCCACCAGAAGGGGATATAAGGACTTAATTGTATTGTAAAGGTATTAAGTGAAAATTTAATTTCTTCATGCTGTCCCAGGATGAGGTCTTTGCTTGTGACAATCTCGTTAGGGCATAGTCTCTGTGACTGAGTTTTAGTGGGTAGATAAGCAGCAGGAAGGAGACCAGAATGGCAGAGAGAGAAAATCACATGGATACTGACCGTGCTCTGCTCTGCCAAAAGTTCTTTCCACTATTTCATGATGTTCCAGTGACCGGAATTGTGAGTTATTAAACTGCTATTTCTTTCTAACTCACCCAGTTTCAGGTGTTTCTGTTAGGAATGCAATAGTAGGCCAAGACACTGATGATCAACGTATAGGTGGATACTATTCTCCTTTGTTGACTGGATGAGTTGTATGAGTTATGGAAAAAAATGTAATTTATGTGTTAGGAACTTAAAATTTAAAAATATAATACATTTTGTTATGTTTGTGATGCTAAGAGAGTATAAATAATTTGGTATACTTTCTTGAAAATGCACAGAGAAGCCACACAGGGTCTTACTGTATGATCCCTCTTCATCCCTCCCAACCTTTCATCTGGACAGGATCATGGGCATGCGTTCCCAGTCTGGGAACCAACCCTGATCCACTGTATGGCTTCCAGAATTGTAGAAAATTGCATGACTGCCATGCCACTATAACTGAGCATATTACCATTATAGAAAGGTCTTTCCATTTTAAATAGCAGCTATTATGTTGTCTGGATCATATGTTGTAAGGGGGATTTTGGTTCTGTGTATGCGGAGATACATTTTCTTGACCTGACTTGCCTGAGCTATTAGCAGACACCGATATCTCTTGTTAGTTGCTGAAATTGTAGCATAGAGCTAGCAAGAAGTAATCAGTATTTGTAGGCCTCATTTAGAAAAGCAAATTTATGAAATCACAATGAATAATGTACAGCTCCAAATTGAGATACTTATGAATATAGTAATTCTATTTTCAATAAAAAAGTTGAGTTTCAATGGATTATTTTCATTTTATAAAATAATGTATGGTATTTAAAATTAATATTATTTGGAGACCTTTTCCAGGGTCTTTAAAGTACAGTCAATTTTTAAAACTTTGAAATAAATGAAGTGCCACAAATATTTCATTCTAATATTCAGGTATATTTTTGCATCCTTAATTTGCTCAATTTTATTTAAGTTTTTACCATAAGGCATGTGCACTCACCAGAGAGGAAAGAGACAGAGAGCCAGTGAGAGGGAAAGTGAGAAATCACCCCCTAGGAGGAAAGGCCACACTGCAATCCCTTTTCCTTCTGGGATTTTGGGCATACACAGAGATGCCTGGTGTGTTTCAAGCTGATGGGTCTGGGATTTGAACACAGTTGACCATGTGGGAGTCCAATACTATAACCACCACACTACTTGCTGGCCCCAATTTGTTCAATTCTTAAGTTACAAGGTTTGAGGGATTTCTGGCTATATTTGCCTTACAAAAATTTAAAGCTAGTATTCACTTTGTATTCTTTGCTAAATATCAAGTAGTTCAACAAAAGAACAGAATTGAACATTTGTATAGCTTTGTGACATTCACTATTTCTTAAAATTTTGTCAGATAAAGTCTTCAAAAGCATATAAATTTATCTTTCACATCTTTACATCAAAATGCTTATTTCATCATCCTGTTTCAGGAATGGATGAGAATAACCAAAGAACACTATCATTGAGCACTAGCTTTAGAATATTCTTCGATGAGCCAGCAGATGATGTGGTGATTAAGGAGCCGGATCCTACATGGCTGACTGGGCAGTCTGAGCCCCAGACCTGGTGGCTGGAAATAGCCCGGGCATGTGCCTTACATGCCCCAAATCCTGAGAAAAGAATGGAGGAGAAGAGATTGCATTTGTGGTCATTCCTGCCGAAGGTAATTTCTCACCTTCTCTGTTTCTCTTTATCTGCCAGGAAAGCATGCACCCTATACAAAAAAAAAAAAAAAAAAAAAAAAAAAAAAAAAAGGATAGAATATACCCCTATAGGATGGATAATAGGTACCTTCTGTTGAGAATGCTGCTGCCGCAGGCTAAGAATGCCATTAAAGAATGGCTTCAGACATTGGGAATAGTAAGCAGGCTTTTTTCTCTTCTGTAAACATTAGGCCATGACTTTAGTCTGGTAAATATTTTGGGACAGATGATGATTGATTCTCGTTTATTTTGTATAGCTTCTGATTTGTACGCCGCATTGTACAAACATGCATACGTTTGCGCTTAGATGGTGAGTCTTACCCTTCTCTGCTAATGAGTAAACTCCCTCCTCTTACCTTACTGACTTCTGAAATTTTTTTTTATGTTATTGACAAGAGCTTCCTTCCTACCTGGGGGAAATAAAATGATTCTGGGTAGAGAGATCTATTTATTTAAGAAAGACTCAGAAATATAGTTTGGAGGGAGGAGGTCGCCTGAGGAGAGAAAGGTTTTCTGTTCTGGAGAAACTAGAGACCAAAAGAGGATGCTTCTGGAGTAGCCGGGGGTGGTAGGTGAGTTCAGATGGGACTGAGAAAAAGAAAAGCATGAACAAGGGCTGGCTCTGGGATGGTAGCTGCCACTCTTATTGATTTGAATAATAACATTTTTTTTTTCTGACCTGCGATTTCTTCCAATTCATTAGTTATTGCTGCTGCAGTTGAGCAGATATTCTAATATAGCCTCTTCTTCCATAAATCCCAGCATCCTAGAATAATCTCTTACGTGGCTCACCCCAAATCAACTTTTCCTAGGTTACAATAGGTGATTTCTGTTTGATAGAGGAATAAAAATGATATTTTACAGCTTTAATCAGTTTTTAATTTTACTAAACAGTCTCGTATCTATTAATTATCAGCACATTGGAATCTCATAACAATCCAGGTGATGTGTCGTAGAGTTATTAGGATTTCCATTGGGGAGAAAAGGAAAAAGCAGTTGAAAAATAATAAGAAAGAGGGAACCAGCAGTTAGCATAATGGCTATGTCGCTGGACTCCCACGTAGTCGACCGCGGTTCGCGTTTGGGACCCGGTGGCTTACAACTCACGCCGGGCGCGTGTGCGTGCGTGCCCAAGATCCCGAGAGGAGAATGGAGGAGAAGGGATTGCGGCGTGACCATCCCCCCTGGGGGGTGATTTCTCGCTTTCTGTCTCTATGTCTCTCTCTGTCTGTCTGGCGAGCGCACGCGCCCTATAGCGAAAAACCTCTCCAAAAAAAAAAAAAATAATAAGAAAGAGAAATGGATCAAAAATGTAGCTGATACAAAAGGAGTTTGGCTAACTAATACGATAAGGATATGAAATATGTAAGGAGAAAAAAATATGAAAAGAGAAACATTTTTATGCCTGCTGCTTTGATTATTTGGGTGGGATTATTCAAATTCTTAAGAAATATCTGTCAACTGTTTTTCTCTGCCTTTGAGCTGTTTTCTTTTATGTATTTTCTGTGACTATTTTTTTATCTTACATTTTCAAACAATATTGCAGGATTCTGGCAGCACTCTCAGCTATGGGGATACCTTGAGGTAGGGTCCTGAAATGATTAAAAAGTTAGAAACTCTCTCCAAATTAAATTGGTGTGTTTATTCTCATTAAACCAATTAGAACGTAGTAAGAAAAATGACACTAAGGCAATATGTCTGAATTGTTTTGCTCTGTATTGCTCATCTTTATAAATGTTGCCAGGAAGACTGCTTCATGCTAAATTATCTAATCTGTAAAATCATGTTTGGGACTATATAATCGCTAATGTTTCCTTTTAGGCCTAACTATCTATGATACTCTAAAAATTGTCCACAGAATTGTGGTCGACTATGTATAGAGATGAAGCATGCAAAGTGAAACTATATAAATTGAGTATCTTTGCAAATTAAAACCCAGTTATAATAGAGTATTAAATAAGCTGCTGGGGGCGTGGTGGTGCCCGCCCTCTGGTAAATAAGCTGCTGGTATTCACTTCTTTTTTTTAAGAGAGATTTTTGCTATAGGGTGCGTACGCTCTTCACAGGGACAGAGAGAGAAAGAAAGTGAGAAATCACCCCCTGGGGGAATGGCCATGCCACAATCCATTCTCCTCTGCTTTCCTCTCAGGATTTTGGACATGCATGTACACACATCCAGCATGAGTTTGAAGCTGCTAGGTCTGGGACTTGAACTGCAATCGACCAAGTGGGAGTCCAGCAACGTAACCATTATGCCATTCACTGACCCCGATATTCACTTTTTTTTTAAAAAGAAAATTGCAGACCATTTATTGAGTCAACATCAAATGATGAACCTGTATATTATAAACCTAAATACATTCTAAAATAACTTAAACTGGGCAGGGTAGTAACCAATTTCTCAAATTTAATTTAAATGATGTAAATACTCCCTGCAAGGGTCTTTCTCTGTATTAGAAAACAACTTGATGGGGCCAAATCTAACTTCTAAAATCCAAAAATTTCTGGGTATGAAAGTCATTTTGAGATGTCAGTTTGTTTTGGAATAGCAAAAACCATAGTGTTCGTTTAAGGCAGAGATTTGACGTAACATTTTTTAATTTGAATTTAAAAAAAGTAGTTCTGTCTCCCAGCAATGCAAAATTGCTGTCAAACATGATGGTAGAGGGATGCTAAATAAAAGCCAAGAAATTGAGATTTGCTATGTAAATAGATTTTTCTCTTTAATAAGATTATTGAAAATGGACTTCATTTATTTAACAAGTATACAGTGAGTTATTAGTACCTGATTAGCACTGAATTGTTTGCTAAAAAAAACACTAAAGATATTTAAGATATGGTAAGAACTTTTCTCTAGTATTTTGAAAATAATTTGGAAGAGACAATTTAACAATTATAAGTAATTACTTTGCAAGATCCGACACTATTTAGTTCAAATGCATGATATAAAGAAGAATTCTGTAAGATATTGTTGGGAAAGCAAAACAATGTTTTTTGGGAGAAAATGAAATGAATTTCAACTGGCCTGAGAGACCTGAAAGGATTGGGGTGAGAATGAGAAATAGCAATTTAAGTATAATGAACATCATAAGCAAATGTTTACAACTGACAAATGTCATACCTGCAGTTACAATGATACTGGAGCTGGGGGTGTGATTTGAGTAGAGGAAGGAAGGTAAATAATAGTAGGAAACGTAAGGCCAGAAAATTGAGAACCTTGAATGACAGAGAATCTGGATTGTGTATTCAGACAAAAGACAGCTTCTGACAGCTTTTGAAGAGCTGAAATTAGTGTTTGAAGAAGATAGATCTGAAAGCAGAATAATACATAGGTTGGGTGTGATAGAAAAAGTATTGTGTTGTCAAGAGAGATTTCTTTGGTTATAATTTTCATTTTAGAACTTACTAGTTATATGATGGTAGATAATTCACTGAAGTTTTCTGGGCTTCAAGAGTATCGTCTATAAGATCTGTGCAAAGTGAGGGAGAGGGTCATTTTTTAGGTATTTTTTTTCTCAGTTTATATAAAATTATGCTATAATGAATATCTAAGGAAAGAAGGATCAAAGAAGGCCTCATTTTAGAACTAGTTGATTCTTGAACATTGTGAATAGAAATAGATAAAGAAGAATATGATATTGTTATGGTTTCAATGTGTCCTACCCCCTAGAACAAATTACGAGTAGGGAGTTTAGTCCTCAATGTGACAGTGTTGGGAGGCAGGTCCTAATGAGAAGTGATTAGATTATGAGGGCTTCCCCCCCCCCACAATGGATTAATGCTATTGTTGTAGAAGTGGGTTCAACACCACCACAATGAGTTTCTTGAAAAGGATGAGGGCAGCCTCCCTTTCTCTCTCTTGTTTTCTCTCTCTCCTTTCTTTGCCCTTCCACCTTCTACAATGAGATGATGCCGCAAACAAGCCCTCATGAGATGATGGCCTTTCAATTTTGTATTTCCCAGTCCCCAGAACTAGAAATGAATAGATTTCCGTTCATTTTATATTTATTACCCAGTCTCAGGTATTTTGTTACAGCAGGCACTAAACGAACTCGGACAGGTGAGAAATGATTGGAGAAGTCTCTAACTCATATGGACACTCTACTATGATATGATATTAGGACATCCAATTTTATATGATAGAATGTGTATGTGTAAAACGTATTTATTATGCCCTTAAACCATGGTATTACCTTAGGTTAAATTTTTTTCAATTCAGACTACTTTCTCTCATCTCAATATCCAATCCATTACCCAATCCTATTATCTATCTAAATAATACTCATACTCATTTAGTTCTCTCCATCCACTTTGCCTCTAGCCACATGGATTACTGCTGTGGACTGTGATGAGTTGGCCAAGAAATGGTGTATTAAGGGCTGTAGCAGTCATATAAGAAAATTTAGCTACTTTAAGTCAAGTTATTTTCATATATTACAGGCAATTTCTAAGTCTTCATCAATTTAGGAGGACCCAGAGAATGTAAAAAAGAAAGAGCCAGGCATTTCATGATAGTATTCATATACCTGAGGAATTTACCCACAATAGATTTGGAACTTAGTGACTAGATAAGATAAAGTTTAAGAAATAAAAAGGGAAATAAATTTAGATGTAGCTATATCATATAAAAATAGCTGGTAGAATGTGGTTCTCTAGCTCGACTTTGTAGAACTCATAACCTGAAAGTGATCCTTTTTAACTGATGCACAAAAGTCTTGAGGGATTTTTTTTCCAGAAAACCTAAAAGCCTGTTCAATGGTTAGACCTGTTCCTTCCTCCCTTGCTATATCCTTGAGATACAAATAGCCACTTTTATCGGTGAATGAAAATCCTTGAGAAAAAGTTTAAACTTTGGTTTATGGTATTCATTCACTTATTCATTAAACATCTGTCTATTGAGAACTCACCATACACCACATATTGTGCAGTCAGTAGGGGTACAATGGTAAATAACACAAGCATAGTTTAGTCTCTCTCCTTTCGATTGAACTTACCATTAGTCTATTCCATCTATATTGATCTTTTCAAAATATAAATCTTTTTATGTTATCGTTGCTCAAAGTATGTAACTGGCTCATCATGATCTCCAATATAATGTACAAATGTCTTCACAAATTCCTGTCTGATGTAGCCCTTGCTTATTGCTATAGTTTCAGCTCTTGTCAGTCTCTAATTTACACTCAGTTTATTTCAGAACTAATTTTTAAAAATTCTTCAAATATAGAACCAGCAGGTAGTATAGCAGTTAAGGTGCTGGACTTGCATATGGTTGACAGTGGTTTCAGTCCCTGACTGGGCAGTTTGAAACTCAAGTTAGGTGCATGTGCATTTCCGCCCAAAATCCTGAGAGGAGAATGGAGGAAAAGGGATTACAGGGTGGCCATTCCCTCTGTGGGGTGGTAGGTGATTTCTCACTTTCTCTCTTTGTCTCTCCGGGAAGTGTACACACCCTACAGCAAAAAAAAAAAAAAAAAAAAAAAGAAAAAAGAAAAAAAAAACCTTAAAAAAAAAAGTCTTCAAATATGAAATACAGCCTTTGCCTTCGTATTGTCCTCTCTGTTTAGAACTTACCTTCTGCCCTATTTTACCTGCACGCTTCACTAGGCTCATTCCCAGTGTTGGTTTAGACTTTATTCCCTGTGGAAGTCTCCACTTCTCCAAGTCTATACACTTCTCTGCACTCTCATCACACCCATAATTCTCCTGAGACAAAAATACACCATCATGACTTCCTTTTCTCCCCATCTGTCTCACTTCTAAGTTTCTAAGTGCTGTCAAGGCAGGGACTATGCCCCTCCTGGTACCTTTATTGCCTTCACAGTATTTAGAATATGGTCAGTTTATACAGATACCTATTTAATGACTACAGGAATGAATAGCATGGACTAGGCACTATATTTATTGTTTCACATAAATAATTTCATTAATCTCATATGACATTTCTTACTTATATCCTGCCTCACACCCAGATAAAGAAAACTTGCATTTGGAGAGAAATTAATTCACTAGCCCAGGGTTGCACAGTTAACATATCCCAGAGGCGAGATTTTTCTTTTTTAGGTTTGTTTAATTTTATTTATCATTATTTTAAAATTTGCTACAGTGTACACATGCTCGCCAGAAAGAGACAGCCAGAGAGAGAGAGAGAGGGAGAGAGAGAGAAAGAGAGAGAGAGGGGGAGAAAGCAAGCTGCCAGGTCTAGGACTTGAACCACAGTTGGCCGTGTGGGAATCCAGCGTCTTAACCACCATGTCATCTGCTGGCCCCAGAGGTGGGACTTGACTCTTATTATTTCTAGTCCCACATCTATGCTTTTTTCAATACATTACACTAATGAAGAAAGCCATCAATATGAAGACTGGATCTCAAATGTGTATTTGTATGTTAAGGACTTCTTAGCTTAAGGTTGGAAGGTAAGGATTTAAAACAGAATTATTCCAATGTGGAAAAGGAAAAAGAAACATTGTAGGAGGAGGCTAGGAAGTGTATCTGAGACATGTTTCATTGAGCAATTAGAATGCTGCATGTTTAATCCAAGCAATTCCTATTTGTTCTTCATCTCCTGTATGACTACCTAAGGTGGTACAGCTATTATCCCACAAGATCCCATCATTTTTACATCATGAACCCATTTGTGTTCATGGTCCAGATTAACTTCAGCCCAGCTGGTGGCCTGGAGGTTAAGGTGGCAGAATCCCACATGGCCAATTACACAGTTTGAGTCCTGGACCTGGTGGTTTGAAAAATATGCCAGGTGTGTGAGTGTGTGTGTGTGTGTGTGTGTGTGTGTGCATGTGTGTCCAAGATCCTGAGAAGAGGATGGAGGAGAAAGGATTTTAGCATGGCTATATCCCCTGGGGGATGATTTCTCACTTTCTCTCTCTCTGTTTTCTCTGTCTCTCTCTGGTGAGCACACACAACCTATAGCAAAAACAAAACAAAACTTCCCTATAAGACAGAAACACACACATACAGCATGGACAAGTCAAAATAACTACAATTTCTATGTTTAGAATATATTTCAAACCTGTTTTCTAGATTCTTCTGTAAACTGACCCCCTCACCTTTCATGGATATAGTATATATGTTTTATTAAGGGTGGTTTTAAAAACTATAGGTGGACCTTGAATTTTATAGGTTTGTTTTTTGTAAACACATTTTGTTTTACATTATTATGCATTAATATCCAAAAATTCCTTCCAGTTTTCTCTGAACTTAAACTTTATGCATAATCTGCAAACAGGAGTGCTCAGCTGTGCTGGCACCGCCTGACAGCCTCCAGTTCTGTTTTGTCCATGTTGCCAAGTCTGCCCTTTCTTATTTGAATGTTTTATTGTATTTGTCCTTCATGTAGAAAAAAATGGAATGATAAATAGAAAAAGTAATAAGTGTAGGTTTCATAAACTTTAAAAATTGAAACAAAGATAGAAATAATTGGTTATGTAAAAAATGGTGAATTTTTAGCTCCAATTGAGTACTGAGCTAATTGTGTGTTCAATTATAAGGGAAAAGAATAAAATTAAAGAATATGTACAAAATGCTATAAATAGACTGCCAAACTTGAGTCGTGGAATTCAATTATACTTTTTAAATTTGATAGGGATAGCTCTCAATCCACAAGGCCTAAAATGTTTATTTCACTTTTGCAATTTGAATTTTTGTTGTAGGAAGAAATCATAATTGAAAATAGGAGCTGCCTCTACTGAATTTCTTCTTTCCCCTGTTAACTTGTCCCTCTTGTTCAGGGTGGTTGTAATTAGGAATTGATCCCTTGTTCGTACTCCAGTCTAAACTCAGTAGACATGTTCTATACCTACACAATGGAAATCTATTCCATAGACTGCAATATTTGCAAAATATGTTTGGTTTCTATATATGCTCACATTCTCATGTGGGAAATTGTTTTGAATTTATTACATTCCAATAGTATGATATGAAAAAAAAGTTCCATCAGAATTCAATTATTCAGAATATTAAAAAATAAATTCTATTACCCAGATTCACTTATCTGATTATATTTTTGTTAAGACTATGTACTATTGATTCTTACTTGATTTTGCTGAGGATAGTTTTGTCCTGTTAAAGACTATATAGTCTCAACTGGTTCAAGACTACTTGGTCTCTGATATAGTCCAATTATTATTTCTCCCTCACAAATATTATAATACACTAATTTATGAAAAGCATAAATGAATATCTTTAGACTCAGTTTGAATTAGTTCATCTTACACATTTTTCCAGAAAAATACTTGTCAAATATTGTGTGCATTATGATGTTAATTTGTTCAAAATATTCCCACTCATCCTAAATTTCCAAACCTGGATTTTAATATACCCCATTAATTTTTCCCTCCTCATTCCTTTTCTCACAAGCCTCATTTCTTTTTTCTTTTTTACTTCAATTCATTAATTAAATCAAATTCTCAATATACTCATAATGCTCTTTTTAGCATTCAGAGACAGTAGAAGGAAGGAAAGTATTGAGGGAGGGGAAGATAGAATGAGGAGGGAAGATAAGAACTAAGGCTGAGTGAGGGTGGAGATGGTACAGGAAGGAGAGGACAGGCTGGGCATCTGCTAGTCCATGTGGCGTAAATGTGAAGTTATCCTCTCCTTCAGAGGGAGGCAGCCATGGGTGTGAGCATGCAGCTTTAGGAGCAGATGATGGGCTAGTCACCCCTGCCCTCCCCACTGGGCACATTAGCTGTGAAGGGAGTCATTTATTACAGGTGTAATTCTGTATAATGCCTTGGGAAGTGGGAGAAGGTGAAGATTTCTCTTACCATGAGAAACAGATGTTAGGTTACTCTGCTTACCAGGATATAAATTCTGAAGCTCTCAGAAAGTGCATTGTTCCTCGTGGACTAGTTCCTCTTATCCTGAATAGGTGAATATTGCTTTCCTAAGGATCTGGAATTACTATAGTCTCTCCCTGCACACGTGCCTAGACCTTGTTGGCTGGAACCCCTGTAGCATTTATTTTCCTTTCTCTGAGAGCAATGAGTTTCCCATTAAATACTAGGGAAAGTGCCCTTCCTATTGAACTTTTCCATATGTGCAAATTGAAAATGTTTGACTTGATAGCAGTGGTGATGAGGCACCACTGGAATAAGATAAGGTACACGGAATATTTAATTTCTTAATACAGCTGTGGACCAGTTAAATTGAGTGTTGTAATTACTTAGGGGTTGGTGACTTTTTATCCTTGTTTTAAACTCATATAGCATCTCAGATTTGTATAATTGGATTATAATTGAATAGAAACTTTAAAACATCCTAATTATATAAGGGCAAAATTAGAAATCACGACACTCTTCTAAACCTGTATCATAAAGCTACAATTACTTGATCATGTATAAAACTCTAAACACGCCAAAAAGAAAAGAAAAATAAGTCCTTTTAGTGCAGGGAAAATACAGCGTTGTGTATAATCACAACTCCTCTTAATTCCTTCCCTGAACCGTAAGGATTGACTTTTCATAGAAGACAGGTCTATGAGGGAGAAATCCAGCACTGTGATCTCAGGTTCACATTGACTTTTCCGAGTCTCAAGAGAACATTTTTCACTGTCAGAATATGAGCAACTAATAACCCAAAAGATTTTCTTCTGACAGCCCCTGGAGCTTAAAACTCTTGTCAGAGATATATTTCTAGTATATCTGGAAGTCCACTTTCATTATGTGACCCATTCTCACTCACACAGCCATTTTCAGGAAAAACTGTTTTGAAGATGCCATTATTAGATTAAAGGATTGTGCCTTGACATTTGTATCTTTCTGCATATATTTAATTGCTTCCAGTTACAAATGATGGACAAGGACAATGAAATAATTCAATCAATATATCTTCATAGAAACTATTTGAATTTCTTTTTTTAATGCATTAAAATACAAATCCAATCAATAGGATTTATCCTAATATGGAAGACATTTACCAAATGTCATTTCCATTTTTCTTTTATGCAGGTGCACAGTAAATGTATACTGATGCTTCAGAGGACAGTGGTTTCTGTGGTGGACAGGATATATAACATCTCTCACTTTCAGAGAGAAGAAATACTCTCTTCCTTGTCATACAGAGGAATTTTGACACTGATGCAACAACAAACAAACAAGAGGCAGAGATAAAAGAGGGAAAATAATTGAAACAGGACTATTCATATCAGGCTTTGGGAATTTACAGTGGATAGAATACAGATCTTAATGACCGCATCTGATAAATTTTATCACAGGGGCAGTGACTGGCTGATGGACCAAACCAGGGTAGAACTCAATAGAAGAAAAATAACTCAGAATAGAAAAGTTTGCTTTCAGATATCCCACCAAAGAAGAAGGGCAAAATTAAAAATCTGACTTGGTTGCCTGAGATTATTAAGAGATTATATGATAAACATTATACTGAGGATTATAAAGACTTTAAAACTGAATCACTTCCATGAATACCCATTCTTTGGTCAACCATGCAAAGAATACTGGTGTATATTTCACTCAGAATGATGTTTGCTTTATTCAGTTACTGTGACAGTTAAGCCCTTTGCCTGGTCCTCAGTTTTCTCTCCCCTTTTGCTGCAGGAGATGACAGCTCCTTTATAGGCTACAAAGGAGATAATCTGGTCTTTAGCTTTCCATTATTGGTCAGTACTCTAACTTTCGTGGTATTCTTTTCAAGAGCATTAATAATGCTTAGCAATGGCCATTCAGTTCCATTGTCCTTCTAGTTACCTTTCTCCCCATATTTCTCAAATGCTGCTATATCAGTTAATGCTTTCCCTTTCTGCAGCATGCCATCCCAGTTCATTTCCAGTAAAAAATTTTTTTTTTTAAATCACACTGCTTTACTGTGCCTGAAATTATCTGTGTTCCAGTTACCACCAGTGATGGGATCCTTTTGCCATCCAGTGGTGGCTGATCCAGCTCTAAATCTCAGGTTAGTGTCTGCTTTTATGGACCTTCCTGTCACAAACGGTCAGAGGTTGGGCTCTCAGAGAGCAGACTCTGAAACAGAAATTAGCTTACAGGATTGTTTATTAGAAAGTGCTTATGAGATCTCTACCTGAGGGAGTGAGGGAAAGATGGACTAGCCAGAAGGAGAATTTGAATTGCAATACAACCAACAAAGGCCTTAGCGGACATCACAGGGGTTTAGAATTGTCCAGAGTTAGGACTGGATTGTGTGCAGGCATACTGAGAAAGGGGCGCACCCTCAGAGGGGCAGCTCTGCGCAGCTGAGGTAGTCCCGAAAGCAACTGGCAGCCATGGGCTGTCATTATCAGGCAGCTCACCCTGCAGCATGGTAAATGAACTCTCCATACCTGAAGGAAGATCTGGGCAGCACTTCACAATGTCTATTACAGTCATATTTTAGTGGAGAAAATTCAGTGGAAAAGCAAGAAAAATTATGTTCCCTTCAACTGTAGTTTCTTCCGTAGCTGTTACCAAGATACCACCTTATACTTGGGGATGATGACTTCTAATTTTGGACTCAGTGTAAAAGAAAGTTAATATATTCTATAGCACTTTGTTTTACATTCAAATCTATAATAGAAGGCAAATGTAATTATATGGAGAGAATACAATGTAGATTATCAGAAGCATTTATTCAGAAATAGTTCAGACGGCATCATGTTTATCTATAGCAACAATCAGACAAAAACAGTTGCTTGAAACACGAACATGGAAAGATGGAAGAAAGGTCTATAAAAATAAATAATCATTTTTTCATTTTTATTTTTATCTCAATTTGCACAGAACCCCTCAATAAAAATTTCTTGCAGCTCAGTGGTTTTCCTCCATAGATATCTGTAAGTCTTTCCCATATTATTTGAGGGTTTTAAATCATCCTCCTCTAAACATTTCTGTGATCTGGCTCAGTTCTTATCTGACTCTAGACCTCAAAATGATTTTATTTACATAGCTTTTTAATCCCCTTGGATCAACTTACACAGCCAGCTTCCGTTGGCTGACTTTAACAGTTGCTACTCAAAGTATATCGTCAAGGAATCAGAATCGTTTAAAATGAGTAGTAGGACAGTTAATTTACCACCCATGATGGGAATGTCAGAGATTGATAGCTCAGACTTGGTTCCTAGACATCCAAGTGTTTATATCCAGATTTACACAATTCTTCTGGTGTACCACGGGTGATACCTGCACCTCATTCCTTTCACTGATCCATGGTTAGGCGCTAGGTCCATCTTAACCGGAACCAGAGACTTTGTTTCTCACTTTGCCGTATGTTTTGTAATCAGCAAAGACTTGTGGTAAACAAGGCAGTTTGGAGTTTGTGGCTAAAGGGAGTGAGTGTTTTTGATCTCTGATGGGAAAAATTTATATATGCATGTATGCATGTAGATTAGGTCTAGCAGTCACATAGGGGCTTTTCAACACAAGCAACCATAGTACCTGCCCTGTGTTATTCCAGTCGTTTGTTCCTTACATGAGTGAATAGTTTGCCAAAACTAACACATATGACTAGTTAGTAACCAGGCTGGATACAATGCTCTATCATTTTCCAACATCAAAGGAGACTTCCTTCTTTCTAGTCAAGACTAGTTTTTGATTCTTTCAAATAAGAGGCAGAAATTTCATAAAAATTAAGAAACTTAGAAACCTGAATTCTCTTTTGTTCTACAGACAAAACAGTAGCATACACCATTCAGATAGATACTGCTCCGCTGTTTCAATGCTTTGATGGAATATGTTTCCCACATGTCTGTGTATTACAGAACCAGAGTCTTAGTATTTTAAGGATGGGCACAGAAAGTGTCCATTAGGAAGCAGATTCCTCAAGGAGAAATTTATTACTCCCTTTTGGGGAAGGAGTTGTTGTTTGTTATAGGGAGTGCACATGCACTCACTGGAGAGAGTCAGAGAATTAGAAAGTAAAAAAAATCACCTTCCAAGGATTTAGCCATGCCACAATCCCTTCTCCATTAGGGATTTGGGGCATGCACACACCTGCACCTGGTGTGATTTTCAAGTCACTGAGTCTGGGATTTGAACTGCTGTTGGCAATGCAGGAATCCACCTACTTCACCACCACACTACCTGCTGGCTCTGGTTGTGACCTCTTTTATTACAGAAACCATTAACATAGTGTTGGTAAACATTACTTCATTACTTCATCAGAGGAAGTTTTGAGGGGGGCTTTGTTCTTTAGAAGCAGGATTAAAGAGCATCATAGAAACTTTGCAAGCAACAAATGCTCTTACAATAACGTGATTTTTAAAGGTTATACATACATTTTTTATTGTAGTAAAATATAATCACATGCAATTTAACTTTCTGAGAGAAGTGCATACAGATCTTGGTTAGAAAACTTACTTAAAAATAATAATCTCAAATTGGTCTATTTTTTTTCCTCAGATGAGAGCAAAATACTATTTTATTATGATTCACATTAAGGAGACATTAGGCCTATAATATGCTGCTTTATTAAGTATCTACTGAAACAGAAACTATGAAAACCATGAGGGAAGAAGGATAGTGATTTAGTTTGTCAAAAGTCATGCTCAGTGTCAGAACCTTTATGGTATTTATATACATCTGAAAGCACATACGTGTTTGCTCAAACATAAGGCATGTATTTCCTGCAAAGAATTTAGGTGTATTGATATGGTGAAATAAAAATGATTTCTCTTAAGAAATGAGAGAGTCAAAACTTACAGGTAAGCAGGACTTAGTTGAAGTTTTTAATTTAATTAAATTTTTTAATTTTTAGGTTTTTGCCATAGGGCACATGCACTCACTAGAGAGAGGGAAAGTGAGAAATCAAACTCCTGGAGTGGGGAGTATGGCCATGCTGGAATCACTTCTTCTCTATTCTCTCGGGATTTTGGGCAGGCATACACACACATCTGGCATGATCCTCAAGTGAACAGGTCCAGGACTCAGACTTCAGTTGGCCATGTGGAAGTCTAGCACCTTATCCACCATATCACCAGCTGGCCCCTTGAATGGGGTCTATTTGACAGCCTCAAATACTAAGTGCTAGAATCCCCACTGTTGTGCTGAATTGGAGCTCTGGACTAAGAGCACTCCCTGCTGTGAGTAGGCTACAGAGGTCACCAGATTTTGATACTCCCACACATGACAAGAAAGAAATACCTGCTCACTATTTGTTGCTAATCTAATTTCCTTGCAGTGCTAATTTCAAATGTAATTATGAAACACCCTAGTGCTACTCAGATAACATACGTGAATTTTATAGAGGTCACCTCTAAAGACTGGACTCTTGATTAGGCTCCTTGAGGTAATAATTAGTCTACTTCAAGTGTAATTGCCTTAGAGTCTAAAGCAAGAATTCTCAACCCTTTAGACTGAATAATTCTTTGTTGTGTGAGTATGGATGTGTGTGTGTTTTGGGGGGTGAGAGCTTCCTTGTGTACTATAAAACACTGAGAAGCATCTTTGAATCAACCTTGTAGTTTAGCAATTGAGGAAGCCAGATCCCACATGACTGCCCCAGTAGCTTGAAAAACATCTTGTCTACATGTGTGCATGTCCCAAATATTGACAGGGTGGAGAAATGGAGAAGGGACTGTAGTGTTACCCTGCTCCATTGGGGTGTTTTCTTTTTCTCTCTTTCTCTGTGTCTCTGATGAGTGCATGTACCCAATTAAGAGAGGGAGAGAAGTAGAGAAGGAGAGAATGAGGAAGAATCTTCACCATCATCATCATCATCTTTGGCCTCTACTCACTAGATGTCAAGAACAGCCCTCCCCTGCAGCATAACAACCAATGGTGTCTTGGGACCAACACTTGGTGTAATGGCTATGTTGCTGGACTCCCACTTAGTAGACCGCGGTTAGAGTCCTGGACCTGGTGGCTTAAAACTCAGGCCAGGCGCATGTGCGTGCGTGCCCAAGATCCCGAGAAGAGAATGGAGGAAAGGGGATTGCGGCGTGGCCATCCCCCCTGGGGGGTGATTTCTCGCTTTCTATCTCTCTGTCTCTCTCTGTCTGTCTGGCAAGCGCACACGCCCTATAGCAAAAACCTCTCAAAAAAAAAACAAACAAACAAACAAACAAAAAAAAAAACAACGGTGTCTCCAGACATTGGCAAATGTTCCTGCTGAGAACCACTGGTGTAGATGAATATTAACACACCCACGCATATGGTGTACTGTTGAAGTATTTTATAACACAGCCACTAAAAAAGACCACAAAATATCCATAAGTAATGTGAAGAGGTGTCTGCTTTTCTTCCTCCTCCTTTCAACCTCAACTCCATAGAGGGATCAATTTAAGGAAGATGCCATTTGTGCAAGAGAAGATGATGGAGGCTTCCTGCATCCCCGTAAATTTTGCACCAAATGTATCACTGGTTTTACCCTCATTTCTGGTCCTGCATATACAAACAAAATGACTCTCTGTCTTTCACCCCTGAGTTTCAATTGGCTTTTATTTACCCTCAGCTTGTTGTCTATAGCACACCAGCAAATCAATCGCTCTTTGTAATAGTCATCTAATACTGCCTCTTCCATGCCTTCCAAATTCCACCTGCTGGTAGAGTCTCTCCCATTAGTACACTCTTCCAACTGATAACGGTGAAAGTGTTAACAACTGAACTGCTTTCTTGTAACAGGGCTGTCCAACTCCATTTATCTTATTGCCAGCTTGTCAGTGAAGATTTTTCTCCCAAACTCCATGGCACTTTCTCAGATGACTCCTGGTACCTACTGTTCAGGTTGTGTTTCCTAGGAGCAAATCCTGAGATAGAATTTGGAGTCAAAGATGTTCCTTAGGAATTAGTGGTAGTGACTTGGGAGCAAAAAGAAGCAGAATTGGGCCGTGTGCGAAACTGAGCTGTGATGAGAGCATTGCAGACCTTCAAGAAACCCAGCACGGGGGCCCAGAGTGAGCACTGGTCCTCAGCATTGTCTCCTGGCAGGCTAATGTGCCGGAGCACTACTACTACCTACTCAGCTTCCAGATGTGGGTTGTACCAGGAAGGGAACGACTTTGAGTAAGGCAGCCCTCTGTGACTCAGAAGGCAGGAGCTGGGACCAGCAGTTAGTGTAATGACTATGTCGCTGGACTCCCATGTAGTCCACCATGGTTCAAGTCCTGGACCCAGTGGTTTGAAACTCACGCCAGGCATGTGTGCGTGCATGCGTACCCAAGATCCTGGGAGGAGAATGGAAGAGAAGGGATTGCAGCATGGCCATCTTCCCTGGGGAGGTGATTTCTCGCTTTCTGTCTCTTTGTTTCTCTCTGTCTGTCTGGCGAGTGATCACACCCTATAGCCAAAAAAAAAAAGAAAAAGAAAAAACAAACCTCTCAAGAAAAAAACAGAAGGCAGGAGCTGAGCACTAAGGACTGTCTATTGACCACACTCTTTATAGTTGGGTGGAAGATCCTTTCCTAGAGGAAATTCTGAGTGATCATCTTTTCCTTATCACTTTACAATGTATTCCTTTTCTTTCTTTTGTTTTTCTCGTTCACAGAAACATTTACTCAGAGATAATATGTAGAAATACACAGAAAAGCATTTGTTTGGACATCCTTTGATGTTCCTATTTAAGAAGAATGACTTCTGGGTTTTCAATGAAAAGCTCTTGGTCTTTTTCAATCCCTGCAAGACCCGAGACCAGTTGGTCAGAGACCAAGGTCTACTGTCACCCAGTCTACTCTGTGTTTTCAGTCTGTGAATGGTCAACTTTTATTTATTTTCATCAGTGTGCATGAAAAAGAGAGAGAATGTGAGAGAGAGAGGGTATATGTGTGTGTGTGTGTGTGTGTGAGAGGGAGAGAGAGAGAGAGAGAGAGAGAGAGAGAGAGAGAGAGAGAGAGAGAGAGAGAGAGAAGCACCCTTGATGGAGTCTCATCACACCATGATCTCCTGCCCCAGCCCTCCACCTCCTCAGGCTCCAGGGCGTCTGCACACATACCTACATGTTTTCAAGCCTGTTTCCAGTGGAACCTGCAGTCAGCCATAGCACTTGCATTCCCTCAGTATTAAAGCGCTGTGCATCTTAAAACTGAAAGTAGGAGTGGACTAGAACGAAGGGCAGCTGTAGCCATGCGACTCACTCTGCTGGGTTCTCTCAGCCAGTGCGTCTCCCTTGTAAAAAGTTAGTGTCTTCCTTACTGTCCTTCTTTGGCTGTTGACTGTCTTGGAACCCTGTATTTGGCTAACTGATCTGCCTCTTACATCCCACCTTCAGGTTTATTTTACTTCTTAGGTATAATCAATTTATGTTTCTTTTTCCTTTATCCCACCTTGCCACAGATGAATTATCCACTGGGGAGCCCATCTTTCTGGTCCTGCTAACTTGGATCCTTTGTGGTCTGAGGGACATCCTGGTTTACAGACTCTGCTTCAACTATGCCATGGCTCGAGTCCTCCTCTGGGATGTGACATTTCCACCCCCTTCACTCTTCTCAAAGAAGTTTGGAAAAGAAAATAATCAGATGAGCCTACTTTGCACATATGCTTTGTTACGTATCCTCTCCTGTCAGTAGTTTTTCTTCTGGCGTTCAGGAAATTATATTCTAAAACATTCCTTTGCAAAGAGTATTCTTAGCCCATGGGAAAGACTTTCCATTTATGGAAGTTTAGGCATGGTAGGCGGTTGGTGCAAGTGAGTCTTCCTGGTTTCTCCACATTATATTAGTAATAACGTACTCTGTAGGCTCACAAGGTGAGCTCTAATCAGATTACTTAAATGAAAAATGGGAATACAAAATCAGCTGAGGAAATAGAATTCTGCTAAATTAGTTTATGGCTTCTCTCAGATTATTTTGTATTATCTCTTAAGAGGAGAACATCTTTATATGTTCAGACTGAGATTTCATTTTTTTTGGGCAATTCCAGACTAACACAAAAGTTGCAAGGACATTATAAAGAACTTTTTTTTAAGTTTTAAATCATTTGAGAATAAATTGCTGGATTGATGACCCATCACTTCTTAAAATATCAATGTACTTTTTTTCCCACAGAGCAGAGTTCTCCTGCATTACCACATATAAGCATGAATGTGATGAACCTATGCAGTGCTATCAACTCCTCCTCAGATCACATTTACCTTTTGCTAGTTGTCCCAATAATGTCCTTTGCACCACAAGGATATATGATGACAAACAATTCAGCATCTATTATAATGTTTCTTTGGTCTCCTTTAATTTGGAATAATTCCTTAGGGTGTCCTCAGTTTTCATAACCTGACACTTCTGAAGATCACAAAAGAATTACTTCATAGACTTTACCTCAGTTTGGGTTTTTTGATGCTTCCTCATGATTAGATTCATTTTATGCATCTTTGTCAGGGATACTACGGAGCAATGCAGTGCTTGTTTTTGATTAATTAGCATCCTATTTGATCTGTCCCATTACTGGTGATAAGTTTGATCACTTGATCAAAGTGGCATCTGCCAAGCTGCTTTGTAAAAAACAAGTTCTTCATGAATAAATATTTTGTAAAAAATTACTTTGAGGACTGGCCCTGAAACACAGTAGTTAAGGGAGCTGGATCCCACATGGCTGACCATGGTTTGAGTCCTGGTCTCAGTGGCTTGAAAATCAGAGGGAATGTGCATGCCCCAAATCTCGACTGGATAGCAATTTGGAGATAAAAGGATTGTGGCACATGACCATACTGCACTGGGGTGCTTTCTCTCTCTCTCTGGTGAGTGCATGGGCCCTATGGCAATTAAAACATACACACAAAATGTTACTTCAAGATTATAAATATACCATTCATCATCCAACTTTTAATTATTTTTTTATCAATACAGGCTCATAACTTTATATTTTAGTCAATAGATTATAGTCCATTATTATTATTTATTCTGATGTTCACATTGTCTCTTCAAAGAGATTTCTGTGTCCTTAGGACACATCTTCATCATTCTCTCAGTACTTAATTATTTTCTTTTCTTTCTTGAGAGGTTTTCGTTATAGGGCACATGCGCACGCCAGAAAGACAGAGCGAGACAGAAAGACAGAAAGTGAGAAATCACCCCCCAGGGGCAATGGCCACACCACAATCCCTTCTCGTCCATTCTCCTCTCAGGATCTTGGGCATGCATGCACACATGCCTGGCGTGAGTTTTAACTCACCAGATCAGGGATTCAAACCGCAGTCGACCACATGGGAGTCCAGTGGCATAGCCATTACGCTAACTGCTGGTCCTTCAGTACTTAATTATTTTCTGACACAACAAAACACTCAAGGCTTATTGTATATTTCCTCTTCATTACCCCAAGAATCAGTCATTTGTCAAAGGAAATCTGACTCCTTTTAGTGGAACATGGGAGAATGGTAACCAGAATCTAAGATCTGGGCAGTAAGTGTACCCATCATCATTGAGGTGTGCTGTTCTCAGACGCTCTCTTTCAGTGGATAGAGCTAAGGAATACATGAATTAATATGTATACATATCCGTGTATCCATATATATATTCATTTCCATGTTATCTACATGAATATATTAAAAAATATGTTCATAGCAATACAGTCCATTTCAGCCCAATACCATAGTGTTTACATGACTTTTCTCTCTCTCTTTTCTTTAAAGTTTCCTTCTTTATTCTAAGAGTGAGAGAAAAAGAGAGACAGGCACCCACAACAGGGTTCTCATGCCATGATCCACCCCGTGTCAGCCAGCCTGGATTACCGGCATGTGCATGCCCTACACGTTCAGAAAGTTTTTCAGGATGTGAACCTGGAACCTTCCTCTGTGGATTGGCCTCCTAGAGGGCTGCATTATTGTTGTACCACTGTCTGGACCCTAACTTTTTCTGTTTTTATATGAGTACTTTTCTCTCCAGTGGTGAGCAAACTGACTCTCAATACACTTAATATATTTACTTTTTTGGTCAAACCTCCCCAACATACACAGAATCCTCCTACCACTGCCTTTTCCCTCTACACACTGCCCTCAATACCCTAACTGGGCTCTGACACCCTGTGGTGGGCCACTCTACCCTTATGGAAGCCCTTGTCACCCGACTCAGGTCAGCCCTCAAAAATGGGTCCCCTTCTCACTTGGCTTGGGCTCTGACCTCCTGGGCTGACTTCTCTGTGTGGACACTCTTTGACCATAATTGGGCTTCAATACAGCACACCATGGTGCCCCTTCTGTGTTCACCGTCCTCAGTCTCCTTGACCTCTGACATTCTTTCTGGTTACCATGGTTACCTACCCATCCCTCTTTCATTCCTGCACAAGTGCCTACTTAGTTGGACCCCTCAAATGGCTTTTACACTAGAGAGAGAAGGGGAGAAATGGGAAGAGAAAATGGAAGAGGAGTAGCTTTGTGATAAGCAGCTTTTACTGTAATTCTGTTTCCGATAATTGGTATTCAATCTGAGTCCTTAAGCTTAATCTTTTATACATTTGTCTCACCATACTTTAACTTGAACATATCTATATACATGTTAAAATCTAAATAAGCTTTATTTACATTCATTGACTCCACTCACAAGAAAATAAGAAAAGAGATGTGAAACAGAGCTTATTAATAGTTAAGTATGAGAACTTGTTTTCTGCCAAGTTCCTGATATTCATATAACTGCTTTTTCAAATCACTGTTTATGTATCTATAAACATGTATGCACTTTAGGATGGGTAATGAAAATACATAAACTCTAGAAAATCAGATGATTGATTAGTGAGGGATATCGTGAGTTTTATACCTCAAGTAAAATCTATCTTGAGCATGATTTTACAAATATTTACTAAAACACCTAAAACGAGAGCAATAAGTCAGTTTTTATTTAGAAATTTTACAACACATATTTTGCAGTGTTAGACTCTCTGCACACAAGAAATCTCTTTAACCGAACTGTTTTGCAGCTGTTCGACAATGGCTCTGAAACCCAGCTAAACCTAAATGTCTTTGTAAAATAATGGTCTTGGTATTTGGTTATTTTTTTTTTTTTTCCTTAAAGAAAGCTATTACTTAATCGCAACCCGGCAGTCATTACATGTGAGCCTCGCTTTAAATACCATGCTTTCTCCCTTCAGTGAGGACAGGTTGGGGCGCTTTTTATTTCTGCTCTCACAAAAATCAATTCTAAGCAAACTCATGGAAGGTCTGGAAATGAAAGGGTTTGACATGGTTGTAAAGTGGTGCAACAAAAAAGATTGACTGCAGATTTGCTTTCTAAGAACCTACTTTTTATTCCCCTCATTTTCAAATTAAACACCATTGAGCACTGCTGTGCAGCTGTAAAACCCTGCTTTTCCGGCAGGAAGACTCTTGCTCGCCAGTTCTGTGTCAGGCAGGAACTGTATGAAGCCTCACTACAGCGCCTTCTCCTGCTCCTGTTGCTGTTTTTATGACCCTCTGAGGGTGGGGTGCTTCAGAGCTAGACGCCATCTCCTTGCCACCATCTCCTTGCCACCATGACCAACCTGCACCAAGACTCATCTTGGGAACACTAGTTATTTATAGTTTCATAATTATTTTATCTTCTCTCTTTAATACCGACTGAAGGACTAACAAATTGCTCACAGGATGATGAGTATCCAGAGAAACTGCGAAGCGGTAAAAGGCATGGTGCTATGGTTTGATTGTCCTCTTCCCTCCCAATTCACAGGTTGAGTTTTGGTTGTGAAGGTATTGAGAAAGAAACTAACATCTCCATGTTTTTGAAAGGTGGCTCCTTTGGGAGTGATGAAGAGTTAGCTAGTCAACCCCTCTGACTGACTCCTGGTAGATTTATTAGGAGGGAGAAATCTCACACACATTGAAGGACGAAGCAGCTCAACTCCCACCCTCATGATGTGATGCCTGGGACTCAGCACAACCCTCACCAGATGTAGCCCTGGGGCTGAGACTGCCACACCATGAGCTGAACAAGCCTCCAGAATCAGGTATTCTGTCTTTAGCAGTGAAAGGACCAAAACACGTGGTCTCAGCTCTGTAACTCACCGTGTGTTGGGGAAACAGACAAGGTGTAATAATAGAAAAAGTGTTTTAGATTTTAATTTGGGTTAATATTTTCATGCCCACGCTCAAAATTGCAAGTTCTCAGATAGGAGTATAAATGAAAGAATACCTATAATATGTTCATTTAAAAAAATCTTCAGAAAAATCTGGCAAAGTGTTGAGTAAAATATGTTTTTCTTCCTTCATTGGCAAAGTATTTTATAAAGACATTTTTGTGCAACTGAAAGTTGATAAAATACCAACAGTGACTGACTGGTTTTACTTATGGAGTGTGCCTGATGTTCTTTTAATAGTTTTGTTAGGATTTGGATGACAATAAAAAAACTATACAATTCAAATGCATTTTATGCTTATTCCATAAGATTTATCTTCATATTTTTTCATTTTTAGCAAAGCCATTAATTATATATTAATAATTAAGATCTCCACATACTTTGCTTTCTAGTTGTAGTAACAATTTAAACACTGAAGATAAGTACAACTGTATTGTACTGAAGTTGAAAAATTTTTTTAAATATAAATTTTTTCAGTCATTTTTTTCTTAAAATATTTAAAATTGCAAAAATTGTCTATTATAATAAATAATTATAAATTCTACACATTTTAATGAAGAAGTATCAAACACTTAGACTACATATAAGTAAAACTAAAATTTTATTCTTCAAAATGTAATTAAACCTTATTAAATACTTTTTATATAATATTACATCCACCTAGTTGCCCATACAAAAAACTTGTATATTACATACCTCCTGTAATTATTAAAAATATTTTTTGTAAGTAAATCAATTTAAGAGTAGTGTGATTTCTTTAATATTGCCAAAAGCATCTAGTCATTGTTAATAATTATTACAAATGTCATGCTAAATTATGACTACTTCCACAACTACAAATTGGATCAGTAATGAAGTAAGACAAGGGACTCTTGGCAGTCCTGGGAAATGATGCTTTGTCCTTCAAGACTCTATTACAAGCATGCAAACTGGGAGGAAGTTTGACAAATTCACTTGTCTTATTCTTTCACCAAAGCCTATGTTGCAGTTACATGGCGCCGTGTTCTCAATTAGCATTTGTGTGAAGCATCACAGTGCCACAACCTACATCATTCATGGCATCCACCCATAGTCAAATGTCCCAGAGGGGAAGAAAGATGGGAAAAAATTCTCTGGCTCCTGAATGGTTTTAGTCCCATAAGGGCACATTGTATTTATGGACTGCCCTTTGCCATTGCTGACCACTGGATTCTGAGTCACGGAGGTGACCACGTGTCCTTTAGAGAATGGAGTATTACGTGTGTATGTGTGAGAGGGAGGAGAGTGAGAGCGAGAGAGAGACCGACCTCCAAAGCACAAACCCTAAGTAAGGACCTCCTTACTTCTGTCTAAAGTAGTTTAAGTATTAGGGAACTAGAAACAACAATCAAATCAGGATAAGACTTTGTACAGAGGATGGGAAATGAACCTGGCCTTGGAGAATATCCAAGATTTAGACAGGAAAAGTGAGGAGGAAGAGAGCATTTTGAGCAGAGAAAGCAACATAAACACTGAGAACAAATTTACTGTGACCCATAATGGGACCTGCCTGACTAGGTAGGAGAATTTCTGTTATAGGGAAGCAATAGCACAAGCTCATAAAAATGGAGACCATGCGAAAGGAAAAGAAATTCAATTTTATGAATTAGGTAATGGGTTCATGTATTGACAGTGACATGCCAAGAGTGGTGTTTGGGGGAAGATAACAGCTGGAAGTACAAAAGATACTGACAAAAGAAAGCTGGGAAAGAAATGAGTTAGAAATCTACTGAAATCGAGAAAGGTTAAGAGGATGCTGGCTAGCCATGGGGCTGGAGACAGGACAGCAGGATTGGGAATGCCATTAGGAGAGGGAGGGCTACAGTTTTTTCTTCCAGATTTGAATATTAAAAAATTTAACAACCACTTTCATTCAAGAGCTACTAATTTTCATGTTTAAATTGAGTACATAAGCGATGGATGGGAGGGAAGGGTGTCAGGGTTGATAAAGCCAGGAACGACAGATGAAACTCTTCTTTTCACATTTCTCGATGGATTTCACTTTACACACATGCTATGCCATGAGCATCATGGTCTGCATATATGACTGTGGTCCCATAAAATTATAATGGAGGAAAAACTTCCTATAGACTAGTGACACTAAAGGTGTAAGTTCTAGTGACACACATTCCTCACGTGTGTGATGGTGTTGGAGTAAACCAACCCGTTGCACTGCCAGGTGTATAAAAGCATAGCAGATACAGCTCTTATCACTTAATAATGATAATAAACAACTAGGTTGGGTTTTTTTGTATTTACTATGCTATAGGTCTTCATGTTATTTTCAAGTGTAATTCTACTTACATAAACCAAAACTTACCTAAAACAGTCATCCTTGTTGTGCTGTAGCAGCCCCATATCACCCATGTTTACCATGTCTCCTGCTGCTATCATTCCCTCTGGTACTTGATTTAAACTCATGCTGTTTTGTTCATCATGACCCATCCAGTGGGACAAAATGCAGGTGGAGACAGTGTCATTAGAGACAGAGAAAGACAGAGAGACAAAAAGCGAGAAATCACCTCCCCCAGGGGAGATGGCAGCACCGGAATCCCTTCTCCTCCATTCTCCTCTTGGGATTTGGGGCATGCACACACACACACACCCAGCGTGAGTGTTAAGCTGCCAGGTCTGGGACTCAAACCCCAGTCGGCTACATGGGAGCCCAGTGATGTAACCATTATGCCATCTGCTGGTCCCATGTCCTAGATTTTAACAAGAAAATGTATATTATTATTATTATTATTATTATTGTTATTATTTTGGAAAGATTTTTGCTATAGGGCACGTGTGCTCACCAGAAAGACAGAGAGAGACAGACAGAAAGCGAGAAATCAACCCCCCCCCAGGGGGGGATGGCCACGCTGCAATCCCTTCTCCTCCATTCTCCTCTTGGGATCTTGGGCACACATGCACACACGGCCAGCATGAGTTTAAGCCACCAGGTCTGGGACTCAAACCACAGTCGACTACTTGGGAGTCCAGTGACATAGCCATTACGCCAACTGCTGGTCCCTTAACAAGAAAATTTAAACAGCTGAAAACATAAAACTTTTAAAAATAGAAAGTTCATAGAATAAGTTTATAAAGGAAGAAATTATTTTTGTACAGCTGCATTGTGTGTTTTAAGCTAATCTTTTTACAAAAAAAGTGAAAAATTAAAAAATATTAAAAAGTTTATGAAGTAAACCATTTACAATAAGCTAAGGTTAATTTAAATGGAACAAAGACATATTTTCTAATTCAGTGTAGTCTAAATACTTGGTGTATATACATGGAGTAATGTCCCACTCTGTCACGTTCACTCCCCGCTTGCTCACTGATTCACCCAGAGCAACTTCCAGTCCTGCAAGTTCCATTAATATACTAAGTGCCCTGTAGAAGTGTACTTTTTAAGAAAATCTTTTATACCATATTTTTACTGTATCTTTTCTGTTTAGATACACAATTATTTTAATTTGCCTGAAATATTCAGTCTAGTAACATGATATACAGGTTTGTAGCCTAAGAGCAATGGGCTATACCATTTAGCCTGGGCATGTAGTAGGCTACCCCACCTAGCCTGGGCGTGTGGTAGGCTACCCCACCTAGCCTGGGCGTGTGGTAGGCTACCCCACCTAGCCTGGGCGTGTGGTAGGCTACCCCACCTAGCCTGGGCGTGTGGTAGGCTACCCCACCTAGCCTGGGCGTGTGGTAGGCTACCCCATCTAGCCTGGGCGTGTGGTAGGCTACCCCATCTAGCCTGGGCGTGTGGTAGGTACCCCATCTAGCCTGGGCGTGTGGTAGGCTACCCCACCTAGCCTGGGCGTGTGGTAGGTACCCCATCTAGCCTGGGCGTGTGGTAGGCTACCCCACCTAGCCTGGGCGTGTGGTAGGCTACCCCATCTAGCCTGGGCGTGTGGTAGGCTACCCCATCTAGCCTGGGCGTGTGGTAGGTACCCCATCTAGCCTGGGCGTGTGGTAGGCTACCCCATCTAGCCTGGGCGTGTGGTAGGTACCCCATCTAGCCTGGGCGTGTGGTAGGTACCCCATCTAGCCTGGGCGTGTGGTAGGTACCCCACCTAGCCTGGGCGTGTGGTTGGCTATACCATCTAGGTTCATATAAGTGCACTCTGTGATATTTGCACAACAGTGAAGTCATCTAATGGCACTTCTCAGAAAGTGTCGTTGTGGTTAAGTGACTTGTGACTGAACTTCAATAATTCTATTGCCTGATTTCTTTGCCAGCTTTCCTAAATCTTTGACTTATTCTCTCATGTCCTTTACATTATTTGGTCTTGAAGATAAAATGGAAAGTTATAGGAAGCAAATTTGAAGTGGAAAATTTCATAGGATTGGGAATCAATGATATTATAAACCAACTTTATGGCTAAAAGAAACAGAAAATCCTTCATGATTAAAGTAAAATGATTATACTTAGCTCACTTTTTTCGATTCTTCTGATTTTTAACAAACTCTTCTCCCCAAAGGCCTAAATAAGGACCTTCTCATGTTCAGGTAGCATAGGTAATATTGTGGGAACAGGGGTAATCCATGTCAGTGTGTGTCTTCAGCTGTCTCATGCCAGTCAGAGGGGTTTCTTTTCAAATATTCAAGAGATCTGTTTGTCCCAGGTTTTGAATAAGCATATGTTTAGGGAGCTGTATTTCATAGTTAGGGAGCAATTTCTTCCTACGTGTTTCCTTGCTCCAACCTCTATATTGCTTTTGTCATCCCAACAGTTGGCTAAATGTGGTGGAAGATTTACTCGAAATGTGCATGTCTGTATTCTTAATATTTTAACTTGAAAAATGTGTTTCATTGTTTAGAGGCATGTTTCAGAACTACCACTTGAAATATCAGAAAACTTCTAGGCATTAAAATATGAATATGAATACATAATATGAATATGAATACATAATAAATTTGTATAAAATATACTGGTTAATCATATATGTATATGCTTGAAAGTAATGTTATATATATTTTATTTGTGCGTGTGTTTATAATAAATATTTATGTATACTTTTGAGGTATCTTAAAATTTAATGGAAAATATCAATTAGGAAAAATTATGCATGGATTTCAAATCTTTTAGTAAAAAAAATAAACTTGTATTTTAATTCCATTTATCTAAGAACATTTAGAAGTCCATTTTGGGGGCCAGCAGGTGGCATGGTGGTTAAAGGCAATGGACTCCCACATTGCCAACCACAGTTCAAGTCCTGGACCTGGCGACTTGCTCTCTCACTTTCCCTCTCTCTCTCACTCTGTCTCTCTCTGGTCAAATTAAAATAAATAAATAAAGTTAAATAAAATAATTTATAAAAAGTCCATGTGTGTAGACACACACACATACATAGGTATATATATACACACGCACACACACATACACCATACATATTTGTATATTTTTCTATATGTGTGTATACATATATGAACCAAATATATGATATATAATGAATATAACTTATGTGTGTTATATGTATATATATATATGTCAGTATATACAGTGTGTGTGTGTGTGTGTGTGTGTGTATACGTATACACTAACCTATATATATGTATACACACACACACAATTACAAAGCATTTTGGAAAGAAATTGTAAAATAATTAAACAATATTATTCTCATAATGTCATTCTTTAGTAGTGTATTGTTTCTTCCAGAAAAGCACAAATCAAATCTACAAAAATATGACTTTATACAACTTTACACTATGTAAGACTAATTGTGCCATCTACCTCATGCTATAGCTCTTTATATTTGGAGACTATATGGTGAACAGGCTCTCGGTCATAACTCTGTGTGTTATAAACTCATGCCATGAATCATTTATAATTATTAAACAGATCATTCTTTTTCTTTTTTTTTTTTTGAGAGTTTTTTTTTTTTTTTTTTTTTTTTTTTTTTTTTTTTGCTATAGGGCACATGTGCTTGCCAGACAGAGAGACAGAGAGACAGAAAGCGAGAAATCACCCCACAGGGGGGATGGCCATACTGCAATCCCTTCTCCTCCATTCTCCTCTCAGGATCTTGAGCATGCACACACATGCGCCCGGCTTGAGTTTAAGTCATCGGGTTCGGGACTAGAACTGTGGTCGACTACATGGGAGTCCAGCGACATAGCCATTATGCTAACTGCTGGTCCCAATAGATCATTCTTTTTTTTTTTTTTTTTTTTCCAATAGATCATTCTTGAGGAGAAGTTATAATGGGTAAACAAAGCATAACTTACTGGCCTGTCTAAGAGAGAAGAAGTTGCTATGCTCTTTGTTTTAGGAATTCACTGATGTAAGGGCTAAGAACATGATCCAGCGGGAAGGCTGCCCATAATGTTAGTGCGGGTCTCGGGTTTCAGCAAAGGTCAAGGCTGGAGCGGATGTCTGTGTCCTTTGTCAGTCCCACAGGAGACTAGCAGACTTCGCAGTAGGAACCAGGCAAGATTCAGTAGCTAAGAGAGAACTCCCTGTGGTTTAGAAAGCAGATCAGAATGAGAAAGTGAAGGCAACTTATCAGGAACTGGTGAAAAGAGATGAGAAATAGGCTGATTGTTGATGTTATTCTATCAGATCTGAAGGATCATAGTGACACAGCCTCCCAGGTAGCCGTCTCCTGTCTGGTGTCTGTTTGCACCGGTTGCTTCCCTTCCTGGCCTGCCCTGGAGATGTGCGAGGCAATTGTGGCTGTCCTATGAGACTTGCCCTCTGGACCATAGTTGGCTGACTGACATGTGGACTCCTGAGCCAAGTGAGCCAGCCAGGTTCACTTTTCTAAGATTTGAAGACGGGCTCTGAATGACGCAGGGACAAAAGTCACCACTTTATGATGATATCTTAATAAGAACTCTTGAGGTGGTCCCAGGCTCAAATACTAACTCTCTAGTCTACACTGGGAAAATACTTAACCAATCAGAATCTCCTTTTTCTATTTATAAATGGCAATATTTCCTATAATTTTAGTGTAAGGAAATAAAATACAAATGTTTAAGTGAATGACAGTAGCAAGTATTCAGTATTATTAGTTTTTTGTTTATTTTACTTTTTATTTATTTATTTATTTATTTTTTATTTTATTGCCATAGGATGGGTGCACTCGCTAGAGAATGAGAGAAACAGAAAGTGAGAAATCATTTCTTGGGGGGAATAGCCATGCTGCAATCTCTTCTCCTCCGTTCTCCTCCTGAGATCTTAGGCTCACACACACATGCACCTGGTATGATTTTCAAGTTGTCAGGTCTGGGACTCAACCAAGGTTGGCCATGTGGGAGGCCAGTGCCTCAACCACCACACCACCTACTGGGCCCTGTTAGAGTATCTTAAGGCCAACAAAAATGTTATTATACAAGAAAAATAAGATATTGCAAAGAATTTTAATAGCTGCATTAACTTTATTGTGCAACCAAAGAAGAGAGAAATTATTCTTTTTTTATTTTGCCAGAGGGCACATGTGCTCACTAGATATAGATAGAAAAGTGGAGAGAGGAACGTGGAGAAAGCACCTCCAATGGAGAATGGTCATGCTACAATCCCTTCTCTTCCATCTCTCCCTCCTTTCCAGATTTCGAGCATGCACATGTGCCCAGCATGTTTCCTAAGCCAGTGGGTCTGAGACTTGAACTGCACAGTCAGCTGTGTGGGATCCCATTCCCTTTACCAGTAGGCTATGGAGATGGACTGGGAAACTGTTTTTGAAGATGAAAAATCATGATGGCATCTGTAGCTGCAGATGCACAGGGAACAATGAAAAGAAGCAAATCTCTTGTGTCAGTCTGAGAATCTAGTGGGAAATGACCCTTTTTAAATGCATGTAATTTATACACAGGTATCAGCACATCACTCCCTAGATGCAGGGCCCAGGGAGCATACTTCTGGGTTACCAAACTGTTGCTCTGCCTTCTTTTTCTGTTACTTTCTGAAAGTGGAACCAACATCACCTAAGAGGTCATGTGGACACAGAAATGGGCAAAAATACTAAAGAGGAAGGAAAATGAAAACTAGCAAGAGCCTAACCTGTATCAGAAACGAGGGGAAAGCAGGTTAATGCAATCAGAGACCCAGGTCAGAACTTTTACTGTGAAATAGCTCTGGAATTCTTTCACCAGTAGTCTGACCTCAATTTACATGAAGCAATTTTCATCTTCCTCATTAGGGAAAGGATGACTTCCACTGCACATAGATCACAGAGTCTCAAACACCCAGCAATCCTTATACCTGCCCAATGACAATATCACCCTCGAACGTTTTTTTGGCTAACATGAGCACTTAAGAGAGGAGAACCTTTGGTCTCTGAGATACGAGCCTGGGTATTTTCCCGTCTCCTTTCTGTGATCTGATGTCAAAGCCTGGGATTATATTTCAACAAAGGCATGCCTACTCTTTAGGCAGTCAGAGGAAACTATTCTGGTGTGCTCTCGTTCTATGACTTCCTGGAGAGCCAGATGACCACCCTCTCAGGCTAGCTTATAAATATATGAAGCTCAATGGGACCTGAATTATTGTCACTATTGGCAGGCTTTTCACTTATATTCTTCTCTGTCCACACAGGCATGCCTGTTTAATAGGGGTCTGGAAGTTTCTGTGTTCCCTGCTAGTTCTTCGCTTGTACGTTGTCAGCAGATCTCAACACTACCCCATGTGACATCACTGTGACGGGTCACTTTGTATCTTGCATGACAAATAGGTTAAAGTCCTAGGCATGTAGATGATGTGGTCAGATGTCTATGTATATTTAACTCTTAAGTTACATATATTTAAGGTAGATGAAGTAGATTTGTTGAAACACATTGCTCTTTTACACAAATATTTGTACAGTTGTTTTACTCAAACTCCACACGTGCATTTTTGGTATCAGTCCCTTTACCATCACTACAACAGCATTTTGAGTCATCTAACACATTTTTTTTCCATGTCATTTTATCTTGCTGTTCATGTGAGATATTGTAAGTTTTATATCTGCGTATGGAGTTGTCACTGGGAATTTTATCTGCAGCCCCAGTGTTAAGACATTTGGATTTTTATTCATCTTGTGTGTGTGTGTACATGTGATTGCTATTGCTTTTTCAATAGATCTTTAAAGACTTGTTTAAAATGACAAGTGCAGTAAAAACAGCTAAGTGTCCACCTGAAATCTGTGTTCTGCTGTGTAGAATTTTCACCAGAAAGTGGCTTTTTAGCCAAAATTACTTTTTTTTTTTTTTTTTTTTTTTTTTTGCCTAAGGCCATGTGTGCTCGCCAGAGAAAGAGAGAGAGAAAGACAGAGAGTAGAAAGTGAGAAATCCCCCCCACCCCTCCAGGGCATATGACCTTGCCCTAATCCTTTCTCCTCCATTTTCTTCTCAGGATTTTGAGCACACATGCACTTGTGCCCAGTGTGATTTTCCAGCTGCCGGGTCCAGGACTCAAACTGCAATTGACCATTTGGGAGTCCAGCACCTTAACCACCACACCACCTGCTGGCCTCACCAAATTACATCTTCTAAGACTTTTTCAACTAGTTGGTAGTAGGCGACTAGTGCTTTTTGTTTTGCTTTTAGGTTTATACCTTCTATGGGAGTAAGAGCAGAAGAGAGAAAGAGAAGCACCCTCAACTGGGTCCCCCTCCTTAATCCCCCAGCCTCCTCGGCCAGCCAGGATCGGAGGTGTACCCACCCAGCCTGTACAGGCCCACTGGGATTCGAAACCATGATCTTCATCTTCCACGTGGATGTGGCATTGGCTGAGCAGTGCACTATCCCGGTACCTCAACTGGCCCAAGGGATTAGCTTTGCCAGGTAAGCTTGCAGAAGCAAATGTACAACATTAGGGATGGGATTTCCCAAGGCTGTACATTTAGCACATCTTCTTTCCGTATTTGTGGGCTGGTTGGCAAACTTGCTATGTAAAGGGCCAGACGGTAAATATTTTAGGTGTGACTGGCTATGTGGTCTGTGGTAGCTCTTCAACTCTGCTGCTGTGTTATGGCAGCAATGAGTATACAGAAGGGCAGGCTATGTTCTCTGGGCCATGTTTGCTCAACCCTGCTTTAGAGGTTTGTGGTGATACCAACTAGAAGGACTCTGGGTACCTGTATCCCCGCTAGAGGAACACTCTGGCCATCTATGAGTGACTCTGGCTTGTTCTTGATTTAGTAAGACCTGCACTTTCACTGCGTTTGTGTTAAAAATTTGGGAATATGTTATAGAATGTAGCATTGTGCAAACTAATATCCATATCCAATACGAGACTTGAAGCTAGCCAACAGAAATGTTTATCAAGCGTGAATTATATTTTTTGTTAGTTTTCTTTTTAAAACCAGACTCTACCAGGTGGTCATTATAAGTGCTCAAAACTAGGTTGTTTCACACTAATATGTTTTCTACAAACAGTATTTTTACTGTTCAAAATAAAGTAAATGGCAGTGTCCTCTGTGATGTAATAAATTCTGTTAAAACTCCAATATAAAGTTGACTCTTTTTCTGAGGGGTAATTTTAGGGAAAAAAATTCACTTTATATTTCAATAGATGTTGCAGATTGCTTTTACAGTTTTTACGGCACCAGGTGTTAGGAACTAAAGAATGCAATGTCACAGGGAATTGCATCAAAGTGTGGGTGGAATTAAACTATTTCTCTTTCTCAATAAGAATCGTGTTTTATAGTGGGAAGAACATAAACTTTGAATTTGGATAGACTTGGCTAAATATTGGGCCTATCTTTAGGCAACTTATGAATAGTATTTCTTAAAAAAGATTTATTTCCTTCTTCCATGAGCAGAGTGTTTATGTATGTGTGTACATATGTATATGTTTTTTCTCTGTCTCTGGGTACAGAGAGATGACTCTCAACAGTCTGGATGCCATGATCCACTCCCCAGCTTCAGCTGACCCTGAATCAGAGGGCATGAGCGTGCTCAGTGTACCTAGGGAGGTCCCTGCACACGAACCTGGAATCTTCCCTTGTGGGTCGGCCTCACGGAGCTTTGCTGTTTCCTGTCATCCCACTGTAGCTCCTAGACAGCTTATTTAAGCCCTCGTAGACCAAGTGCTCGTTTTCAAGGGGGCCACCTAGCCTCAAGGAAATGTCTTGGATATTAAATAAGGTAATGTGAACATAGCGGTTAGTTCACTTTCGTTTCCCTCCTAAATAGACCCAGTCTTTTATTGCCCACCAAAGGAAGTATCATTCCCTGCTGTGTGCTGTGCAATAAACCACACATAATCAAAACCTAAAAAAAAAAAAACCAAAAAACCACAAAAACTGCCTATCAAAGAAACATTAATAAAATTATAAGGTGAGATAAAAGGGAGAGAAAATATTCTTAAAAGTGAACAGGTGGACCATAGACTGGGAGAAAATATTCACCGCCCATATATCTGATGAAAATTTCTATCCAGAATGCAAAAAGAGCTCCTATAATAAAGAGGACACACACACACACACACACACACACACACAAGTAGACTTGTACACACTTCACAAAGTAAGACAAATGGCCAATAAGCACATGAAAGAGCACTCAGAAAGATGCTACTGAACACCCACTAGAATGACTAAAATAAAAGACTAAAAATACCCAGTGTTGTTGAGGCTGCCTTAGGTCGGAACTCTTCATCTGCTTGTGGGAAGGGGGAGCGGGATGTAGAGTGGAGGGCACTTTGCAAATGTAGCAGTAGAGCAGTACACAGATAGGAGCTGCAGCACAATGAAGTCACACACATTAAGTCAAG
The DNA here is from genome assembly GCA_026018925.1 of Tupaia tana. Classification (NCBI taxonomy): domain Eukaryota; kingdom Metazoa; phylum Chordata; class Mammalia; order Scandentia; family Tupaiidae; genus Tupaia; species Tupaia tana. Next base: position 10,763,565 of record JAKSZU010000003.1, on the reverse strand, counting down.
CAAAGGGAACCAGAAGCCAACGTGTTCCGAATATGTAATTGAATTGCTATGAGGCTCTAGAACAGGCCAAACTACATTTTGGAAATAGAAATCAGAAGAATGACTTCTTCTAGGAGGGAGGACCGGGGAGAAAAGAGTCAAAAAAAGCATTTCAGGGAGTGGAAATAAATGTTCTATTTCTTGGGAGTATCTTGGTTCTGTGAGTACGTATATTCATCAAAACCCACCAAATTACATTCTTCAGTTACCCTTTTTCAGCACGTGTAAGTGTTCCATTATGTAAAATGCACTAAAAATATTAATAGGTTAGATGAGTTCTAGCTTCTATAAGCATGAATTCATCACATGGTAGACATACTTAAAATCTTGCATGGAATCCCATTTTCAAGTTTGATTCACTTACAGTATTCTAGATTTGCTCTTTTCTCCCAAAATGCATTGCATTGCTCATTCTTTCACTATGTAGCTACTTTCACTTACGATTAAATGAACTGTTCTCAGGAAAAAAATCTAAAGAACGGCATCTTTATTATTCAAACTGTATTAACTTGAATTCTCCAAAATTCCATAATAGTATAATATATATTAAATATAATTCAAATGTTTTTGCCATTTGTTTTATTTTAAAAAATCTCTATTTGTGAAGTTTCCCAAATTGCATACAAATGTGCAATATCGTTTATAGTTTCTCCAAGCCATTGCCCAATATGTAATCATATAAAGTTTACAGATCTGATATTAAAGGAAGGCTAGGAGCTGAAATGAGTTGCATTAGTTAAGGACAATAACCTCCAAATCAAAGTGTCACAGAGAAGATAAAGATGACTAGGAAAGGACCCCTGCTTTTAATTACTTTGAAGATTTCTATGCTGTTTATTTTATTGCTCAAGACAATATCTAACATTCACTTTTTTTTTTTTTTTTTTGGAGAGGTTTTTCGCTATAGGGCGCGTGCGCTCGCCAGACAGACAGAGAGAGACATAGAGACAGAAAGTGAGAAATCACCCCCCAGGGGGGATGGTCACGCCGCAATCCCTTCTCCTCCATTCTCCTCTCGGGATCTTGGGCACGCACGCACACGCGCCCGGCGTGAGTTGTAAGCCACCGGGTCCGAGACGCGAACCGCGGTCGACTACGTGGGAGTCCAGCGACATAGCCATTACGCTAACTGCTGGTTCCCTCTAACATTCACTTTTAAAAATGTGTGATGAGGCGGGTGCACATCCATGCAGTGACCCCCCTGCTCCCAGGCCCCCATCTAGTGAGGACCATAGGCACGCACTGCTAGGTGTGGTGTGTCTAGGTGGGGTCGAAACTGAGCCCCGATGTTCTGTGCAGCTCCAGCTCCACATGGCAGCCACACCTTCCACTGTGCCACTGCAACTGGGGCTGAAATTCACTTTTTATCCAAGTTCCCTTGTTTATTTGATGGTGATAGCAAATGGATTACAAACTAAGAACTAGATGTGCTCTCGCTCACATTTAGGATTTTATCTCATGGACTTTTGAAAAGTAGCTAGTTAACCTTTTACTGTCGTCTTTGTGATGGTTTTATTTTATGTGTCAACTTGACTGAGTTAAGGATTGCCCAGATAGTTTGAAAACATTTCTCAGTGGGTCTGTGAGGATGTTTCTGGAAGAGATCAACAATGGAATCAGCGGACTGAATGAGGAAGACTTGCCCTCACCAAATGCAGTGAGCATCATCCAATCTGTTGAGGGTCCAGATAGAACGAGGAGGAGGAAGCGTGAATATGCTCTCTCTGCTAGACCTAGGACTGCCATTTCCCCATCCTTCGGAAACTGGGACTCCTGATTCTCAGGCCTTTAGTAACCCTCCTCTAGTCATGGGTCAGGTAGGCCATTGACTTTTCTGGTTCTCAGGCCTTCAGACATGGACTGCGTTATACCACTGGCTTTCTTGGTTCTCTCCAGGTTGCTGAAGGTATCCTGTGGGACTTTTTGGCCTCTGTAATTGTGTGAGCAAATTCCTATAACAAATCTCCTTTTACGTATATCTCTATATCTCCCAGTGGTTCTGTGTCTCTAGAGAACCTGGAATGACACAGTCTTCTTAACTGTAAACCATGTCTCATTTATATATAGAAGATGCCTAGTAGGTATAAATAAAATAAACCAAGGAGTAAATACTTCTTCCATTTCCTTGAAACTGTAACTCCCCTGACGCACACATTTATCTTGGGCTTGCATTACTTTCAGTGGGGTGACCCTCTTTTTTTAAACTGCCATTTCAATGTGACATAACACGGAGAAAATGTAGCTCATTTACTTTGTGACCAACATGTCTGGTCTTCATAATTGTTCACCCTCTAAGAATGAGGGAAAATAATCTTTTAGTCCAATTAGGCTTAAGACTTATACTAATGTAGTAATTTAGAAAGTACCCTTAAGGAAGGAGATTCAAAACATTTGTGGTTAGTATAATGCAGATATCAACAAACCAGGGGGTCTGTCCAAACTAATGGAAAGATACTAGCCCTCAACACTCATTGCAGCCACAGAGGGGAGGGGACCAGCTAAAGACTGTCTCCATTTTCAGTTGGTTTACACTGACTTTAGGTAATATTTAGACCCTCAGATTTCTATCACCATTCTTCTGTTCTTTAGGTCAGCACTTCTGTATGGATTGCATAGAGAAGGTTGGAGAACCTAGAAGCTTAGATGACATTATGACATTGGAATAAATGGGCACAATAGACCATATACTAGTCCTCGATGATAAAAATCTGTTTCCTGGGTTTTCTGTTGGTGTCTTGGGGTTGGGTTGATTTTTCTTGGATTCCTCAGACATTAGCAGTCCTCTGCTGACTTGGCATTATCTTAGCTTATGGTGCAGGGGTCCTTCTGTGATGTCTGGTTGGGTTTCTTCTTTGGCCCAGGCCCTGGTGGTGTAGTAATTATCTACCACAGCCTACTTTGGCAAAGTTTTCAGTCACACCTGTACAGATTTCTGGTCTTAACATTTTTATGGTAATCAATGACTACTTGATTCTCTCTGCATGAATGAACATCAGCAGGATCTTTTGATGGATGGTTCTAGAGTGAGTTGAAAGCATAGCCCTTGACATTACTGTGTTTGGAGCTCCTGAAATGAGTCAAGGCAAACACCTTTGGGCTTTGCAGTTTTCCCTAATGTTTCTGAATGTTTCTAAAACCGTCCTTGACTGGGGGCAGCAGAGTATGGGGAAAACGAGAACCTGTGTTTCTTCCTTTTTCTGTCAACCCTCTTCTGTTTCTTCCCCATTCTTTTATTTCTCAGAAATGTGTCTAGTTCATCTTTTGCTTCCGAGTTTTTATGGTCTTCTTATTTCTACCTCCAGCTTCAGAGTTAGTTAATCATGTAAGGAACTCCCTGGATGGTTTGACCCAGCCCGGCCTTTATGCATTAAATGACAGCTCAGGAGATTGTAAAATACTTCTTTAACAAAAAGCCATCCCAGTTCTGTTACCTTATTTACCCTGGCTGCTGTTACCTATGTCAGGGCTTCTCCCATTGTTTTCCACCTTTTTCCTAATCTGTATTCCTTTCTAAAGTGTCTCTTACTTCTCATCTGGATCCCATCCTTCCTTGCCTGCTCATGGACAAGCACTTTCTATTATCTTCCCTCTACATTATTGGGTTGTTGGGAAAACCATGATGCATCTTTGCATAGAAAAACAGAAAAATACATCATGGCTTTCCTGAAGACCTAATATATCCCTGATTTTTGTGACCATTGTAGCATTCAAATCAGCAGATAAATGTAAGGTTAATATCCTATCATGAAACATCTTTCTCATGACCCTAATTACTCCTTATTGCTCCATTCCTTAGTTCGCTGTGATTTTCAGCAAAAATTCTCTAAGAAATTCTTTATTCTAAGTGTTTCACGTTTTCCTCTCCATTTTCTCCTAACTCAAATCAGATGTTGTTCCTAGTAAAGTTCTTCACTAAAAGATATTTTTCTTTTCATCAGAAAAATCTTTCCAATGCCTCCAATGACTTTATTCTTGCTAAATTCAAAAGTCAATGATCAGTTCTACCTTATTTGATTTATCTACAATACTTGACAAGGTTAAGGGCTTCTCTTCTTTGATACATCTTTTAAAATACGATTTTTAGGATCCTAACATCTTGGTTTTCTCTCCACCTCACTGATTCTCCTTCTCAGACTTGTTTCATTGTTGCTGGCGCTTCCTTTCTCCTCAACTCTTATTATTAAAGTGCCTCTAGAATCAATCTCTAATCCTCTTCTTATTTCTTCCATAGAAAAAAGAGAGCACTATGGAGGGAGACAGGTACCCTCAACAGGGTTGTCTTGCTGCGATCCACTTCCAGCCTCAGCAGGCACAGACTGGGTGTGTGTGTATACCTGTATTGCAGAGGAAAGCCCCAGTCATAAACCAAAGACCGTTCCCATGTAGGTTCAGTTGCATTACCACTGCACCACCAGCTGGTCTTTCTATTCCTCTTCCCTCGTGCATACTCAACCCGTTAGCTGATCTCATCCAATATCAGCTCTTATGCCATCTTTATGACAGTAACTTCCTAAATTATATTTTACCTCTGTAATGAACTCAACACTTATATATTCAAACTCAAATAGCTAAGTTTAATGTCTCCATTAGATGAAATCCAACCTGCACCATCCACAGCTACTCAATATCTCATGTGATGGCAGCTCTGTCCTGCCAGCTGCTCAAACCAAAATCTTGGCCAGAGCCCAGGACTCCACTCTTTCTCTCACGCACAACATTCTATCTGCTAGGAAACTTGGCTTTACTTCCAACATAAATACAGCATCAACCATTTCTCAGAATTCTCATTGCTGCTGCGGTGCGAGCCACCGTCCTCTTACTTTGGATTATAGCAACAGTCTCCCTACGCGTGTTCCTGCTTTCTCCTTTTTATCACATTCTAGCCTATTTTCGGTACACCAGCTAGAATGATGACTTAAATTGTAAGTCATGCATCTTCTTTGTTCAATATCCTATAAAGGCTCCCCATTTTGGTAAAACTGAAACTCTTAGCATGGACAATAAACCCATCCTCGACCTGGCCTCTGGTGTCTCTGACCTTGCCTCCTCTCCTTCCCGGACTCACTGTGTCTTGCCACGTGGCCCCCTTGCATGGTCCTTGAACAAGCTAAATAGTGCTGAATTAGGACTTTTGGCTGTTTCTTCTGCCTAAAAATATCTTCTACCAAATATCCACATGAATAGCTCCCTCACTTTTGAATTTTTTTTCCCTCTAAAATTACCTGAAGATTGAGGTCTACTACAATATGACAACCCTTCTTAAAATTACAACCCATTCCTTACTCAGGGTTCCTGCAATCCTGATGACTTCTTCAACTGTCCTTCATTTTTTCAGTTTATGTTTTTACTTTCTAGCATTACGGCAGAGACCCTCAGTGCTCAGCAAATACTCGTGTGCTTCTTGAGACTTCCTGGACTCCACTGCAATTACCCTAAGAACATGTGACTAAGATAAGCAGAAGTAACGTGTCATTTCTTTACATTTTGTTTCTTTTATTATGCAAGAGGGCATGTGTGTGTTTATCAGAGAGACATAAAAATCCCCAGCAATGCCTGGTAAGGCTGCAATCCTATTTCCTTCCATTGTCTACCTGGTCAGGATCCTGGGCACAAGTCTGTATATTCACCCAGCAGCTAAGCTGCCTGGGCTGGGACTCAAACCTTAGTCGGTGGAGTGGGATCTGGCCTCCTGAGCAGTGCTTAACCTGTGTGGTTTGGGCGGGCTCATATGTGTAATTACTTAATCCAGGCAGACTTTGCCTTTTCTATTTTCTCTTCTTTTGCCTCTTGGCACAGTCACTTCGGATGTCACTTTCACAGATGACATAGCCAGAAGATGGATGAGGGCACCAAACACATAACAGTCTGTGATATGAGGGAAAATAAACCTTTATTGGTTAAGCTAGTGAGATAGTGGGGTATTTATTTTGCAACAACTAGTATTAATTGTCCATATTAAAACAGTTGGGTAGCAGTATTTATTATGTTTGTCTCTTTTCAGCTGGAATATAAATGCTGTTAGGATAAACATGTTTGTCTCTTTTGTTCACTACTTTAGTCTACATACCTAGATCAGTATCTGTCACATGGTAAACACTCAATAAGTACTTGTAGAATGAATGAATGAACTGGGGGAAAAAAAGTAATTTTAGTGTTTTTCCTCCTAGCTCATGCGACTGTATTTCATGTAGTCCTTTGATTAAGTATGGTCTTCTGGAAGGGATTAGGATACTTGAAATGGGGTAGCAGCGATTAGAGAATCCAGAGGTGGTTTTACTTTTCTTTCACTTTCCCTTTCTACGAGGTAAGAGGTAAGCAACTACTGTCACACTCTAGGCAGGATGGTTTAGAATGGGCCCCAGGAGACCTTGTATTTATAAAGTATCCACGGATAAACATCCAAGAGAATTTTATACTTCCAACTAAATGTTTTCTTTTGCAGCAAACCCCGATTCCCAACTTGCAGTTTTATACGCATAAGTACAATCCAAATATAGGTATGAAACTCTATGTCGAAACAGCAGCACGACGAGGCTGCACTGGAAGGTCTCCCTGCAGCCACTGTGAACATGCTGGCTCACTGCCAGGGGCAACGCTGTGCTTCCAGCTTAGCCCCAGCTGCTGTGTGCTTTCTCACCTCCACACACTGACGGTGAAGGTGACGCTGACTCTGAAGTCTGCTCTGGCGGGTTCTGAGGGTGGAGAGTTGACTCACATTTCAAACTTACTGAATGTGGGCTCTGCTAAACTTTGCAACGCTGAAGACCATGGTTCCTGTGGTGTCCTTGAGGACTGAAGTGTCTTTATCCCTCTGCTTCCTTAGCAAGGGGACTTGTCAGCAAACCAACATATATGCTGACGGTTATTAGCAACAGCCATTCTCTTTTCTCTATTTGTATGATATACTTCAAAACACTTTTCCTTGTATCATTGGGTAAAATCCTTAAGCCAGGACACAGCACCTGCAGCATAAGACATACCTCTTACTTGTTGAAGAAATGAAAAATATACTGGGACCAGCAGTTAGTGGAATGGCTATGTCGCTGGACTCCCACGTAGTCGACAGCAGTTCGAGTCCCGGACCTGGTGGCTTAAACTCATGCCAGGCGCATGTGTGTGCGTGTCCAAGATCCCGAGAGGGGAACGGAGGAGAAGGGATTGCGGCATGGCCATCCCCCCTGGGTGGTGATTTCTCGCTTTCTATCTCTCTGTCTCTCTCTGTCTGTCTGGCGAGCACACGCGCCCTATAGCAAAAACCTCTCCAAATAAATAAAAAAATAAACAAGTACAAGACTTTGAAAGAGAGAACCACAAACCATAGGCGGAAAAAGACAACTTTTGCCTTCAGATCTTGTTTTTCATTATCTACCCCTTAAAATAGTATCGGGAGGGCTAGCAGGTGGTGTAGTGGTTAAGGCGCTGGAGTCCCATGGGCCAGCTGTGGTTTGAGTCTCAGGCCTGGTTGTTTGCTTTCTGGCTTTCTCCTCTCTCTCTTTCTCTCTCTGTCTCTCTCTGGTCAAGTAAAATAATAACAACAACAAATGGAATTAAATAAATAAAGAATAACATTTTTTTAAAAGCGTTAGGAAATATTACCATTAGCAGTGAGTTAAATAGAATTTAAATTTCTTTTTTCTAGTATTATTGTTTTTGTTTTCTCTATTACAAACCAGAAGTCATTTTGGAGCAGCATTTCTTTGTTCCAGGAAAAATCCCTTAAATGGTTCCTGTTAGTTACGGAAATGTAAGAGCAACTTACTGTTTTGAAGGAATGATAGGATATTGCCTTTTCCTTTGTTTTGAGGTGAAACTTTCTGTCCCTCCCAATAGCCATAACTACTTAAAGCTTGTCCTTTGGAAGAAAGGAAGCCAATTTGCTTTTAAAAGGAAGAGAATTGTGCCCTCCAGTCTTTCTTTTTTTTTTTTTTTTGGTGACTCACTGCATTTAGCCACTGATGAATAGATATTTCAGCCTGAGGCTGATTCTGAGGAGAAGTACCTGGAGTCTCTCAAGAGAGAACTGGTAATGTAGGTAGAGCACCGCCTTCTACATTGGCTATCATGGCTCAACTCTAGGGCCTCACCTGTCCAGAGGAAGAAAGCTCCCGCATACCCAGGCCCCTGGATGGAGGTGGGGCTCTGGAAACTAGGTGAATTTCAGCCACACTAGTGTGACCTTGAGAATGAGGGAAGTATGCGACACCAGCAAATCCAGCATTCTAATACCCGTACATTTGAAATTCTGTCCTTTCTACTCCAGTTAATAGGATGCTAACACCAGATCTGACGGGAAGGTTGGCTGAGTCTGCAGAGAAAACTTCATTGCAAGTGCACAGAGGGAACCTTTCCAGCAAAGAGCTTGTCAGAGTGCCCAAGTGCAGAAAGCAGGGCTTCACTTGAAAGGCACAAGCTGTGCCAGTCTTTCTGCGTCCTAGTGAATAAACACTCACAGGGTAGGAGGATTTGCTGGAGACTTGGGTCTCACACCATCCACGCTTCTGCATTTTGAACCTGTTTTGGAGGAGACACAGGCTCCTCTCTCCCTTTAACTGCTGGAGGTGAATCTTATATAATAAGATATTCTGCCAGGTGTCGGAGGAACAAATTGGCTCAGGTCATTTTGCAACACAGAAATTAAAGAACGTAATAATCGTAATTGTACTGAATGGTGAGGAAGGAAAATACGGTTATTGCAGAAACATGTAACAGTGGGATCTAACCTGGCATGTGAATCAGGGAAGGGCTGTTTTCCTGAGAAAGTGAGGTCATACGATGAGTTAGGTAAAGAGATGTGGAACGAGCACTCTAGGCTGAAGATCCTAAGGGTTGAAGAAAACTCACAGACACTGGATGAGGGAAGAAAGGCTGTACGATTTCGCTGAAGAACCAGAGTGAAGATTTTGGGCTTTATCCAAAGAGAAATGAAAAACCAGGGAAAGAATGACTTTGTTAATTTACATTTTAAAGCAATGTTATTTTTCAATAAAAATATAATTTGCCGACAGTAGTGCAGAGAACTCTGAGTGTGGGGGGTGGGCTGGAGAGGGGAGATAGGCAAAGAATGGATGAAGCACTCCAGTGGGCCTATTACTAAAACCAGGCTGCAATAGTTTGGCTGAGCAAGGAGGGATGCTCTAGGTTGGAAACAACTGAACAGATTGAAGGTAAATCTCTGGAAAGAGAAGAAACATGTTTAATTGCCAGAGTGTGGGAGTGCTCATGAGAGAGAGAGAGAACTCTCCAATGGGGTGTGGTCATGCCACAATTATTTCTCCTCTATTCTCTATCCTACTGGGATTTGGGGCATGCATCCACACATAACCAATGTGTTTTTCACACTACTGGGTCCAGGTTTTAAATGCTTGGTCAGTCATGTGGAATCCAGGTCCCTTAACCCCTAGACCACAGGGCCAGCCCTTGGAGGGGGGGGCATTTAAGTGGCAGATGATTTCACAGACGCTAGGAGGTTTGTATGAAAAGAAAGAATGCCTCCAAATTGATCTTCCCTGGTTTTGTGTAAATGGAGATAGGATATTAAACTGAAAAGATATCAGGGATACCAGCTAGGAATTTCTCTTTAATTATGAAGAAGTGGATACAGCCCAGATTAGTAGATACTTCTCCCTCTCCATACTGCTAGTTTATTTAGTGACAGAACATAGATTCAAACCAAAGCGATCTGCTTTTTCACTGTTTCCTTCCTTACATATTAAGATTCAGTTACAGCTATTAAATAATTTTCTAAACATATAGGCTGCTATGGTTTCTGTAATGGTTTGTCCCTCAACAACAGAATTTGGTGTTGGTGGATGGTTATCGAATCATGGTGATGGGATCATGGAAGTACCACTCTCATGAATAGATTAATGCTGTTCTGTGAGAGGCTGAGTGAGTTCTAGCTTGTTAAATAAGGAATAAATCTCAGGTTGTTATAAAAGAAAGTGCTTTTCCAGCTCACTCTGCATCCTGCTTCTGTTTTCTTTCAGCCAGCCCAAGGAGGCCTTTGGGCTTTCCAGCCATTAGAACCTCTATTTCTCCTTTCCTTTTTATTTACATTTTTCTTTTAAGATAGATTTTTTTTGTTATAGGGCATGTGTGCTCACCAGAGAAACAGAGAGACAGAAGAAAGCGAGAAGTCACCCCCCCCTCCCCGGGGGGGGGGGGTGGTGGCCACAACCAATCCCTTCTTTTCCATTCTCCTCTCAGGATCTCGATCACACATGCACACACACCTAGCATGAGTTTAAGCTGCTGGGTCTGGGACTCAAACCACTTAATCCAGTGACGTAAACATTATGCCGCCTGCTGGTCCCCAAACCTCTATTCTTTATAAATTACTTAGTCTCAGTTTCTCTGTAAGAAACAGAAGGGACTAATATGACTGCAAAAGCCACTTGAGTGTTTTTCCAACAATCCAGTACTAATACATTATTTCTTCTAAAAATATTGAGCATTTACCTAAATAATACTTTAGCTGGTCACTAGGTCATCAGTTTATAATTACACATATTAAAGGTGGATGTAGGTTAAATGTACCACAATAAAGTCACACTTGCATGCCCAGTCACCTTTCGGGATGGAGAACTGCAGTAGAAAGGATTGTGGCATGATTAGGCCCTCTTAGGGGGTGTTCCTCTCTTTCTCGTTCTCTTCACCTCTGGTGTGTACACACATGCCTTGTGGAATTAAAGGAACAAAGAAACAAAACCAGACCTGAATTTATGGGGCATAATAAAAATCTAGAATCTAAAATCTAAAACAATTATACTGTGTGTTTGTGCAATTTGACAACATCACAGGCATTGCTGGTTAGATATGATCTTGCTTAGCCAGAGTTTTGTCTGACTGATCCTATTTTCCATCTTTTGGGAAAATCTGTAGTACCGCAGAAACTCAGACGTCATTATCACTAAAACTTTAGTATTTCCATCCTGTTACATTGGATAAATGCCAAGAACTTGACTTTAGAACTCTTATTTTAGATAATCCGGCCTCCATACAACCTACTATAAGTCTAATCAAGGGAAAAATGAAATAGATGTCACTATTCAAATGGTAGCATTTAGATAAAGGACTGTGCAAACATGGACATTTAATTTTATTGAAATTTAAATGAGTTTACTACTCATTGGATATAAGGTCTGTTAATTAAGGCATGAGTGCCTTGTAAATCCTGTGTGAGTGCATATTTGCCACATACAGTTGTGGCTGACAACAGGCCTGTGTACAAAATGAAGAATAAATCTAAACCAATTAAGATATTGTATGTGTAATTATGAATATTGTAAATGAAATGAGGTAACTATGGATGTGCATTTTAATATGTGCTATAATTATATTTCATTAATTCTTGGTAATTCTTTACTGACTGTCTCACCCCAGGGGAAAATGCACTCACAAATCATCTTTTGGATAGGTTGGTACAGACCCCATAAGGAGATCTTACATGGAATGATGTAAAACTGGACCTTGTTCGCAATCAAAGATGACGGCTTTAGGGAGTACATTGTTAAATGAGGAAATTTTGGGATACTAAAATTATTTAGATATAATCTTAGTGTCAAAGCACCCACCAGGTTGTAGAGGGGACAGATGCCAAAATGAATTGCGATAACTGCTGTTTAAAAAGTGCAGAGAGCACGAAGAGGATAGCAATTAATTCTAATGTAGGAGGTTATTGGGATTCTTGAGCTGGATTTTCAAAGAGTGAAGGCAAAATTCAGACAGTGAAGGGCATGGAAATCACCATAACTTTCTTAATCACCTTTAAAAAATTTTCTCCTTCTTTAAAAATTTGCCAGAGGGAGCGTACACTCACTAAAGAGAGAGAGAGAGGGAGAGAGAGAGACAGAGAGAGAGGAAAAATGAGAAAGTACTCCCCATGCGGATGGTAACATCGCAATCCCTTCTCCTCCACTTCTCCTGGGAGTTTAGGCACATGCATGCGTCTACTGTGATTTTCTAGACATTGGTGCCAGGACTCAAACGGTGCGATAGGCCCTGTGGGATCCAACTGCCTTAACTACCAGGTCATGGGCTGGCCAGAAAAATATTCTTTTTAATAGCTAGAGGGGGTGTGTTTGCCAGATAGAGAGTGAGAAAGCATCTGCCGGAGGGGCACAGTCCCATCTCTACCCCCGCTCCTCCATTCTCCATCCTGTCAGGATTTGGGGCATGCAAGCACACACACTCAGCGTGTTTTTCAAGCTGCCAGAATTTGGGTTTGAACCACACTTGACCATGTGGGATCTGGCTCCTTTCACTTCGAGGCTTTGGGTCCAGTCCTCCTAAATCATCTTTGAAGAAAGGCAGAAAAGTATTTCTTCCTCTTTTTTTTTGGAGAGGTTTTTCGCTATAAGGGCGCATGCGCTTGCCAGACAGACAGACAGAGACAGAGAGACAGAAAGCGAGAAATCATCCCCTGGGGGGGATGGCCACGCCGCAATCCCTTTTCCTCCATTCTCCTCTCGGGATCTTGGGCACGCACACACACACACGCCCGGCATGAGTTTTAAGCCACCAGGTCCAGGACGCGAACCGCAGTCGACTATGTGGGAGTCCAGCAACATAGTCATTACGCTAACTGCTGGTCCCTGGCAGAAAAGTATTTCTTGAGAGACAATTCAAGTTACTTAGCTATCTTAGAGGCTGTTAAGAAAAAAATATTCAGAAATTGAAAATAAGGCAAAAGGATGACTGTTTTCTGTGTTGTAACACAACGTTGTCTTATTCTACTTTTTTGGGGGTTGTATCTAATTTTGGACTTATTATTAATATTTGTTTATTAGGGTCTAACTCAGATGAAATTACATGTTGTAGAAATGTGTGTGTATGTATATACACACACACACACACATATATATATACACACACATATATATATATACACACACATACACATATATATATAATTTTATATATATATATATATACATATATATATATATATATATATGTATATATATATATATAATTTTTTGAGAGGTTTTTGCTATAGGGAGCATGAGCTTGCCAGAAAGACAGAGACAGAGAGACAGAGACAGAAAGCGAGAAATCACCCTCCAGGGGGGGATGGCCATGACCGATCCCTTCTCCTCCATTCTCCTCTCGGGATTTTGGGCATGCATGCACACGTGCCTGGTGTGAGTTTAAACCACTGGGTCCAGGACTCGAACTGTGGTCAACTACATGGGAGTCCAGTGACATAGCCATTACGCCAAATGCTGGTCCCTGAAATGTATATTTTATCCTATAGAGATGGAAAAGATTTCTGTTTAGTAGAAAGATGAATCTGAAAGTTGCAGCTTAATTGTCAAGGATGACACATAACCGAGCAAACTAGGCGGCATCCCTTCTCTCCCCACTTGTATATACTCAGTTTTTTGAATTCTGTCTTGAACCATGTCTATTGTCCTGCTGGCTTTCCCATTAATGAGTTAAATATACCACTGATGTCTTCATTCTGTATTTGAAAGAGAGGCACTTTTTCACTTATTAAAATCTAGTTTGATAAGCCATGTACTGGAGTTAATATTTTTTGAACCATTTACCCATCCTGTGTGAGATTATTTGGAACACATCCCATCAAACAGAAAGGATGGTCACCCTTTACTTCCTCTCTCCTCCCTTATATATCTAGAGAAATCTCAGAGAAATAACTAGCCTTTCACCAGACTTTATAGGACTCTTTAGTTCATAGAAAGGTCCCAGAAAAGCAGCTGATGCAGGTCTTGGCACTGTGTTTGTCTCTAGTGAAGGTGAGAGAGTGAACGAATTTGTTTTGGAACATTCTGTTATTAGATTATGCTTTGTCAAACATGCTTCCTTTGCTACTTCTAGAAACTGGAGTGGAGAGTTATTTAAAAGACCTATTCCTGTTGCTTATTTATTTATTTTGTTTTTGAAAGGCTTTTGCTATAGAGCTCATGTGCTCACCAGAAAGACAGAGAGAGTCAGAGAGACAGAAAGCAAGAAATCACCCCAGAGGGGGGATAGCCACGCCACAATCCCTTCTCCTCCATTCTCCTCTCAGTATCTTGGGCACGCATGCATAAGTGCCCGGCATGAGTTTAAGCCACTGGGTCAGGGACTTGAACCATGGTTGGCTACATGGGAGTCCACTGACATAGCCATTATGCCAAATGCTGGTCACGAGGTCCATATCAGTTTTTTGAAGTGATAGGCTACTTGTCTTAAAAATTGAGGTTGATGAATTTCTTCATGAAGCAGATATTCAGGAAAAACTCATCAGTGATCTCATCTGAGCTTGAGTCCTACTGGGTTGGGTCAGAGACGCTGGTTTTCTACTTTCTAATGGGACCTCAGGCGTACGCCAGGCAGTCCACGTACCCGATAAAAGCATAGCTTTTTCTTTCTTAAACAAATCCTCAACAGAGAAAGCCTGATATTTTAATAGGAAAGCATGCAAAAATATTTATTACGTGATGTCAGTACATTTAAATTCTTTCCACTCCTAGTTTCTCCTTTATTCACAGACTCCATCTTGTTATTCAAAGGAGCAACATGCTCAGGGCACATTTTCTTAGCATTTGGGTTGATAAGGTACAGTATGCAAATTGGATATGAGAGCCATTGTTACACACACATACACACAATAAGTCAATATAATATAGGAATCTGATCTCTATTTGCAGTTACTTATCCATGTCACTGCTGCCTAACATGCATCCTTGGGCCAGATGCACAATGCCCTGCAGAGGACCATAATACTCAGTTGTTAATTTTATAGTTCACGGTAGCATCAAACAATGGCAGAGGAAGCCCACGAGCAGAAGACAGCCAGCTGTGAAGCGGTTAAATGCTTGCCTTCCCTTGTGGATGGCAAAAGAAGACTTTCTGAGGCAACTGCACTGACTTCAGAACTTGCATATTTATGCTAAAGAGGAAATCAGCCATAAATTTACATTTTTAACAGCTAGGCTATCATAGAGATGGAAAAGAAGAAGAATTTTTTTTAAAAGGCATTGGACAATAAAATCGATGCTTCACAAAATCTGGCCCAACTTTAACAGATAATTATTGAAAACAGAAGTCCCTTTGTTCCTAATTAGACCATGAGTTATTCCTAATACAAGTGGCTCTTAAGCCCATCTTTAATCAAATTTGTTCAGGACTTAACACTGCATTATTAGAGCAACACCTTATTTATCTGACTGTGTCAGGGAATGAGCTGTTCCACATAAGTGAATTTCACAGATAACTGAAGTATACAACCCTGATACAAAAACTTTAAAAAAAAAGAATAATTTTGATAAAAACACTCCTAAAATGTATTAAGTAACACCTGATAGCTTAAATAGCATATATCAAAAAATTAATCCTTTTTTGTTCATATAGTCAATGTCTTACTCTGTTCTTGCATTGCTAACAGAAATATCTGAGCCTGGGTGATTTTGTAAAGAGGATGAGAGTTTATTTACAAATACATGACTTTGGCTGCTACAAAGTCCAAAGTCCTAGGCCTACAACGTGACCAGTGGAAGCACATGGTGGGCACATGCAGAGGGAGAAAGAGAGGTCCTCACTGGTTTCTCTTTTGTGACGACCAGATCTTGGGAGAACTAACCCTTGTCAGGAGAGCTATAAGTCATTGGGCCCTGTGAGACATTGTTACTTTATTTCTGGGACTGCTGCCTCATGATGCAATCACTATGAATAAATCACTGCCCACTGGACCTTCCCAGGGACTCCGTAAAGGAATTAAGTTACACTTAATACCTTTGTAGTACAGACAATGAAATCAAGTTCCAAAGTATGCATGGATTTCTGGGGGATGTATTCAAACTCTAGCAGTCTTTTTTTTTTTTTTCTTTAGAACTACCAAATGAGACTAGCAGTGGGCAGGAAATAAAAAAAGGAAGACTCCTCTACTCTACCACTGATTCTGGCTCTGCAATCTCAGGTTTCTGTTCTAGTCTGTTCTGTAGCCAATAACAGGAAATACTAGAATCTGAGTAACTTAAAAGAAGTGAGATTTATTTAGCTCATGGTTTGGGGGTTAAAGGTCCAGGGATTACCTCTGGTGAAGGTTTTACTGGTAGGTAACAAAATGGAGGGCAAGAGCTGGAGCAGAGCAGAGCATGTCTCTGTCTGTCTCACTCCCTCTCCTCATAAACCCATCAGAACTCAATTATGGGGGCCCCACCCCACAAGTGTAATCACTTCCCAAAAGTCTGACCTTTTAACACCATAATCAGATTAAGCTTCCACCCTCTCAACATTGTTAAAATGGGTCACCAAATTTGATCATGAATTTCGAAGGACACAATCCATCATAGCAGTGTCTATATCTGCTTCCCAAGTCATTGTCATCTCTAACGCTCAGTCTGTCCCTGGAACTGAGATGTCAGTCACTCCGTTGTCTCTTTTCCATTGATGCTTCATGGCTGGCCACTTCTGCCCATGTGGAGTGAAGGCTATCACACTGGATGACTCTCTGACCCTGGAACCACTTCCTGTGATGTCTGGAAGCTTCTGTGGAGACAGGGTCTCATCTCTGAAGTCACTTTCTAGAAGTGAGGAGAATGTTTTTCCTCTCCTTTGAGTTATTGTGCTCCTATGAGGACATGGGGATTGTATGGGGAAACAGCACTCTCATTTCTTACTTTCGAACTCATCATTCTTTGAGAATAGACAAATTCATGGGAACTTGGCTAAAGGACAATATAAATAACAGACATTATAGGGTATCCAAATAATCCTTTCACTAGAAGGCTTCAAGTTTCTTTTAAAAAATAGATAACACCTGTAACTCACCTCTTGATATGCCCACAGGTGGATGAATCTCAGTAGGAACTCAACTTTAGAACAAGGCACTAAAGGGGTACCTGAGAATTGCTATTATTGTGATAAGTCAGCTTTTTACTGGGTAGCCAAACAGTGGCTAGGCACTTCATTCCTCAGTAGGTTGTCAGCTGTGCGACTACATCTTTCAGCCCTCCCACTTCTTTTTTTTTTGAGAGTTTTTTGCTATAGGGTGCATGCGCTTGCCAGACAAAGGAAGACAGAGACAGAAAGCGAGAAATCACCCCCGGGGGGATGGCCACACCGCAATCCCTTCTCGTCCTTTCTCCTCTCGGGATCTTGGGCATGCACACACACTCACCCGGCGTTTTAAGCTACCGGGTCCAGGACGCGAACTGCGGTTGCCTACATGGGAGTCCAGTGACATAGCCATTACGCTAACTGCTGGTCCCCAGCCCTCCCGCTTCTAATTGGCTGCTTTCAATCTATGATGATTGACAACACAGCTAACCAAAGTTGGTGGTAATTTACATAAAACTTAAGTCTATAAAGTATGATGAAAGATCCTATTGCAGCAGTCAACATTTTTGAAATCATGCAATTTTTAGTAGCAGATGGGATGTGAACCCAAGTTTTCCAAAACGGTTTTAAAGGTAATATTTAGCTAGAACAAAAATAGTACTTCAGTATAATGCCTTACAAAACACCAACAATCACTCTTTTATCTACAACCATTTAAACACATTGGCACTGTGTTGTTTTCTCTAGAAGCATCCATCTCTCTCACCTGACTCTCTAACACTTTTTCATATTCCGGTAAACATGAGACTTTTTGGGAAACATATAGTTTTATAAAACTCTTATTCAAGGAACAGGACCCATTGAGCTCAGTCTTCCACATAAAAGACATCTCTGAGTTGGCATGTGCAATCCATAAATTTTATATAGTGACCAAAATGTGGTAGCCACCTTTGAAGAGAGCCATGCCAGTGTGCATGGGGCACTGAGAGTCATGCTGCTCTATCTACTGGGCTCCTCCACAGATCCCTGGGCACAGACATCAGTTGTGCCACTGTCCTTATGTTTTCTGCTTCCCATAGGCCTGAGTCCAGAGGTTTATATCCCAGGGATATTGCAATGTTGTCCTGGACTGTACCTCTGTGTAGAGAAATTGGAGTCAGGATGGTTTAGTCTGGCTTCCTCACTTCCTATCCCATCATGTTTGAAGGCCACAGGATAGTTTCCCTGGGTATCTGTAACAAATGACCACAAACTGGATAGATTAACACAACACTAATGTATTCTCTCATGATTCTGGGGTCCTCAAGTTAAAAATAAAGGTGTCGGGAAGAAAATATTACGTCTGAAGCCCCTAAGGGAGAATCCTCTCTTGCCTCTTCCTCACTTCCGGTGTCTCCCAATAGTCCTTGATGTTCTTTGGCTTGTAAATATGTTATTCTCATATCTGACTTTTGTCATGTGACCTTCATCCCTATGTGTATTCTTTGTCTTGGTCCCTTTCAATCCAGGTTAAAAGTGTTTCTCCTGGTTAAAAATTCTCAAAAGCCTTGTCAGTTACTCATAATTCACAGAGGTATAGGCCATCAGGCAAGAGGATCCTCCCTGGTCTTTTCTGATTATCCTGTTTCCAGTCCCAGTTTCTGTTGAGATGATTGATTAGATGTCTCACAGGCCTATTCTCTCCAATAAAAAGTTGTCCAGCCACGTACTGAGAGGCTGGGGATTCCATTTGTGTTGTACTTAGCCCTTCATAGGATTACTCTTGGTTTGATTTCTAGAAATCTCAGCCTCATCAGCTGAAGGAGTTAAGAGATTTTGCAACACAGACATTGAAGCTTTCAGGTAATTTATGCTGTGGTTGGAATGAGAATTTGAAGCCCTAAACTCAGTCTTTCTCCAATTTCTTTAGTGGAGTTAGGAGTAATAAATACTTTCACTATTACATTCATTAAGTCAACAAAAAGATCCTGAGGTTTCAAGTACCTGGTCACTCAGAACCTCACTTGTCGTAAGTATTTGATCAGAGTGATTCAGTGGTGGTATTTGCACATATCTATTGCCACATGTTATGGACCGAATGTTTGTGACGGCTCCCCCCACCCTCAAATATTAAAGCCCAAATTCCTCACAGTGTGACTGTACTTCAAGTAAGAAGGAAATTAAGGTTAAAGGAGGTCATAGAGATAGGACCTTGTTCTGGTAAGCTTAGTATTCTTATAAGAAGAGATACCAGAGGGGTTTCTTTTCTCTCTTTGCATGTATTCATGAAGGAAAGGTCACATGAGGACATAGTGAGAAGGCCGCTGTCTATACAAAAGGAAGAGAGCCCTCCCTGGTTCTTACCAAATTAGCCAGAAGCTTGATTTGAACTTCTGACCTCCAGAACTGTGAGAAAATAAGTGTTTGTTGTTTAAGCTACCCAGTCTGTGATAGTTCGTAACCATCATTGGCTGGCTAGTTCACCACCTCAGACCATGGTTGATCAGCACCCTCTTCACACTGGACATAGTCATTAGTGTTTTAAGCTTAATCATCTTGAAGGACCACTTTCAGAATCCTTAGAACCCACCAATAAAATTCATCCTTATGATTCTGTTCCTCTAGAATCATCCTTGCTACCAAAATCTGAATCATTCAAGATTCTCCAGAGAAATAGAATCAGTGAGGACATATCTTTAATTCTGTCTGTTTCTCTCTCTTTCTATATGTAGACTTATATGAGGGGAACTTCAAAAAGTTCTTGGAAAAACATGAAATTAAAATAGAAGTTTATTATGGTACAATTTTGTTTGAAATCCATGCATAATTTTATCATAAAACATGTTTCCATGAATTTTTTAAAGACTTCTCAAATATATAAAGATTTATTTCAAGATTGACTCATGTAATTATAGAGGATGGCAAGTCTGAACATACATGGGACCTATCAATGGCTGAAAACTCTTGAATAGGAGTAGATATTGCAGACCTGAGGCATTATTTCTTCTTTCTCAGGGAAAGCTGTTGTTTGCCTTTACAATATCGCAGTTGAGTGGACAAGGCCTACCTACATAATTGAGAATGGTCTCCTATATTTATAGTCAACTGATTGTAGATGTTAACCACATTTCCAGAATATCTTCACAGGAACATCTAGATTAATATTTGATTGATTACCTGGGACTGTAGGTTGGTTAAATCAACACAAAAAAATTAACCAGTTGTAGAGCACTGCGTGTGGGGGGTGAAGAGAAGGGTCCTCACCCCAGCCAGCCAGGCTTCCTGATATAGTGATAGGGAGTCATCCTGTTTCACATAGGGAGGATCATAAAGTCAATCCAAAATGAAGCTTAGAGGTTATTAAACTCTACTGGGAGGAAGAGCATGACTGTGAACCCACATTGACTTATTTCTTAGAAAGCATTTTGGAATTTTGGTACGTAACAATATTGCAGAGGGATTTACAAAAAGAACAAGGTAAACAGCAAAGCTGCCCTGTGTGGTTTCTCCAGCAAGCCAGCACATGATTCTAGTTGAAAACGCCTGTCAGCTTTCCACTAACACATCGCTCTACAGAAAGTTTTGGTTTAATAAGACCTACATATGCTCCTTCGTAAAGTACTGTCCTGCTAACATGACTATTTCATAATGGCCCACATTCTATTGATTTTTTTCTGAAGGACTATGGGTGATCATTATAAGATTTTTTTTTAATGCATTGGCTCCAAGCTTCCAAGAAAATTTTTCCCTGGGTTCCTATTACACTTTGCTCCATTTGTATAGCACATTTACCATCCGAGAGCTTTCACATGCATTTCCACTTGATTTTCTCACTTCCTTTCTTGTTACTCTGCCTCTGTGTATTTCTCTCCCTCTCCCCTGTCTCCAGCATTCTGCCCCCACCCTCCCTCTTGGCTTCTAGTCCTTTTTGCCCACCTCTCAGCTCTCTTACACACCCCTTTATCCATTTCCCATTTCTTTCTTTTTTTTTAAAATTGACTAGATGTGATTCTTTTCTTTTTAGCAAATGTTGGTTTATGTTTCTTGGTATATACTTTTAAAGAGTCTAAGTAGATGGTGTATTTTTTTTATTTAAAAACTAAATTAATAATATTTTATTGATTTTTTTTTGCTTTTATCTGTCACTTTCTCTAGCCAGTAGTTATGTAATAGCTTTCTACATATCTTAACTAAAATCTGTTCTCTTCTAATAAGACCAGGGCACAGAGGGCATAGGGTCAGACTCCATGAGGATCTTAGGATACCCACAAAATGTTTTAACTTCTTTTAATGTCATAAGAAAATAAACTAAAATCCAGTCTGGATTGTATTCATCTGTATGCCAATAGAGTGATAAAGTTTTTATGTGTATGTGTTTTACAGACGAAGAGGCCAACCAAAATGTTTAAGACCTGTGAATATCCTGACGCCGGCTAGGATAAAACAAAGTGCGTTTTAAAAACACACAGATAGGACTGAGTTATTCTGCTCTTTGAAAACTCTTTCATGACTTCGTGTTTTATTTAGGTTTAAGACCAAAATTCCTTCCTGTCATAGAAGCCTCTCCAAACCTGTCAACTTTGTTTCACATCTTACTCCCTCAAAAATTGCTATTTTATAAAATATGTACTTTGTTTCTGAGCAAATCTAACCTTCTCTACCTTGGGTCCCCCTCTGTCTAGAATATCGTCCCCTTAGGAGACGCTGGTTTTCGATTCACTCTTTAGGCTTCGTCTGAATGGTATAGGTCTAGGGGCCTTGTCCACTACTCTAGATTAGAGCCTCATTTCCTAATTCCAGAACCGTCATTTGAATGGTACAGCACGGGTCACTTAGTTATTTGATAAGTGCTAATGTCATACCTTTCTCCCATTTCACAGTACAGCCCACGAAGGAAAGGACACTGCCCATTTGATCACCCGAGCAGGCTCAGTGTCAAGAACACGGCCAGGTGTGAGCGCTCAGACAGTATTTGCACAGCTAAGAATTAATAGCCTTGGGGCCAGTAGATGGCATAGCAGTTACGTCACTGGACTTCCACATGGCCAACTACGGTTCAAGTTCCAGACCTGGTAGCTTGAAACATGCCAGGCGTGTGTGCGTACGTGTCCAAGATTCCAGGAGAAGAATGGAGGAGAAGGGATTGCAGCGTGGCCATCCTCCTGGGGATGGGATAATTTCTAACTTTCCCTCATTGTCTCTGTCTCTCTCTCTCTCTGGCAAGAAGACATGCCCTAGCAGAAAAACCTCTTTAAAAAAATTAATAGCCTTGAATTGATAAAATATGTTATTATATTCTGATTTCTATATTGTAACTTGTTATTTCCTTTTATTTTATTCACTAAGAAGTTATTAGACACTATACAATGGTGAGGTAAAATTTTGTTAGCAGACCTGAAAACTCAAGTACTCAAAAACTCAAAATACATGAAAAAGTGGATTTTTAAAATCCTATTAATTTTAGTTGCATCTCTAGTGTTACAGTTATACTTTTTACTTTTCAGAGGAAAAAAAAAAGATATAAAGGTCCAGGAGAACCTGTGAAACTTTATTTTCCCCAAAGCCATTCTCAACTCTATTACCATTTTCCAAATAATCTCTAATGTAAGAGCTTTCCTTGGAATTTATCTTTCACTGAGAGTGACTATAACTTCAGACTGGGGCTGATTTGAACAAGTAAATGACTAACTTAATTTTCTTGTTGATCAGTGTCAAGTAAGAAAACAGGTAATGCTGGGAACAGCAATTGGTGTAATAGCTGTGTTGCTAGACTCCCATGTAGTCGGCCACAGTTCGAGTCCCGGACCTGGAGGCTTAAACTCATACCGGGCACGTGTATGTGCGTGCCCAAGATCCCAAGAGGAGAATGGATTAGAAGGGATTGCAGCATGGCCATACCCCCGGGGGGTGATTTCTTACTTTCTGTCTTTCTATCCCTCTCTCTTTCTGGTGAGCACACGTGCCCTTTAGCAAAAACCTCTAGAAAAAAAAAAAAAGAAAACAGTTAATTCCAAAAACCAATGCTTTCGTTTGATTTTGGATTTGATTTAATTACTTAACTAAGTGTCTCTCCTTCAAAAAATGGTATCATTGGGGAACCAGCAGTTAGTGTAATGGCTATGTCCCTGGACTCCCACGTAGTCGATCGCGGTTTGCATCCCAGACCCGGTGGCTTAAAACTCACGCCAGGTGTGTGTGCGTGCGTGCCCAAGATCCCAAGAGCAGAATGGAGGAGAAGGGATTGCGGTGTGACCATCCCCCCTGGGGGGTGATTTCTTGCTTTCTGTCTCTGTCTCTCTCTGTCTGTCTGGCAAACGCATGCGCCTTATAGCAAAAATCTCTCCAAAAAAAAAAAAAATTGGTATCATTCATTTTTTTCCTATGAATTACTGTTGGTGACTGTTCAACCTCACTTTATGAAAGGTGAACTGGATTTGGCAGATTGAAGTAAGGCATACTTGACATAATCTCGATTTAAGCAAGGCATAAATATTCCATAAGAAAAAAAATGTCTCAGCAGGTTACAGGCATCTTAGACCTTTCTCCCTGTTATTCAGAGAAAAACTTCATAGATACGGCTGCTGAAGGGAAAGCTAGAAAGTAACTCAGGTCATAATACAAAAGTTCATGGAAAATGTGTATTATTAAAAAATCATGCACAGATTTCAAAATATTAACTATACATATTATATTAATTGCCAGAGTTTATGTGGGCCCACCAGAGAGGTAGTGAGAGAGAGAAAGAGAGAAAGAGAGAGAGAGAGAGAGAGAGAAGGGGAAGCACCCTTCATTAGGGGATGATCATACTGCAATCTCTTCTCTATTTCCCAATCTTGTTGAAATTTTTTTTTGGGGGGGGGGAGAGATTTTTGCTATAGGGCGCGTGTGCTCGCCAGACAGACAGAGAGAGACATTAGAGACAGAAAGCGAGAAATCACCCCCCAGGGGGGATGATCACGCCACAATCCCTTCTCCTCCGTTTTCCTCTCGGGATCTTGGGCACGCACGCACACGCGCCCGGCGTGAGTTTTAAGCCACCGGGTCTGGGACGTGAACCGCGGTCGACTACATGGGAGTCCAGCGACATAACCATTACAGTAACTGTTGGTTCCCCCAATCTTGTCGAAATTTTGAGTGTACATGCACAGGCACCCAGGGTGTTTTTTAAGCCACCAGGGCCGGGATTCAAACACAACTGCCCATGTGGGACCTGGCTCTTTTAATCACTAGGCCACAGAGAGAGTTAGATTTCAACTTTTTCTTTTCTACCAAAATAAACTAGTACTTTATTCTATTTTACTATGAACTTTCCATAAGGCCTCCATACACCAGAGACAACTACAGTAAAAAGGAAAAGACCAAAGGAGGTTCCTTTGGCGTAAGCTGCTAACAAAGTGATTTCAAAGGGTGTTTTTGAAAATGACTTTTCTCTTAATTTATTTCTCTGTCCTTTAAAAGAAAGTTTTGTTTCTCAAATAAAAGGCCTAGATTAATCTCAACCTGTTGTACTACGACAAATTGGTGAATTCTGCTTTATCTACAGGAAAACACACACCACATTCTACTACATGATGAAGTTAAGTGTTGGGGATCTGAAAGTTTTAGGAAAAAGGCCAAGTAATAAATGCTGTGACAGTTCTCAAGGGCCATTCTCAGGGATAATAAAGCCTGAAGCTACAGAAAGAAGCAGTTTGTTCAAGACTGACACAGATACAACACTTCTTTTACAAGGAGTGAACTGGGAATCAGGGTTATTTCTCTTCTCAAAAAGAGATAGGTCACCTTAAGCACTTTGGTCTAGCTCTTATTTGCTTCTGGGAATCAAGGTTGAAGAGTTTTTTTCTTGATCATGGAGGTGCCTGTGTATGTCTGCCCATGTTAGGTTTAGATTAGAATGTAATTGCATCTAGAAAGTCAATTACTTATTAGAAATGTACTCAGCAACACAAAAACCCAACCAATTAAATTCAGTTATTTTGAAAATATTAATTTCATTTTTTATTATAAACATCTTTACAGACCTCGATAATTTAAGTGACTTCATTTATTTTGTAGTCTACAAAGAATGCTAGAATCACAAGACTGTAGTAAATATTTATTAAACACTAGGCATATGAGTAGTCCCATCATTGATGAAGGTTAAATGTAAACTATACTTTTGTAGCACATAATCTAAGGCCATACACACTGCTGGGTTCTTTGAAAAATGAAGTGAATTCTTTCCTCTGTTGATTAGGTCTGTGGAATTAAGCAATGTAGGGGACTCGGTTTCCTCATCTCTGAAATGAGAATTCAGAACGAATGTTGGGGTATGGTATCTCTAAGTGGCCTTACAGCTCTGTCATTTTATAATTCCAAGGAATTTATCTTCATTCCAACTTAAATATTCATATTAATAAAATACTAGCTACTCATTGTACAAATATAACTTAAATTGTGTAAGCCAATGCTGCTAAAAAAACGATGAAAACTCAATTTGGTGAAAGTGAACAAAAGTATTAAAATTTGACATATTGCCTTTGTAAGTATTAATAAAGAATCAAATAATACACAATTCCCCACTCTTTAATTATTACAGAATAAGAAAGTATTATTCTTTTCATGCGTACTACTTTTCCCTCTCCAATTACTTCTTGAATCAGTGGTAAGGAAAAAAAAAATCTCTTGAAAGAATAAGGTAGCAGCTTCCATTTCTGTTATATTTAAATAGCAATAGGTGCTCATTTCAGAGGAAGGACCTGAAATAAATATCACTGATAGCACTTCAGCATAAATGCTAAAAATGGGATTTGAAACGCTAGATAATTGATATACCTCTAGGGTAAAAAATCTATATTTGGAACAACATAGACTATAGTTGAGAAAATATGTACATGGCCCTTTAAGTTATTCTGGTGTTGTAAAATGCTAGATCATTCCATGAGTTGCAGGGATCTTACTCTTTGTGGGTGGAGAAAAAAGAAAATGACAGTCTGACTGCAGTAATCTGGAAGAAATGACAATTACAGGTAGAGAGGGACTATTTTTGTGCTAAATAGGTTAATTTTTGGCAGAGAGACTCTGTGATCTAGTTAAGTTAATGAGGCTTTTACCGAATTAAACCAAGTTGGTGAGCTTTGCTGAAACTTGTGAGGCTGTCAGAAATCTGCCAACAATAGACACTTGAAGTATTTGAAAGAGAGAGAAAAAGCATCTTGAATAATCAGGGCTGCTTTGAGAACTATTAAATGTCTAAATGAACAGTATTAAGAAAATGAATACACATTTTAATAACCAGGAAAGATTTTAAAGAGCTCGATAAAATTTTTCACTTACTTTTTTTTCTGAAGCCTTTACCATATTATTGATTTTTTTTTTTTAAATGAAGAGAGGGAGACGAAACAACCTAGCAACTGATGCCACAATTATATAAAATCTAAGAGGTAAGAGTGACCACGATTATTTGAAACTTAATGAGTAAGAGGCACATTTAGTGTCATCTGCTACCTAAGGGTTCCCAGAAGCCTATGCTCACAGATCACTGTACAGTAAAAGACTGGGCATGACCTGGTGCTAAGCAAAACCATGACGACAGTCTTGGTCTCAGGTTTCCATTTCAAGAATGAACTTCGCTCACTTCTCATAAACCCTTCTCTTCCACGGCCCTGTGTTCCCCAGGATCTGCGGGTCCGTATTCAATTTCGTAATCGACAGATCACACGCATACTGGTAGAGACCAAAGGGCACAAGGCTCTGAAATCCCTAATTCCTTTCACATCCTGTTATTTTCATCAACTCTGTCAATTAAAATTTCTCCAACAAGAAAAATGTGTGGTGATGTGAAGGGGGAAGAGGAAGTTCAATGTTGTGTTAATATTAAGAGAACATAGATGTGCGTGCGCACACACACTCATTATATAATCCCAATGTTTGGCCACTGGCACAGAAATCAGTGGGCCTAGAGCAGCTCCACAAAACACAAGAAGATGCTGCTACTTCTTTTATTTTTTAAAAAGGTTTTTTTTTTTTTTTTTTTTTTTTTTGGAGAGGTTTTTTTCGCTATAGGGCGCGTGCGCTCGCCAGACAGACAGAGAGAGACATAGAGACAGAAAGCGAGAAATCACCCCCCAGGGGGGATGGTCACGCCGCAATCCCTTCTCCTCCATTCTCCTCTCGGGATCCTGGGCACGCACGCACACGCGCCCGGCGTGAGTTGTAAGCCACCGGGTCCTAGACGTGAACCGCGGTCGACTACGTGGGAGTCCAGCGACATAGCCATTACGCTAACTGCTGGTTCCCAAAAAGGTTTTTGACATAGGGCACATGTGCTTGCCAGAGAGACAGTGACAGGAAAAGTGAGAAATCAAGCCCCAAGGGAGGGCCTAGCTGCAATCTCTTGTCCTTCATTTTTCTCCTGATATTTTGGGCATCCAAGCACGTGAATGAGTTTCAAGCCACTGGGGCTAGGACTCGAACCATGGTTGGCCATAGGGGAGTCCAGTGCCTTTAGCTAACATGCCACATGTGGTATATAATGCAGCTTTTCCCTTGCTTCCCTTGCTAGTGACACTTCCCAAGCTTAGAAAAACTAGCCAGAGTTGAAAAAGAGGCCCATTTTTGCTTCATCACAGCCTTTGTGGAACCTCTCTCACCATTCCATCTATTCTCATAGATCATTGTATAGTAAAAAACCAGGTATGACCTAGTGCTAAACAAAACTGACAACAGTCTTAGGCTTGGGTTGATCACTGATGCACTTCCAAGATGTCTATATCGGATGGACTTGTGTCCAGAGTCAAACCAAGTCAGCATAAGCCAAGTCCCATTCTTATGATGATAAGAGAGAAAGCAAGAGTCAACGCCCAGCTGTTTCTGATGACCCCTCTCTCTTTTTTTAAAGAATTATTTTATTTAACTTTATTTATTTATTTAAATTTTACTTGAAAGGGATAGAGTGAGTGAGAGAGAAAGAAACTGAGAAAACAAGCCACCAGGTACAGGACTTGAATTGCAGTCAGTCTTGTGTGAGCCCAGTGCCATTAGCCACCACGCCACCTGCCGTTCCCCACTTAAGATCTCTCTTTGTCTTCTCTAGAAAGGCTCATCACCTCTCCCAATTTTGTCTTGCTTTTGCTAAGTAAGGAAATCCAAGAATAATAATGAAATAACACTAACCCTTTTTGTACCAATTTTGTTAAAAATTGAAATTATTTATGTTTTTCATAATGTATTACTTATATTGATGATAATTATCATACACTTTTATTATAGATTAATTGTATTTTAACATTATAAAATGTCATAATCTCCAAACGAAAGGAAGCCGTTTTACCAGCCAGAGAAAGCCACATTACTAAATTGAAAAGCTCCCATGTTACATCTGCAGCTCACTGAGCAACATCAAGGTTGTTTGTCTGTTAATAAACTGCTTAGCCGCCGACTTCGATTTTTCCATTGATAACTCAGCTGTTACTATACTATCTTTCCTTGCATTATTTTAACACACACCAGGTGGCGATAAGGAAGCATATAAAACTAGTAGCTTTCATCTGAGCTGAGGATTCAAAAATTAAAAAAAAAATCTTTGTATCTCAAAATTCAATTAATTTGATTATTAAGAAACTGATCACTATAACAAAATCAAGTCTACAGAGCAAAGACCAAAACCACCATAACCTCCCAAAACAAACAGTTGTGAATTGTTTTTCATTTAACCTTTGAGTACATTTCTCCTTGATCTCCATATTCCCTCTTTAGTAGATTTTTAAAATGTGTAATTAAAAAGTTAGGTGTTGTTATATTAAAGCTAACTTGCAACTTCTAACTCCCTTTAGTGACACATGTCTCTGTCCCAACCTTTGCTCATTCCGTCATATTCCAGAGTCCCCACAGCTTTGAGTGTATCTTTAACACGCTTACCTCTGTGATGAGGGATGGTTGCTACTTCTGCCCCTCCTCCACTTTCGGCTACCAATTCTTCAAAATGACACATCTACATGCTGTTTACAACTCTACCTACAGAGTCACTTGACAAAGGATCAATTGTGGATAGAGTTACCCTTCTCCCATGGCGTTTGCGCTGAGCGACTGTAAAGGTGGTGAGCAGGGTCAATGGAGGAGACGAGGGTTTGAAGACATTTGCTGAAATCACAGCAGGTGATGATAAATTGTAGATAAGGAAGATGATGAAGGAGACAATTAGTGTGATGCTTAAGGGAGGAATGCAGGTGGGGAAATGTTCTACCCACAGGGGTTGCCCATGCCTGTTTCCGGCCCTTGGCCCAAACTGTTTACCAAGAGAACAGTGAATTTTGGGGTGCACCAACCTGTCTAGTTCTCAGCCCTCACCTGGAGAGGACAAATATTGACGACTCAGTTCCACTCTTGAATTAATAACTCTAGAATGGGGTCAGAAAAATGGCTTGTTACTTTTACTGGTCCAGGTGATTTGAGAGTCAGGACTGAGAACCGAGTGTTTTAAAAGAGTTATTTAATCAAGGTATGAAGGGACATCATGCCTGTTTGGTACCTCTTCCTCCATCGTGGTGAGAATATTTGGAAGGCAGTCTGTACTTGGCTCAGTGGGAAAATGAGAAAAGGAATCTCATTACTTTTCCATTGGCTGATATCACTGCCAAATAAACTTTTTTTTATTATGAATTATACATTCATAAATTTATAATACTAATCTGTGCTATTATATCAGAGTTATAAGACAACTTTAGGAAATCCTATTACATTCCCAAGAATTTATCTACAAAAGTGATAATATATAAAACACAAAAATGCAAAAGAACTACCATGTTTATTCATTATCACAGAACGTAAGAACCTCAGCAGTATGTAAAGATCATCTACGTCAGTATTTTTCAAACCGTGGCTATAATCTAGTGGTATTGTGAAACTGATTTAGAGGGTTGCAACTAGCTTTTTTTTTTTTTTTTCTTTTTTTTTGGAGAGGATGTTTGCTATCGGGCACGTGCATGTGCCAGAAAGAGACAGACAGAGACAGAGAGACAGAAAGCGAGAAATCACCCCCCCCGGGGGGATGGTCACGCTGCAATCCCTTCTCCTCCAATCTACTCTCGGGATCTTGGGCGCGCACGCACACGTGCTCCTTGTGAGTTTAAGCCACCGGGTCCGGGACTCGAACCGTGGTCGACTACATGGGAGTTCAGCCACATAGCCATTATGCTAACAGCTGGTCCCACTAGCTTTTTTTTTTAATGCAATAAATAAGATAGGATATAACAGACTGGAAGATAAAGTTTCAGAGTCTATTACACACAGTGAGGTTGAATGTTTTGTGAAGCTTGACTTTGATTAACGTCATGTAAAGCCTCTTTCTTGGGCCAGCCATGGCATGGTGGTTAAGGAAGTTAGATCTTACATAGCTGACAGCATGGTTCAAGTCCTAGACTCAGCAACTTGAAAAACACACTGCGGCTGTGTTGTGTGCATGTATGCCCAAAACCCCCATGGAGAAATAGATGAGAATGGATTGCAACATGACCATGCCCCATGGTGGGTTGCTTTCTCCCTTTTCCTCTCTCACTCTGTCTTTCTCAGATAACTGCACACATACTCTGGCAAAATTTAAAACAATAGAAAACAACAAAACCTCTTTATTACAGTGGACAGTCATCAAAATGTTAAAAGTCTCTAGTCTAAGCCATCTCTCTTTGCAGAGGGAGCAAATGGATCCAGAGAAGCTAGAGAACTCACTCCCATTCACACAGCAAGCTAGTGGCAAACAGCAGATCAAAAGAAGGCTTTCTGATTATTTTCATTTTGGGGTTTTCTTTTGAGGAGTATCAGGCCATGTGGGCAGAGAACTCTGGAAGCAAATAAGTAGTAGCATTTCATAGTCATCAAGGAAAAGACTTGAAGTTTGAGGAAGCTGAAATATAGAAAAGATAGCATTCAAATCTGTAGTTCTAATAAAAACACAAAAATTCTGCCTTTATTTGTAGTCATTTGATCATTTTTCACTCAGAAATGACTGTTTCTGGAAGGTAAGAGCGATTAAAGTGCAAGATGATACAGGATAGGAAGAGACCCGAGAAAGAAAGAAAAGATCTGTAGCTGTTGGAATCTAACTGATGAAGCAATGAAGTCTAACTTGTCCATGGCTGTGACAATGGAAGAAAAGAAAACCCCTGAACCCACTTAGAAATGCAACAGAATGCACTTGTGAAGACACTGACCACAGGGTGGTGTTCCTCCAGTAAGAGTAAATTTGATTATTTATATGTTAATCATTTTGGATCTTTGTTAAAAATTCATGTTCCTGGGTCCTCCCCTGGCAGTCCTGGAAAGGATGAGACCTAAGACTTTGCATTTTAGCATATGCTGCCAGCATGACTCTTATGCTCTGTCAAGCCTGAGAACGCTGAATTTCAATTAAAAAGAAAATCCGGTATTAGTAATAAGCAAGATATTTCTAACCCAATTTTGTTAGCAAGTCTGTTACTAATGCACAGCCCTAAAGATGGTAAGAGTGGTGGTGGTAGCATATTGGGAGAGGGCCATGATTGATTTGGTGTATAGATTTCCTTAGTACTTAGCAGGCGCCCAAAATTGCCTTCTACTGTGTCTTTAATTGCCCTTATTCATTCATTCACTCAATCCATCACTCAACATTGAATGCTTCCTATATGCCTGGTACTCTACTGAGCTCTGGGAATGCAAAGGTGAACAGAGGATTATATTAGCAGCATAAGTCAATTTGCTATTGTGCCAACTTCTCTCCCACCTTAACAGTTTCTCCTTCAGTCCTTGGGAAATACAGGTTCTTGTTCCCTATGACACATTTTCGTTTCCCAGTCATGACTGAATGAGTCAGAAATGGACACCTGCCCTAAGGCCACACAATCAATTGACCGGATGCTTTAGCTGCAAGATCGAAGAAGGTGACATAATGGCTGTAGTCAGTAAATTGTTGTGAGTGTCTAAGTTAGGACATTATATCCCAGTGATGGTCACAGCATCCTTCTAGCTAACTCCTTCAGCTCTTAGCTTAATGTCATTTCCTAAAGACATCCTTGCTAACTTCCCAGAATAGCTCAGATCCTCCTGGTTTTTATTTTCCCCTGGCATGATGCAGTTTTGTTTGTTTGTTTGTTTCCTTCATAGCAACTGTAATGAAGTAATGACTTGTGATAATTGCCTGTTTTTCCACAACAGAAGTGTCATGAAGTCTAGAGCCATTCCTGTTCTCTCTTGGACCTTTTCTGTGCTTTACAACATGGTTCATCAATACTTGATCCCAAAATGTACTGGAATTCATTCCATATTTTAATTATCTTAAGTAGGATCAAATTAATTTTCTTAAACAATGTTGAAGTTGATCTAGTCTTCTGCTTCCCCCCCCCCCCCCCCCAGCATCTACTATAATGAAGATCCAGAAACGAGATTCCCATCACTGTTCTCATTATACTGGGTCATCGGGAAAGTCATGTTCCATTTTTGCATTGAAAAACACTGAAAAACACACCAGGACTTTTCTGATAACCTAATACTAAAATGTGTTTTATCTTCTGCTTGATTTGACTAGAAAAATTAAAGCAAGAATCTCTGCCATTTATCCACCTGAAAAATACAGGAGTTACCTTTGATTTGTCATTGCTCATCTTTCCCACACCTGTTAGAAAGTCCTATCAATGCTACTCTCCAAACCGATCTTAAATTCATCCAAATATTTCCATCTTCATCTCCACTGCTGCCATCCCAGCTCAGGTTCCCACCACCTCTCACCTGAACCACTGCAATAGCCCATTAACTGGCTTCTAGCTTTTGCTCTTTGCTCTCAAATAACAGAGTCATGGTTAGCAGATAGGAATAATACTTTGTCATATTATCACTTACATTTTTCCAGTGGTTTCCAAAGGTACTTAAATCCCAAGCTCCTTCCTCCACCTTACATATTCTAACGCCACCTGTTTTTCTGCTTCTTTTAATTCTTTACTATCCTTCAGTCACACCGATTGCTCTCAGGTCACTGGCCATACAGAGTTCATTTCTACTTTAGGGCTTTTGTTAGCATATTACTAGCCTCACTTTTATTTCTGCCTAGAATGTTCTTCCTTTTCCTTTCACATGACTGACTGGTTCCTGTGCTCTCCTGGACTACTCCGTCAAAAGAATGATCTAGTTACCAGTTTTCGCATCACCCTGTAGTAATTCTCTCCTTGTCCTTGTTACTGTCATTACTTTTGTTTATGTAATATTTTCATTGTTGGTCTCTGTCTGCAAGAAAATAAGCTTCATGAAAGCTGGACATTGGTTCTCAAATTGACTTCAGTATCCCTGGAGCTTAGAATTTGACTCTAGGGGTGTAATAGAACTTTGATAAATATTTTTAGGAAGGACGAACTATTGAATGGGTATGTAAGTGCCTGAAGAGCCTCTGCTGGCTGCAGATTGAAAAGTTGACCCATGTGTTTTTATCTTGATGGGACAGATCATCTCCCCGGGGTTAACTTTATTTTTTAACCAACAAGTGTATATGATCTTGAGTCTTTACACAAATTGTGCTAGAGAAGAAAAAGCATTTCCCTTGTTACATATGTCAGCAAGGATAGGAACAACTCCAGATAGAACTCCTGAGTTCAGATCTTGTCCTCCACTGATCTCCTTGGAGGAAAAGATGAATTACTTAACCTGAGGGCTCTCTGGCTCTGCATTTGGGTTAATCATACTGACCTTTCTAGCAGGGTTTGTGGAAGGGTTAACGAATCAATGTCTATAAAGCATTTGGATAATGAAGAAGGCTACAGAAATAATTATGATAATAATCTGTCTTTTGCTGACACATGGTGTGATCAAGAAAAAAGTCAAAGTGAATCTTTTTGGGTTATGGAGACTTTTATGGTTATGTGCAATTATTTTATAACCTTTACATTGTATAGCCTATCTTTTACTCTTTGGAGT
This sequence comes from Tupaia tana, assembly GCA_026018925.1. NCBI lineage: Eukaryota > Metazoa > Chordata > Mammalia > Scandentia > Tupaiidae > Tupaia > Tupaia tana. The sequence goes on along the minus strand of JAKSZU010000003.1, from coordinate 10,729,851 downwards.
TTTGACTCTCAAATAGTTGCTTCTTAAAGGCAACCATCTAATATTACTTTCAAAAAATTATTCTGCTAGGGTGGAGTAATTTTCCATGTTTCATTTGCCTGTGAGTGGCAAATTGTCACCTTTTTCCTATAGAGCTCCTTCATGACTGAGAAGACATTAAATGTGCTCTTTAAATGACTGCAGACTAAAACCATCCAGGGCAGTGGAGGTGGCTTTGTTCAGATTTAACTTGATGAGAATGGCTGGGAATATTTGCTCTGTGTTTATGTATACAGGTGCTGAATAAACTCAGTCAAAAGAATGAATTACAGGGGCCAGCAGGTGATATAGGGCTTAAGGTGCTGGACTCCATATGGCTGACTGTGATTTGAGTTCTGAGCTTGGTGGCTTAAAAATCATGCTAGGTGAGTGTGCAGATGCCCAAAATTCTAGGAGGAGAAGGGATTGTGGGGTGGCCATCCTTCCTGGGAGGTGATTTCTCACTTTCCCTCTCAAGGTCTCTGTCTCCAGTGAGTGCACACACCCTATGGCAAAAAATTAAAAATAAATTTAAAAAAATGCATTGCATGTTTCACATCTCTACCCTTTCATAAATGGAGCTTAAAGAAAATTATGGGGATAAAGATACATTTAATGTAAAGAAATGAATTACTCATGGAACATCTAGGAAAAGGTTAATATTTTAGGCAGGGAAATTTTGGTGTCTTGTACATTATGGCATAAACTATTGCCTTATCTTACCAATGTTGTCATGATTTAAAGTTGACCCTGTTTTAGTTTCAATAATTGGGTCAAGGTGGAATTTCAAGACCATTGTTCTCCTATTTAAAATGCCACTTTTATACCCTCCAAACTCTCTTTATTAGAGGAAAGAAAGAATGCTCTACCATGACAGTCTTGCTGGCTAGATTGCCCTTGCCCTTTGTTTTTAAGAGAGTTATAAATTATGAAGTGTGACTGTGGGACAGAAGCTAGATCCAATATAGGGAGTATCAAGAGAGTAAAGAGAGTCAGACCCATAGTGACATGAGGAAAAAAATCAGATTTCTAATATTCCCAATTTGAAAAGATGCTAGTAAACTTGAGACTTTCTTGCTGGCTTCACAGAAGCTATAACTAAGAAATGATTTTCTCTGAGGTGTTTTGTGTCCTTTAAAACATCCAGAAAGTCATGCAACTTTGTGCCTCTATTCAAGCTACTGGGAAAAAAAAAATTGAAGTTTTACATGTATGACACTATCAAACTGGTCAGAATATCATTGTCTTTCAGAAATTCTAAGGCACTATGACTCAGAACGAGTAAAATGTGCTTTTTAATGAATCAAAAGCAACAGAGAAGTACTCTTTCACAGCTGTTTGATGTCTTCGATCATGCTGTGTCCAGGATCCCGTTCATAATTAGAAGTGCAACAAGAAAACTCAGCCTTCCCAAATGGCATGGAATGTTTCATATAACAATAAAGGGCTGCTCTCATATATCCTCTGTCGACAGACAATAAAGGAGAAAATTGGTGTACTAAAAAATGATAGTTGGGCTTTGGAGACAGGAAAGCTGTGGCAGATTTGTTAAACAGTTATTTTGGCTCTAATCTTTCCAGAGGACAAAGAGGATCTTTTGGAGAGGATCTCTTTTTAATCCCCCTTTCTTTTTCTCCCAACGAACCCATTTATGAAAAATCGTATCTATCAAAAGCAAAACGAAACCAAAAAACTAACCCTGTATCAAATAATGTAGATGTTCACATAAGAAAAACACTAGGCAGTCCACATCCTATTACTACACTCATCACCTCAAGACGTATGAGTTTAACTGGGCTTATTTTTTGGCCTCTGCTAGAATTTAAGCTTCGCGATGACAAGTACTTTGTCACTCCTCTTGACTGTTACATCTCTAGAACCCAAAGCAGGATCTTTTTACATAGTAGGGGCTTCTGAGATATGGTGGATGAGTTGTTCAAAAATTACTGATGCTGCACAATACCAGTATCTCCACCGTTTACTGAATTTAGTTCTATCTTCCTTTAGACTCAGGCATCTTTCAAACTATTTTCTCCCCAGCATTATTTTCAGTTTATTTCTTCTATTTATTCTATAATAGCTAATCTATCCTATTATGCTTATTGTTTTTAAATATCAATATACCCTGTGACGTGATGGAAAAATGTTGGTTTTTGGATTTAGAAAATTGTGTTCTATTTCTGTCTGGTTAAACTTTGTTTCTCCTACATGTGATAGAAGGAGGCGTAGTTGCTATATAAAGCTGCTAAAAGAGACAATGGTCTCTGTTAATGAATGATTTCCCACTCGATATTCTGTTAGAAACACACGGTCCAGAGGAACATTGCGGTTCTCCTATCAGCAGGAAGAGCTCTGGGCTCTGAAGAAGTGGCTGCCACAGAGTGCTGGTAATTTCATAAAGAGGATGGAAAATAAAGAGGAAGCCTCTCTTTTCTGTTATTATGCTCAGCTCTGGTGGCACCATATCACATGGACCTGATTCTCTGTGTTTTCTTGGCATTATTCCTTGAGAAGTAAAGATCTGTCACTTTCCTGTGGGCTACTTGGAAGGCCCGGTCCAATGGCTGTGAGGACAGCTGTCTTATTCACCTGCAGCCAACATCAGCCTTCCAGAGGATGCCCTGTTTTTCTCATATCCTAAGTGCTTCTCTGCACTCCTACTTATTTGCCTGTGAGCGTAGAATTTGAGAGCACTATTTGGCATCTGGAAGTTCCACCTACCCTGTGACTGCCAGCTTACTGGCACTGCCACGGTCTTCAGATGGCTTCCACATGCTGGAGCTGCTCCCCTTCAGCAGAAGGATCACACCGTGACTCTTCTCCAGCCCTGGCCTCTCAAGGCTGCTTACATTCTGCTTCACCATGATTGGCAGTGAGAGCCATCAATGGCTTCCCCACGACCTCTCCCTGCTCCATAGCTCATTATGGTTACCACAGAACAAGGAACTCCAGTATCTTTACATTTTCCATGATATGGTGCTTCAGATGGTCCATAGTCCCATTATGATAGATAAAACTACAGGATCTGGGGAAAGGGCTGGTCTCATTAGAACGATGAAGATTTTGGCTGGGAACCTTGAATGCAAAGACCTCCTCTTATCCTGTCCATCCAATATCTTATCCAGTGTGTAATTTCCTTTCAGTGAGCTCTGTCATCCTGTGTGGTCACATCAGCCATTCATCAGAATCACCAGGGGACAGGTCTGGCCAGGGGCATTTTGTACTTCTCCTGGTAAAGCTGATGCACAGCCAGGTTGAGAAACACCTGGAAGATCCCCAAATTTTCTTCTTTGCCTGATATCACTCTTCTGGGGTCAGCACCTATTTTAAACTGCTTGAGTGACTTTGGTTGGATAAAAATAGTAGCAGTGAATATTATTAGGTAATATTTACATATCAGGCCCTGCCATGCCAACCTTTCATATAGTAACTTATTTCCCACTCATAATGTCCCTGTGGGACATTTAACTCAGTCTGTTGAGGAGTTATTTCCTAAACCCATATCAATCCTGTTACTTCACTACTTAATGTCTTTCATCTAGTTCTCCTAGTCTTCCTGACAACATCCAAACTCTATGACATTGTTCAAACTTCCTGGATCTGCAGCGCCAATCTTTTACTGTTCTTCTGAATTTATTCTGAGCGCCTACCATCCTCTGATACTTGGAATGTGGGACATTGTTCTTGTGCATGCTTCAGTCGTTGGCACGTGCTGTCCTCTTGTCCATCCTCTTGCCTGCCCAACCTAAGTGCTTTAAGCAACTATCTATTCTTCCATGCTACGAAGGCACAAATCTGTGTACTCTCTCAGAATTTTATTCATCCTCCTGCAGAAGATCTATTTTATTACATTGGTATGCTCTTCTGGACAGCTTTTTGAAAACAGAGTCACAACATTGATCCAATACCTATAAGGTAGATCATGTCCACACCACACACTGAATAAATGCTGAATTGGGGGCCAGCAGCTGGCATGGTAGTTGAGGTGCTGGATTCCCACATGGTCAACTGCAGTTGAAATTCTGGACCTGGTGGCTTGAAACTCACACTGAGCATGTGATGTGTGCGTGTGTGTGCCCGAAGTCCTGAGAGGAGAGTGGAGGAGGAGGGAGTGTATCATGACCTTCCCCTGGAAGTGTAATTTCTCATTTTCCCTCTCACTTTCTCTTTCTGTCTCACCAATAAGCACGTATGCTATGGCAAAAACTAAAAAAAAAAAAAAAAAAAAAAAAAAGACCACGTTGAACAAACATGTGTACATTAGGAGCCTTCTATATGCCAGGCATTCTTGTGGAGCCTGTTAAGAAAGTGCAAGATTAGATCTAAAAACTTGCTTTCAGAGTGGTCACAGTTTTCGTGATCAGTTCTGAAAAAGATATGAATATATAACAGCACGTTACTGAGTGCAGGCTTGTTTAATGATCATCTAAGTAATTCTGGAAGGTCAAGAACATTTAGTTAAAATTGGCTATTTTAAAATTCTACAGAGGCAGAGACCAGCAGACAGTGTAATGGTTATGTCGCTGGACTCCCACACGACTAACCATGGTTCGAGTCTCAGACCCAGGGGCTTGAAACTCACGCCAGGCGCGTGTGCGTGCGTGCCCAAAATCTTGAGAGGAGAAGGGATAGCAGCATGGCCATACCCCCTAGGGGTGGTGATTTCTCGCTTTCTGTTTCTCCGTCTTCTGTCTCTACCAAACACATGCTCCTGTAGCAAACTCTCTTAGGAGGCATTTCTGAGTCGAATTTACCACTGGTCTAGTCACATCTTATGGAACTTATCAACCTGATATTGCTGTGTTTTATAAAGCAGGGGATACAGATTCATGGTGGGCTTCTTTCACTATTCTGATGCTCTCACACGTACTGTAATAAGTGTCTGGTCTTTTCCGTACAAAGCAGTAGCCACCAACCATGTGGTGGCAGTTACAGGAATGATGGGAGTGACATTTAATAGGTGATAATGGACCTCCCAGTAGTCTGTAGGAATAGAGTTCAACCTTGCCCGTCTGTCTCAGCTGATGTTATAGTATGTCTTTAGTCAGGAACAGACCCATGGAGTAAGCTTAATTAGATTCTTTTAAAGCTATTCAATAGACATGAAGGAAATCTAACGTGTCCTGTTTAGCTAACTTCATTTATTTAGCAAAAATATTAGCCACAAGAAATGTAAATAGATAAAAGCCACACGATTCTACCTTTTCAGTTTGTACTCAGAGGCTAAGCAGTAGTGATGTCATAATATTTTTATTTAACTCTTTGTGACTAGTTTTGTCTAGTTAAAGGAGATATATATAATTATATGCCACTAATTGGCTTCCCTCGGCATATAATTAACCAAATGACTTCACTGATGCTCTTGCCTCATTTGAACAAAATGATCCTTGCTTTTCCAAATTGATCTATACTGTGGCATGGAGAAATCTAAAATAACTGTTTAACAATCAGAAATAATGTCCCAAATTGGAACTTTGTCCCTGAGATTCCTTTGATTTTCAGTATCTGTCAGCATTAAGAACATATGTTAAAATAACTGCCTTCTTGTGAATGTTGTAATGTGGATGTTTTCTCAGCACATCGAAACACACCTGACGTTTATAAAAATATTAACCAAGTTCCTTTAAAGCCACCTGGCCAGGTTTTGCAAAATGCACATTTTACATCATACCACAAACTTCTCTGTGAATTGTTAACGCATGTTTTCTGCATTCCCAAACATTTCTGTTTTTAGGTCGAAATGTCTCTCTGTGGGTCTTTTCAGAAATCTCGACTCCAGGGACCAGCAGTTAGCGTAATGGCTATGTCTCTGGACTCCCACGTAGTCGACCACGGTTCGAGTCCCGGACCTGGCGGCTTAAACTCACGCCGGGCGCGTGTGCGTGCGTGCCCAAGATCCCGAGAGGAGAATGGAGGAGAAGGGATTGCGGCGTGGCCATCCCCCCGGGGGGTGATTTCCTGCTTTCTATCTCTCTGTCTCTCTCTGTCTGTCTGGCGAGCGCACGCGCCCTATAGCAAAAACCTCTCCAAAAAAAGAAAAAAAAAAAAAAAAGAAATCTCGACTCCATTTCTTGTCTAGTGCTGCCATGTCCTTAGCCTCTTCTAAATAATCTTCTCCTCTTTGAATATCACCTTGATCTTGTTGAAGTTAAATTTAAGACAGACATATATCTTCCAGGAACTAATTTCTGACAGATACTTGGATAGCGGGGAAATCATGTCCCCTGTGCCTAATAGAAAGAAGATTTGCATACAAGTTGTGAAGATTTTTATAGTGCTTCACTGTACATCCAAAAAATTCATATAAAATAAGTTGACTGTTTTGAAAAGTTCCTAGGAAATACAGCTGCTGTTCTTTGAGTTTGAAATTGGTTTGGAGTTTGGAATAAGCAGCATTGTCAGTTCAGCAGTGTGATTAACCACAAGGACTCCACAGCCAGGTAGCTGGGTTTGGATTCCTGCTGGACTATTTATTAGCTCTGGGATCAGAGGCCATTTACCTCTCTGATGATCCATTTCCTAATTTCTAATATGGTCACCATTCCATTTTATAGGCATCTATTTTATAGGCTTATTTTGAGGATTAAATAAATTAATTTTTATTAAGTACTTGGAAGAGTAGACAGTGTAAAAAAAAAAATCTAAAATCCTGTTCATTGTGGCTGCAATTAATATACTTAAAAGTAATTTCAAGAAAGTTATATGAAATATTTTCTATCTATTTATTTTTAGAGATAGTTTTGCTATAGGGTGTGTGCGTTCACCAGTGAAATAGAGAAAGACAGAAAGTGAGAAATCACCCCAGGGTTGGGGGGGGGGGCAGTGGGTAATGGCTGTACTGCAATCCCTTCTCCTCCATTCTCCTTCTGGGATCTTGGGCATGCACACATGTGTTCCCGGTGTGAGTTTCAAGCCTTTGAGTCCAGAACTCGAATCGCAGTCATATGGGAGTCGGGCGCCTTACCCGCTATGCCACCTGCTGGCTCTAATTTGAGCTATTTTCTTTTTCTTTTTCTTTTTTCTTTTTTTTTTTTTTTGGAGAGTTTTTTGCCATAGGGCATGTGTGCTTGCCAGACAGACAGAGACAGAGAGACAGAAAGCGAGAAATCACCCCCAGGGAGATGGCCACGCAGCAATCCCTTCTCCTCCATTCTCCTCTCGGGATCTTGGGCACGCATGCACACGCGCCCAGCGTGAGTTTCAAGTCACCGGGTCCAGGACTCGAACCGTGGTTGACTACATGGGAGTCCAGTGATATAGCCATTATGCTAACTGCTGGTCCCTGAGCTATTTTCTTAACAAGGTCTTTTGCGCTCGCCAGACAGACAGAGAGAGACAGAGAGACAGAAACTTATAAAAGAGAATAAAACTTGAAGAGGGAGACTGTATTGTAGTCCAGAGATTTGTATTTGTATTTGTTTGTTTTTAATGTTGCAGTCACTCAATGTGGAGAAATTCAGTGTAAATCATTAGCTTTAAATGTATGAAGGAATTGAGTAGGATATGCTGACAGGAAGTAATTTTTTTTTTCATAATTCTCTTAATTAGCACAAGTCTGAATCTTATAGGACCACTTTCTAGATGGTTTTCTTCAAACAATCTGTGTTAAACCAAAGTATCTGGTGTTTAACATGAGTAAGAAATTTTATTTCTGAGTTTCCTTAGAGCATTTTTATATTAAATTTACCAGAGAAAATGTAGCCAATTAGCAGGAGGAGAATTCACTTAGATCATCTCACTGATTTTAGTCTGGAAGTAAATTTAAATTCATGGAAGAATATACTATTTAACTGTTAATTCTACCTTTATATAATTTATTCTCAGACTTGGTCTCACATACAACCAACCATGTATTCTATTTGGGATGGGCTTTTGTCCACAGGGGACTGTTTATTGTGTGAAAAGTAAAGCGATGTAAACTCTTAATTTCCAGACTGTGGTGTTCTTTGAGGCATTCATTAGATGTAGGAACTGAGAATGGAAAGATGACTTCCAGGTTTTTGGTTTGAGTAATTGGACGCATGATGGTGATGTTTAATAGAAACAGGAAAGATCAAGAGGAAACAGACTGGGGAAATGGGAGGAGTTCAGCATGACATGTGGGGTTGAGGGGCTGGTCGCACGTCTGATTGGAGGCATTGAGTAGGTGCCTGCACCGGAGAGTGCAGCTTTGGTGAGGTGTGACTGGAGAGGTAGGCTGGGAGTCGTCACTGCACAGGTGGCACACCAGCCCATGTGTTGGGTAGGCTGTCTCAGAGCAGTGTACAGACTAAATAGTGCCCTGAGGGACAAAGACACTTGAAGGAAGGCTAGAGGTGGCCAGAAAAGCAGCCTCAAAAGCGAGTGGCTAGAAACACATAATAACGTATGTTATTATGAATGCCGAAAGAGTACAAAAGGTGACGGGGTCAGCAGTGTCAAATACACACTCACATTATTTTAGAAAATAGAACACAGTGCAGGGTCTAAATGAAATATCTCTGAGTAAAATAAATAAATAAAACACTGACTGACCATTAAGTTAATAACAACTTTAAACAATTTTCTTCCCAAAGTTTAACAAAGACATTAAACTTTGTTGGAAAGAATGGTTGTTTGATATCAGTGAAGAGATTTTATAAAGTTAGAAAATGTTATAGCTTTATTATAATCTACTTATTTTATAAAAACATACTCATTGGAATCAGCAGTTAGCATTATGGCTGTGTCGCTGGACTCCCATGTAGTTGACCACGGGTTTGAGTCCCAGACCCCATGGCTTAAACTCATGCCAGGTGCGTGTGTGTGCATGCCCGAGATCCCAAGAGGGGAATGGAAGAGAAGGAATTGCGGCATGGCCATCCCCCTTGGGGGGTGATTTCTTGCTTTCTGTCTCTCTGTCTCTCTCTGTCTTTCTGGCGAGCGCACATGCCCTGTAGCAAAAACCTCTCCAAAAAAAAAAAAAATCATTTATTTCTTCTGTGCATGAGCAACACAAACAGAGAGAGAGAGAGAGAGAGAGAGAGAGAGAGAGAGAGAGAGAGAGATCCAGTGGTGTTTCTCACCACCATCCACCCCCAGCCTGGATCACAGGCACACATTCATGCACTGAACATGCTCAGGAAAGTCCTGGGACATGAACTGAAGACCTTTCCCATGTGGGTCCAGTTGCATTATCATTGTGTTAACACCTGGCTACAATAATCTACTCCTTTTATAAGATGGAAGACTAAGGTCTGGGAAGCGGAAGTCACTTGCAAGTCACTTGCCTAAAGTCACACAAATAGTAAATGGAAGAGCAGGGACAAAAGTTAAGGGTTCTCAATGCTCAATGTTTGCTTGGAAAAAAATATTAAAGCAAAAGTAAAATAGTTTATAATAATGAGGATTCATTAACAGTTCTGGGAGAGTAATGATGACACAGAGTGCATAAGAAAAATCAATTGTCTTTGAAAGAGAAGTAATAAGCAGCTCACAATATCCCCAGCAGAAATGAGGAAAGGAATCTGTTATCTGTCCCGGAATGATTGAAGCATTGTAAGGTCTGTCTAGAAGTTGAATGATGACCTTCTATTCCCCTTTTGTCATGTTGAGAGGTCTCTGCCACAGAAAATCACAATCTTCCAGGCTTGTGCTGATAATCTCTCTGAGCATTATTCTACATTCAGGATACATTCAAAGCAACATAAACAGATCTGAGCTGCCTATGGTCTGTAAGAGAGGACTTAAAAAAAGTCCATGGAAAATGGAATTAAAGAATAGGTTTATTGTGCTGCAAAACTTTGAAACTCATGCACAGGTTTTTTCATAATACACATTTTCCTTGAATGTTTTGGAGACTCCTTGTCTTTGTAATTTAAGATACCAGCACTCATCAGCAAGACAACAAAGGAAACACGTCAACTTAAGTTCCTGGTGATGGTGATTGTTTAGTCATTAACATTATATATGAGGAAAATTTCATTTGGAGGGTAGTGTGTGCAGGAAGGTTCATAGAAATTGTATGTTCAGATTTGTGAAATTAAAGAGGAATTGTTACTGCTTTCAAAGCAGCAGGATATTTTATAGTGTTATAATAGGATGTGAAGTTCATTAGAAAAATCCATCTAGCCAGAAAGCAGGAAGCACTGGAATTTTGAAGAAAAGTCTTAGAAGTGTATCTCCCAATGTCTAATAGCATAAAGTGTGTATGTGTGTTTGTGTGCATGTCTATGACTCACTCTATAAGAACATTATACATTAAAAAATTGAAGATTTAATACTCCATACTCACAGAGTATTAAATATGAAAATGTGGTCTCTAAATTTTTCAACATTTTATTATAATAGGGAATACATACAAGAGAGAGAGAAAGATATAGAGAAGCACCTTCCACATGGTCTTTTCACAATACAGTCCCCTTGCCCTATCCCTGTAGCTCCTTGGGATCTTGGGCACACACCACAGGTGTCTTTTCAGGCTGACCTGGAGACCTGAGCCCTCAGTAAAACATGTGGCTGCCAGCACTAAAGTTCACCTTGCAATGAACTGCACCACCAAGCAGGTCTCCTATATTTTTGACAGTGCATTCCATTAGGTAAGACCAGGAAGACTGATCTCTCAGGATCCAATCTCTTTGGCTACCCTTCAGTAGGCTTCTATCTCTCAGATGAGAAGGACTAGCTAATTGAAACCCAGATCACAAAGCAAAGTTCAACACACTATGGCCCCATGTCAAATATGGCCTGCTCCCTAGTGGCTAAGTTTCAGTAGAACATGGCCACACCATTCTTTGTTACTGCTGTCTATGGCTGCTTCATGCTACAACAGCACAATTGAATAGCTGCCAATGAGAGAATATGGTGCATGTGTATGAAGTATCTATCTTTTATAAAAAAAAATGCTCTTTTGCATAAAAGAATACATTTACAAGACTAGTAAGATGGGAATGTTGGAATTAATTTATCTTTAACATTGTTAGTCACACTTAAAAAGGCATTGCTACTTGCCTCTCACAGGGATACTTTGACATGTTTTAGAACTTGAATCCTACCAATTTCATTAATATGGAAGACTCTTGAGTTTTCATGGTATTTTGGTATTTGTCTAACACCTGCCAACATGTATATGACTTAATACTTTTTTTTAATATCAAAATAGAGCAATTTATTCAAGACACTAAATATGATCTGTTGATTCTCTCTTGAAATAAATGAGCTAATACTTTTTTTTTTTAAGAGAGATTTTTGTTATAGGGTCCATGTGCTTGCCAGAGAGACAGAGAAACAGAAAGTGAGAAATCATTTTCCCCTGGGGGGAGGGATGGACATACCACAATCTTGTCTTCTCCATTCTCTTTTTGAGATTTTGGGAATGAATGCACATGCCCCTGGTGTGAGGATTTTTAAAAAAAATTTTTAAATTTATTTTTATATTTTTCCACAAACATTTACTTTACATATCAAAAAATTTTAACTCATACTCCATAGTTCTTGACAGTTGATAAACAACTTTCAACATTTCAAAATACTGAATTTTAAAGATAATGTTCAAAATGTTTTTTATAATTTTTGTATAATTTTGTTTGTGACTCTATAACAACAGAAATAGTATAGTCCCTGGTGTGAGTTTTAAGTCACAGGGTCTGGGATTCAAACCACGGTCAACTATGTGGGAGTCCAATGATATAACTACCATGTCATCTGCTGGTCCCAGTGAGTCTTACTAACAGAATACTGTTCTATCAGGTCTAATTTACAATAATGTAATCATGTTAAATGCTATCTTAAATATAAGAGGGCTCCATAAACTATATCATATCATATCGTATCATATCATATCATATATCATGACTATTTGCAAGACTTCAAATATATGTGATTTCCAAAAATCCCCTAATCTGGCTGATGAACCAGCAAGGCATTGTGAATCTCTGGGGATTAGGGTCTACTCAGAGCTAATAGTTCCGAATTCCTTGTGGAGGCAACACATGCTACATTAGGGTGTGTAGTTGTGACCAGCCTAGCAGGAGGAGCCCAACAAGTTGTCAGCTTTTGAATGATGAGGTCTGGAGAAATAGAAAGCTCTGTAGCTCCAGATCTAGGCTGCCCCTTGCTCCCCTCTTCACATTTTAAAACTCACATTATTTCTACTTTGTCAAAACAGAAGTTTTGTTGTTCTGTATATATTTTTAGAAGTGTTGTACAAGAATCCAATATAGGTTGCTACCATTTCCCTTGAGCTCCCAGAAGATTTCTTACATACTTTTGAGAACCACTCTTTCTAATACATACACTTCCTTGTTTAAAACATGTAATTTTCTAAGGCATAAAACAATGTGCATTCTGTATTCTCCATGGCTCCTTTAAGAAACTTATACTTGATCTAAAGAGATCTACCATAAGGAAATAAAACCTTGGATATTTTGCCTTATCTCTGGTATAGCCTGGCCCCTGCTGCTGCTTAGGATACTCACTCTCATTTGTAACTTCTGCTCCACTTATTTGGTTCTAGTCTTTCCTATAGACCAGTTTAGGTTCCACTTTTTCAATGAAATATTCTGTTGTTCATATTTTAGCACAAAACAGTTTAATTCAGGGCTCCCCAACCCCTGGGCCATGGACTGGTACCCATCTGTGGCCTGTTAGAAACTGGGCTGCATAAGAGGAGGTGAGTGGTGGTTGAGCAAGTGAAGTGTCATCTGTATTTACAGCCACTCCCCATCACACTCATTACCATCTGAGCTCTGCCTCCTGCCAGATCAGCAGTGGCATTAATTATCACAGGAGCGCAAACTCTGCTGTGAACTGTGTATGTGAGGGTTGCACAATCCTTATGAAAATCTAATGTATGATGATCTGAGGTGGAGCTGAGATGGGGGTGCTAGCACTAGAGAGTGTTGTAAATACTACATTATGATGAGTTGTATAATTATTTCATTATATATTACAAGGTTATAATAATACAAATGAAGTGCACAATAAATGTAACATGCTTGAATCATCTCTAGACCATTCCTCCCCTCTACCCAACCAGGTCTGTAGAAAAATTGTCTTCCATGAAACCACTCCCTTGTACTAAAAAGGATGGGTACAGCTGCTCTAACTTACCGGTGTGGGATTTATCTATTACCCATTTCTACACCCACATGCATTGCAATATATTTCTCTTTATCTCTCATTATTTGTATATATCTGTGTATGAACATAAATATGGGGTCCTTGGGAAAGCCATGATGCATTTTTACATAGAAAAATATATCATGACTTCCCTGATGACCTAATATAGTCTAATTATTATTATTATTATTATTATTACACTTATCTTTCTGATACTGCTGCCCAGCTGCACAGCCCATGCTGTTAGCCATGATATGAGACTATGCCTGAGATGTCACTGCTCTCTCTCATGCCAATGGCAAGCTTCAATAAGTGAAATTGGCCTCCTTCCCTATAAAGCTTTGGCATTGTGCCAGGTTTCTTTACTGTACAGCCCTCTGGGAAGCCATCAAGAATTATTGCTACACTCATGACTAAGCTGATCTCCTATCCCTGACCGCTAAACTTTGACCTCAGTAAGGACAGCGGGCATTTCTGAAATCTCTTTTATCTTTGAGCTTAGTATAATGCTTGGTGTTTCATTTGTATTTATTATCAAGATATTAATAATGATTTTAAATTTGGGCAAAGCTAAAAGTTATTATATAGTTCCATCAAAATACTTCTTGCAAATTATCCTCCAAGGTTGTCTCTTTTTTTTTTTTTTTTTTCCCCCATGTTTTAACTCTTAAATTGATTACTCTTTTACTCCATATCTGCCTTTCTGGCATGATACCCCAAAATGGAAATCACAACTTACTATTTAATTGTAGCTCCTTGTCCTAGAGTCATAAGACATATTTAATTTGTTCTAAAGACCAATTTTTTCAGAATTGATAGTTGCATTAATGAATCATTAGCTTCTTTAGAAATTGAGAACAGATGTATTTTACAGCTACTATCTATTGTTAGAAAAATGTGTTTGGCCTTACTAGTCACAGTGTGAGAGGTTTTTTATTTTAGTTTTTAAAGATTTCAGGACAATGTTCATTATTCTACAACTGGTCAGAAATCTACTTTGTCCACATGATTGGTTTTACTTTTTTTTTTCTTTTCGAGGACAATAAAAATTTTGCTTTGACTCTTAGTAAAAAAGAAACAATGTTAAGACACTTTAGGGAACAAAAATAATTATAACACACCCAATATTCATATTAATTATCTGGTTGGAAAACATTAATAAAATTATTACATGTTTTTTGTCTTCCATTATTTTATGTTTTGGCTAAAGAAGAGAAAATTGCAAATCAGATTTATGGGGTACATAGTGAAATATTTTGATTTTTCTGTTTTAGTTCACTAAATTGCTACCAAAAATAGTACTATAGTATATTCATATTCCCATAATTCAAAGTAAACTGTCCTTTAGATATGAAATTACAGTATAGTATGTGGCATAGTGAAGTCATGAGACAAGTGACATATCTATTGCAGCGAACTATCTTTATGGTATTGTTAATAATCTGGATTTTTCAAATAAATAGAATAAGATCTATTTGCCAGAATTTATTCAAAGTTCCATTTTGAATTTTATTTTTCTCAGTAAGTTTACCCAGATATTATATATGTCTCAATGTATTGTATGTGTGTGTGTGTGTACACACACGAAAGAGAGTGCACACAAATAAATATTCTGGAGAGCAAATAAATCATTATAGGAAATAAAATACATGCTTTTCTTAAGGATAAATGAACTGTTAAAAATGATGACATTCTCCCCCATTAAATGGTTTACTCTAAAGGAAAAGGTCTCTTTGTGTTTTAGAACTGGAAGATACTTAAGAACTTAACTCAGTTCAACAATCACTATGCAGTTACTTTAACAGATACAGAAGAACAAACTTACCGTATCTGGGAGAGAACACTCCTCTTTCACAATGATGTCTCAAACTTTCTTCAAAAAACTCAAATCAAAATGTGCTTCCTTCTAATTTCCTTACACCTGTCTTTCTAAAGCATTGAGACCAAGCCTACCCTCTCTTTGATGTAATAATCATGAGAAAATAGACTGTGGTTTTCCTTAGCCTTCCATTCTTAAATTTACAGAATTTTAGTCCCTTCATATACGTTTTCTAGAGCACAGATACCAGAACGTTCTGATTTAATTTGGGTAATTGCTAGTGTATGTGTCAAATTTAAATGTTGGCTATGGTTTTCTGGTGTGTTTCAGTGGTTCTCAGATTGAACATGGCACTGAAGATGTGGTCTGAGCAGTTTGGCAAAGAGCTGGGGATTCTGCTTTACCTGGACATTGTGTTTCTATTAACTCATCATAAATCTGACTTGAATAATCTTGATAACAATATCACACTGTTAAGTTGTTTATAAATGTACAATCACCCAAATGTCAACCCAGCACCTTGACCAGTTATCCTAAATTGCGCATTTTTTGGAAAGTAAATCTAGCCCTTCATATAAAATTATCAAGTGTCATCTTGTACCCCATAGTCACAAACATTTTAATCATTTGTGTGCATAGCAGAGGATCTAGTACACAGTGGTGTTCAATAACTGTTTTTGGAATAAACATCAATGAGTTAGATATCTTTGAAGCTTTGTCAAATAAATGTGTGATTTATCAGTAGTGTTTTAATGCAACATTGATAGCACATTGTGTAATTATGATGGTGGACTCCACTCAGTTCACTGATAGAAAATCATATACCAAGCTCAAGAATAGGGCTTGGGAACCAGCAGTTAGCGTAATGGCTATGTCGCTGGACTCCCACGTAGTCGACTGCTGTTCGCGTCTCGGACCCGGTGGCTTACAACTCATGCCGGGCGCGTGTGCGTGCGTGCCCAAGATCCCGAGAGGAGAATGGAGGAGAAGGGATTGCGGTGTGACCATCCCCCCTGGGGGGTGATTTCTCGCTTTCTGTCTCTATGTCTCTCTCTGTCTGTCTGGCGAGTGCACGCGCCCTATAGCGAAAAACCTCTCCAAAAAAAAAAAAAAAAAAAAAAAAGAATAGGGCTTAATGGCAATCTATCAGGGACTCCCCAGGGCTTCCATTAAATTCCGCAACCATTTATCAATGCTAAATAAACGGCAGGCTTGTGTAGGCATTAACAATACGGTGCCCCCAAAAGATACACAGGCTAGTTTTGCAGGACCTTATTAATCAACACGTACTGGGTACAATGATCAAATTGTTGTTAATTCATCTATCTACACCATCATTTGTAGCTCATTTCACTTTACACTTAAGTATGATGCATCAAGATAAACTACGCCTTCATATAATCTGTCAACATGAAAATACTATCAAAAAAGATACTAGAATAAATTTTAATAAATTCATAATCAAATCACGAGGCTATCTAGTTTGGCATGATCAAGGCACTTGTTTATCAGCTTCTCCAATTGTCCTACTAATCTTATACAAGTTACTTCTTCAATTTTCTAACTTCAATTTTTTCCTTCATTTGTAAAATATAGATACAAATAAAACATACCTCAGAGAGGTTTGGAGGATTAAAGAAGTTCAGAGGATTAAACAGGATGATCAAATATCTCTGGTCCAGTTCCTTGAGAAGCAGATTCTGAGCCTTGGAGATTTACATACAAGAAGTTAATTGGAGAAATTTCTGGGAATCAACACCTGTGGAGGCACTGTAGCAGTCTGAAGGGTTAGGTAAAGGAAGAGGCGGGACTGCTCTGCAGAGGAAACAGATCAGGCAGAGGCATCGGTGGGGAGCTCTGCAGCTGGGATGTCTTCACATGTGTCCATCAGAGAAAGAGGGTGGTTCTTTGCCTGATCACCTGGACTTGTCATTGGATGCAAATCACTCTCCAGGAAGGAGGCAAAGCATGGTGGGCAGCTTCCTTTGGACAGAGAACGGTACTGGAGAGGGACTCCCACGAGCTACCGAGAGCCTGCTCAGCTGCCAGCGTGGCCGACACCACAGGTGATTACATGATGCTTGTTACCTGTTAACTGAATGAGGTATATCAACTATTGCTATAATCATTCCTTTATTTCCTAATGCACTTATCAATTCACTTTTTTTTAAGAGATATTTTTGCTATAGGGTCTGTGTGCTCACCAGAGAGACAGAGAGAGAGAAAGTGAGAAATCGCCTCCCTCCCGGGGGGATGGACACACCACAACCTCTCCTCTATTCTCCTCTCAGAATCTTGAGCACACATGCATATGTGCCCAGTGTGAGTTCTAAGCTGCCGACCATGGTTGACTACGAGAGAGTCCAGTGACATAACCATCACGCTCTCTGTTGGTCCCATCAATTCACGTTTTTAGATCTTCTATTCTGAAAATTTTTCCTTTGATCTTCCACTAAAATTTTTCTAGGGATTCCATTAAGCTAATCATCTCTCACTTTTCCCTTTGTTTAAATGACTACTTTTTAGAAAATTTTATTGATTCATAATTGACCTACAATAAGCTGCACATAGTTAAAGTGAACAAATTAATGATTTTTTCATACATACATATCTGTGAAGCCATCACATCTTAAGATAGGAACTGATATTTGAGATCTTTCTTTTTTTCTAATGTAGGCATTCAGTGCTTTAAACTTTTATTTATACACTGCTTTATTTCTGTGTCCCACAAATTTGGATATGTTGTGTTTTAATTTTCATTTAGTTCACAGTATTTTATAATTTCTCTTCTCATGTCTTTTTAAATCTATAGGTTTAAAAACACTTTCTAAATAATCTGGATTATTCAGCTATCACTGTGTTATTGATTTCTAACTAAATGCCACTGGGGTCAGAGAACATACAGTTTAATATTTTTTTAAATTGATGAGTCTAGTTTGTGCCCAGAAAATAGTATGTCTTTCTGAATGTTCCATGTGCAGTGGGAAAGATGGCGTGTTCTACTGTTGCTGAGTTTTCTATAAATGTTAATTAGATCGAGTTGGTCAAGTACTGTCTTCTATAACCTTACTGATTCTAGGTCTACTTATCGTATCAAGTTTTGAGAAGGTGGTTTGAAATCCTCTAACTATAATTGTAGATCCATTTCTTCTTACAGTTTTGCTTAATGTATTTTGAGGCTCTATTATTAAGTACATAAATATTTCTGATGACTATGTTCTCTTGATGTATTGATTCACCGGTAGTTATGAAATGATCCTCATTATCCCTGTTAATGTTGTTATCTTAAACATACTTGCCCAATATTTATATAGCCACTCAAGCTTTTTCGTTCTTTAGTATGATATATCATTTTTCATTCTACTACTTTTATCCTATTTATGTCTTTATATGCAATGTGTAATTATTTGGGGCATTGTATAGTTTATTCTTTTTTTAAAAAAATCCAATCCAACAATACGTGCCTTTTCTCCAGGTATTTAGACTACAGACCTTTAATGTGAATATTAATATATTGGTTCCAAATCTAACATCTTGCTATTTGTTTCCTATTTATACCATCTGTTTGTTATTATTTTTTCTCTCTTTTTTTCCTGGCTCCTTTGCATTAATTCAGTTTTTAAAGATGATTCCACTGTATATCCTTCAGTATCTTATTAGCTATAACTCTCCATTGTGTTGTATAAGTGCAGTATGCTTTAA